>JALMQS010000009.1:0-522016 GCA_024734495.1 Forficula auricularia
AGCAAGAGGTGGATCCTTTTATTTTTTGAATAATTTCCTTTTTTTCTCTATTCCTAAAATCTCCAAACAGATATGGAATGCATTATTATAGTCAAGCTTCTTTTAAATATTCGCAGTCACTGAATGGTTTAACAAGGTCAAAATTTTCAAACTAAAAAAACCAAGAAAACTAGAATTTACTATTCAAAAAGACCTATAATAAAAAAGAGTCATTATTTTTTTCGAGGGCCAAAATTGTGGGCGGGGGGAGGGTGCTAAAAAATAAAACTATCACTATAACTCCTAGAGCATTAGATTTAAAATAAAATAAAAAAAACTAAAAAATACGACTTTTTAAAAATTGAAATATAATCGAATTGAAAAAATCCTAATATACCTACCTATTTTTTATTTAAAAATAGAAAATTACATTTTCTTTTATATCTAAAAATATAAATAACTAGCTGCAAGGCCAGCCTTCGGCGGCCCTCTTGGTAGTCAGAGTACTACGCCCCCTGGACCTCCACCACCCGAAACCTACCCAATACCCTCATCCTCGCACTCCCACCCCGGCGAACAGTTTTTGCATTTCTAGCCTTCTAGCGGCCCACAGATTAGATGTACAAAATTTGGTTGAGTTTGCTCCAATAGCATGAATTTACATTTTTTGGCCCTCCCCCATTTGGGTGGTTAATTTTTGCATTTCTAGCTCTCTATAGGCCCACAGATTATATATACAAAATTTGGTTGAGTTTACTCCAGGTCAAGAATTTATATATTCACCCCTCCCTTTTTTGGGTGGTTTGGGGGAAATTTTTTTAAAGAAAAGTTGTCAGAAATCACAGCCCCTACAACTTTGCCGTAGAGTTAATAGTTTAGGAGTTATTTGATAAGTTTCATTCGTGCTCCCCCCAAACCCCTTTTTGGGGTCAAAATATCAAAACGTTATATAGCAATAAATGTACGTTAGAAGAGATCTGATGCAAATTTGAAATTTCATAATAATCCCTTCAGCCGTTTTTACGTGAATCGTGAGCAACTTTTCGCGGAACCCACCTAAATATACAGACAGACATACAGAGAGGATTTTTGTTGAGGGTGTTTTCATTCATAAATTTGCTTGAAACGTGTGCAACCAAAAGTTGGAGTGATTTGGACCAATGTACAGACAAAATCTTAATTATATATACATAGATATTACAACAAAGGAATACAATCATATCCATTATATGAGAATTTATTTGTTTAAATTCATAAAAAATATATAATATAGTTAAATATGTATATAAAATCAAAAAGTCTTCAACTCCAGAGCGTAACTCCGGAGGATGCTAATTAATATTCGAAATACTTTAAATCTAATTAAATGTATGTGTTTTGAATTTGAACTGTGCCCACTCTGCCCGCCCCTCCCACAATTTTTCTTAGTACTAGTCCCGTTACTTTTCCTCTCGGGCGCTTGCCTCTCGCCAGACACCAGTATTTCGCGTGTCTCTCACTCGTTCAAGCTAAAGTAATTAAAATAACAAATAAACTGATCACATAGGTAAATTATACATTCTAATTAACTTCAATTAATGCAAGCATCTCTCTCGCTATGAGGAGGTGATGATTATTTTGAGTGTGAGGTCCGAACTATTTGTGCTCTCACCCTTAATCTATCCATCCGCAACAATGCTTGTATTGTTTTTTAAATCTCTTGACTATATTATTTAAAATAAAAACAATTATTTTATATTTTAACATTTCAATTATTCATTTAACTAATTTAATAGAAAGTTTATAAACTTATCTTGGAATTTGAAATAATTGAAAGTTTTTCAAATCAAAATGAATCAAATTTTTTATTCTATTAATCAATATTTAACTTCGAGACTCTCCTCTATCTTTTTGAAATGTACCAATTCACTTCATATAAGACAAATCTTAATCAATTTTTTTGAAAATTATTAATGTTTTGTTATATTAAAATGTATTTTTTTTCAGGTGAAACCGGCCGGGTATTAGTTCCATCTTGAACTGAGTGAGTTCTTAACATTCTTCTGTCTCTTCACTGGTAAGTAAGTAAACAATATGCAAATTGAATGCTTAAAATTCTTCTCATTCATCTATTAATTATTATTTTATTTTTTAATTATTTAAATTTTTTTTATATTTTAATAGTGAGCTAGTCCTAATCCTCAAAATCAATATATATATATATATGTTGCAGTAAAAACTCCGTTTTTAGTAAGAACGTGCTCTTACTAGTTAAAAGTCGTTTCACTGAATATCTTTTGTGGCAACTATAATTTACTGATGTTGGTTGAGTTTGGTTCAAGGGTCTATAATCTTAATTTTTGACCTTCCGCTTCATTTTGGGTGTTTATTTTCAAAAAATTTTAAATCGAAAATGTCAAAAATTAGAATCAAAGTTGTAGAGGATGTAATTTTTGACATTTTTGTTTAAAATTTTTTTAAAATAAACACCCAAATGAGGCGGAAGGTCAAAAATAAAGATTCTAGACCTTTGAACCAAACTCAACCAACATCAATAAATTTTATAATTTTTCTAACTAATATAACAAAGAATAATTGACATATCAATGAGAATTGTTTTGACCGCGCTTATTTGAAAAATATATTTTATCACGAGACTATTGCGGATTATGCTATTGAAGTCTGTGGAGTCTTAAGTCTGGACCAGGAGAGAAAAAAAGATGTGATCCACTTAGCTACAATCCAACGTCATTTCGCGGATAGCCCGCTAGACATTCGGATGGATCACAATTCCCTACAGTTGATTCGTGATTGAATCAAATGTAGAAAACATTCGGTCAACCAACATAATTAAGTTCTAGTTGCCACAAAGGTATTTAGTGAAACGCCTTTTAACTAATAAGAACCCGATCTTACTACAAAACGGGTTTTTACTGCAACATATATTTAAATAAATGCTGATTTTTCAAATGTCGGGGTTTTGGGGGTGAATCCATAGATGGGTATAGTATATAGTATATATTTTTGTAAATATCAAAATTAAGCCTGAATTTCAGATGTCGGGATTTTGACTTTTGAGGATTTTGGGCGCCACCCTATATATATTCAAATTACGATGTTTCTAACCAAATCATCACAAGGTGTGTACAGTGCACTCAAAATAGATATAAATATGTTTTAAATTGTAAAATAATACTTGAATTTTGTAATAATATGAGAATTAATTACTAAAAAAAGAATGTAAAGCTGGTGCCTATATAATGCATTTCAGAATTTTTTTTCAAATGAAAATTGAAATATTTATATCAAATAGTAATTAGTTGAATACTCCCTTTATTCATTTATTTTAACTAACACACACACAACATTACCCTATAGTTCAAGCCTCGGCTGATCTTCTCTCTATAGTTTCTTTATTCTCTAATTTAATATAAATATTATTATATAATCATTAATTTATTAATTGTGAAAAAATTGAAAAACAAACTTAGAACTGTTTTAATGATACCAGTTACAAATAAATATCAATCACTTGACTTAAATAGAAAAATATATAGATAATAAGTAAAATATATTTTTCTAGGTGGGTTTCACAAATAAAACAAATATATGTTTTGAGTTTTTATCTCGATATATATTTCGGGTTATGAGCCCATCATCAGGAGTTACAAAAGAAAACTATGATGGGCTCATAACCCGAAATATATATCGAGATAAAAACTCAAAACATATATTTGTTTTATTTGTGAAACCCACCTAGAAAAATATATTTTACTTATTATCTATTAAAATGTTTCACCTAGAACCGACACCAAATTCTTTAAAGATTAGAAAAATATATAATTCAAAAGGTTTACAATTTTATTTTAGAATTTTCATTTCTACTTATGGAAAGTGGTGTAGGTTTTAGGTGAAACATGATGTTAGTTAATAGAGTAAAGGGTGTGTAGTTTCACAGTGAATGAAATAAAACTCAAAGAGGTTTATACAAACTCAATATATTTCGGATTATTAGTCCATCATCAGGAGTTTGTAAACTCCTGATGATGGACTAATAATCCGAAATATATTGAGTTTGTATAAACCTCTTTGAGTTTTATTTCATTCACTGTGAAACTACACACCCTTTACTCTATTAACTAATTTTCATTTCATTTAAATATTTTTAAAAACAAATTAGGATTTATGTTTTGATTTTTATAATGCTCAGTTCATCTAATATTAAATTAATATAACTTCAAGATTGCAAAGAATATTTTACTTTTTTGCAGACAATACAAAGTTTTCAAAAATTTCACACAATTTATATATCAATTAAAATTTTTAATATGTTATTTCTTAATTTTAATATTTTCTTTAATCATATAGTATATATAAAATATTTTCAGAATTGATAAATTTTCTTGTCATATATCGTTTTTAGGCGTAAAATAAAATTATATCTGCACTTCTGCTCTTATATATAAAAGATGAGAAGATATTATTTTTGCAATTATCTTTTTTTATTTTTAACCGACTTCAAAAAAGGAGGAGGTTCTCAATTAGACTGAATATTTTGTGTGTCTATGTTACCTGATAGGTTCGCCAATCGTAAACCAAATTTGATGATTTTATTTGCATTGTGTTCAGTATAGTTTCCGATTGGTCCAGTTTTTTCATTGGTATTGGACCTTTTTTGTTATGTTTGTTCAGGCATAAGTTCTTTGTTTATGAACCGATTTCAATGATTCTTTCTGCGTTTGGATAAGTATAGCTCTAAGATAGTCAAGATACCTAACTATTTATTTATTTATTTATTTTATGTATGTTCAGCGAGAGCTTTTTGCCACGTGGACCGATTTCGATGATTCTTTTTTTATTGGACAAATAATCGAAATTATAATAAATAAAATATTTTATAAAAAAATCTGAAAACATTCATTTAAAACCCGCAAACGTTTCGAGAGAATTTCTATAATTATGAATTGAATTTTATTATCATTTTCTGATTCATTCGCCCGACGCTTTCTTTTACGAGATGCATGCAAGTTATTATATTAAGTCACTATTAATAACATCACTAAAAAGAGAAAAATAAAAATAGTTTTAATAAAAAACATAAAACCGACTTCGAAAAAATTAAATCCAACAAATAAAATAATAAGTACTCAAAAATCAAATAAAATGCACTAAAAGGTATAAAATAATTATATCTTATTTAGTTACAACTAAACGACGAAATATTAACATGAAATCACTTTTTGAAGTCGGTGCCAAACAAACTATACCTATAAGCGAGCGTACCCGCCAAACGTACTAAGTAAGATCCGTCGAGATCGAATCATAAAATGTATATGTTTGGCACCGACTTCAAAAAGTGATTTCATGTTAATATTTCGTCGTTTAGTTGTAACTAAATTAGTTAATTATTTTATACCTTTTAGTGCATTTTATTTGATTTTTGAGTTCTTATTATATAATATAAATTTCTTGAGAATTTGATAATATTTATCACTATCGAAAAAAAGTTGTTAAAATATAGAATTATTCTATAGATGCGCTTATTACTTTAGAAATACAATAATCTATTACGTTGACCCTAAATTATATCTTTTTAATTCTCTCACTCAAATAAACACACCTAGACATTTTTTCTTTTACTGAAAATTACCAAATTATTTATCCAATTTATCAGTATCTCATTCGCTTTATAATAAAAATATTAAATAAAATATAAAAATGCATTACTTAATCGAAACTCTTTATAATCAAATAAAAAAATACTTATATCTCAAGTCTATAAACGTAATCATTTCTTATAATACAATTAATTAAATAAAAATTTGGTTATTTAATATTTATTTATTTATTTTTCTTCGAAGACCACTACAAAGTGTCAATAATTTCAAGTTTGATAAATTAAAAATTTTTGAGAGTATTGCACACCCTACATTACTTTGGTAATTTTTTTTTTATAATTTCCAATCCGAAAAATCTTTTAAAAACTATAATGATGCACAATATAGGTATTTTAGCATTTTAGACAGAACTCTAATTCTCTAAGGCGTTAAATTTTAAATGAGAATTTTTATATATTTTTTAGAGAATTTGAGATATAATTTTTTTTCTCTAATATTTTGGATTGTAAATGAGTATATGCTATGTCTTTTGGAGGTGCTGATTAATTGGTAAAATAACTTTTTTGAGTCGACTTAGGCAGTCCATTGAAAAAAAAACCATGTCAAAATAACGGAAACCCTTCCCTACGTGTACTAAGTATTTATTCTGTTATTGATTGGGTTGCTTTTATTTCTAGTAAACTATCGACCTCAGTGCTGGATTTGGTTCTCCCATCGAAGTCAGCTGCTAGGAAGTACCTTAATTCGACCAACGAGGTATGAAAATACCATGTATATTATAATAATTAAATTCTCTAATAAAATTTTCAATATGATCAAATTCCAAACTTTGAATTACAAAAAAGTTAAAGAGTTGAAATTTTGTTTAAATCACTCATAGTTATTCACTTAAAAATTTAAATCCTATTTCATGAGCAAACAAACAAAAATAATTTAAAATTTCGAAGTATTATTACTATAAAAAGGGAATTAAATTTTTACTAAAAACAAAAAATGAAATTCAGGGAAAACGATAGGTGATACAGCATTTCTACTTTCAGATTTGGATTCAGAGGGGTCGAATTATAAATAATTACTTATTTTTGTTCAAAAGAGCAAAAAAAAATCTGAATTTCTTCATCAGTGTAATAGTCGACTATAAATTTCTAGAAATTTAAAGTCTACTAATATATCGGCAATATAAAATAAATAAATAAATAAATTTTGGAAAATTCCATTGACGTTCAATTTTTGAATAAATTAAAAATTCGAAACACTCGACGATCTCTATTTAGATTATAGGTATAGCATGACTATATGTTTAAATTTATAAATTTTACAAATGAAGATTAAATCTTTGAGTTAAATAAATCGAGTGATGTTACATCATGTCAGAGAGGTTCAATTCAAAGGATGGGCAATCGAGCAGGATTGCTAATTTTGGAACGCTGTGGTTTGATTCCTGAGGAGGTGAACACACCCTTCTGACATAATATAATTATAATTACTCAAGTCATCTCGGATCTAGTAGATATAGAGTTCAAATTATATACCTGAACATAATATGTAGCTGATGCGGCATGAAAATGTCCTTAATTAAAGAAGAATACTTCCAAAATTATCTAAAAACATTTTGATTAAATTACGACAATAATTCGATAATTTTGTGTTTATTAAATATTCATTTACTTTAAAAATGTGTATGTAATTGACAAATTTTTATTTTAATTTAATTTTGTTTTTTGTTTCATTTTCCATGGCGTTTCATTGATCTTTTCGTCGTGTCTTCTTCTTCTACTTCTTCTTCTTCTATTGTTGGGTTCATTCTACTCATAACTTGAATCTACACATCACAGCTTCGCATTCAATATGAGTACTAAATCATTTTCTTTATCAGCATGGCGTTTAATTTGATATTTGGGGACCAATCACTTTATTTAAATACATATTAAGAATTTTTTTCTCTCTTTCAGCATTCCCCATAAATAGCTAGTTTTAGATTAAAAATGAATAAAATTAAAATTAACTTTTTGATTTTAGGATTTCATTTCATATTTTTAAATTAGTACTGATTTTTTTTTTTGTAAATTCATTTTCATTTGATAAAATTAATATTAAATTAAATATTCTTTTCGATGCATTTAATATTGAAAGATTAACATTTTTATTCCAATAGAATTTTCTATATATTTTCTTATAATTCAGTTTATTTTTTAAAATTATAGGAAATTATTAAGATGATGGATGAATTTTAGTTTTGGCTCGAAATGTTAGTTAGAAGGATGCTCGCCGGGGTTGGATGAGATCTAGAGAGATTAAAATCTCTTTTGGCGGCGTGAAGCCAGAAAATGCTATTTTAAAATAAGAATTTGCACAAATGCGGTAGAAATTTGAATTAAATAAAATATTGGCACAAAGCCCGCATTTATTGCCTTTTCGTTACAATTTCTTGGGAAACTTTAAACACAACGTGTATAAAATTACTTCTTCGCTTCAGAGAGCCATGACATAGATACCTCGGAGAGTTGGCCCCTTCGATGAGGTTCAGCAACTGACTTTGCGTCGAGGGGCTTGCTGCCTTTATAAGCCTGGCGGCTCTAATTAGCAATTAAACTGATTGGTTAATTGGTCGCGTCTTGCGGGTGACGTATGAGTAAATATTCGCGCCACGCGGCCCGTGATTATAAAAGGGGAGTGTCTCCGCTGTTCATCTGTCAGTTGATCGGAAGATTCTGACCGGTAAGCATCAAGCGACTTTCTCAAGGCGAAATCTTTATTTTTAAAAAGCATTTTATATTGAAAGGAGTAGAGAATAAAATCCTACAAAATTAATTTCCAAATTTAGATTTTTAAAAATTAAATTCAAATTAATATAGAATACCTAATGAGAGATTTCCAGCATAGGCTTCTTCAATTATTGGATGGACCAAATGGTCAAAGGCGACTTTCAAAGGAGCAGATCTATCTTCAAAAAGTAAGTCACTTTAGAATCGATAGATTTCTCTGGGACTTAGATTTACGAAAGTGATATGTCGTTAGGACTTTCAGTTTCATCGCCGCTCCGAGCTCCGTGGGATTCGCTACAAATCCACTACAATTGATTGCATGAATTAATTTATAAGATATAATATTATAAACTAAAAATAAGTGGGATAGAATCAGTAATAACTGTAGAAGGGTGGGAGGGTTACGCCATGCCAACGTAGGGGATGCTAATTTGTTTTCTAGATGTTTATAGAGACACTCGTCTACGAGAGCAGAGATATGGCTAGATTTTTCTGCATGGGGCGCTGTAATTATTCAAGGTGAATACTCTGTTGTACTTAAAAACTTTTTAAATACTTTAACTTACATAGAAAAGTATAAAAGTTAAGGTATTGCATTCACTTTCGATCATTCATTATTTAATTAATACAAACGGTTGATTGTTTTATAATTTTTCGGTTTCGACTTTTGTGGGTGCGACCCCTTCTGATATACAATATAAAACAAACCAAGATCTAAGATTAAGTTTTTTAAATTCAAATAATGATGCAATAGAACGATGTTTTATAATGTGTTTGAAAATTTCCTTCCATTTTTCAGAAAATAAAAATTATAAAACACTCACACGCTAGTTATTTGTTTGTGATTATTTTTATAATAAGATTGAAAAATTGTTAATTATCTGCTTGTAATTTATTTTAGATAGATATTGAATTATTTCGCAATAAAGGGATACCCTAACACATAATGTATTATACAATTAAAGAAAATTAATTTTAAATAATTTAAAAAAATTATATATGCAGAGAGCTAGAAAATAATATAGTAGAAAGTAGAGTGTAGATAAGAATAAATGTGATCCAAGACGGAGCGCCCTGTAGGGTAGGCAACGGATACTATTTACAGCCTAATAGGTTGCGTAGCCAAAGGTGAAATTGCAAAAAATTATATTAGACTCCTTCTGTCAAAGTTGGCAATGCTATCGACTCTTCTTGATATAGCTGTGGAGTTTCTAGCGAAGATTTAAGGCCACGATGCCCATTATCTTCTTTAAGCCTTCCAAAAGAAAAACGTTTTTGAAAAGTACAAATTCCCAATGAAATAATTTATTGCTACGTCATTTTCACTCTTTAATAATAGGCGCGAAAATAAAGATTTCCCTGATATTCACTTCGATTCGAATACCCTAAAAATGTGTGACAGTCTATCCATGTTGGGCGTCTCTGTCGCATCTGACCTGTCTTGGAATGAACACATCTCCTCTGTGACGAAATCTGCAGCAAGGAAGATTAGCTTCTTATTCAGGTCCAAGCGATTTTACAAACCCCCACAACTTCTCACCATCTACAAGGCCCAAATCCGCCACTGTCTCGAATACGGCTCTCATCTATGGAGAGGAGCCTCAAAATATTCTCTTGCTACCCTGGATGCAATTCAGAAACGAGCCGTCAGGCTAATTAACGATTCTACCCTCACCGACTCCCTCGACTCGCTGGCTCATCGAAGAAATGTCTCTGCCCTTTCCCTTTTCTATAGATACTATCACGGCAGGTGCTCTGATGAGATAAAATCAATAATTCCCCCCAAAGCATGCTTTGCACGTAGCACGCGTTTTTCCGACTCCCAACACTCTTTCGCGGTCAAATTGGAAAAGTGCCGGACCAATTCATTCGCCAATACATATATCCCCAACGACTTCAAGGAACTGGAACTCTCTCCCAGCCTCTATCTTTCCCAGCACTTATAATCTTCAAACCTTCAAAACCGGGGTGCATAGACACCTACGTCTACACCCTCTCACTTAATCAACTTTCCCTTCTCTTCGGTAATGCAAGGGTCTTTCGAGATCCATAGGAGCTGCATCTTTACTGGTGCACTCCTTCTTGCATTCAATTGCATTAAAAAAAAAAAAAAAAAAAAAAAAACGTTTCGGAAATTCTTACCTCACTCTTTATGGCTTAAAAGTAAATGAGGTTACAACTCTTTTCACATATTTTATTCTTTTATTTTGTTAAATTGAAGGGTTGTTTTTGTCACAAATATAATAAAACAATAATTTCACTAATTATTTGAATTATTTCATTACAGTTTCGGTCACCACTGGTTGACCATCCTCAGTAGTTCTAAAATTAAAATGAAACATTTTATTTACATTTTTTTTAATTCAAATAATTAGTGAAATTATTGTTTTATTATATTTGTGACAAAAACAACCCTTCAATTTAAAAAAAAATTAAATCACTTAAGTTCTGGAAGAATTTATTATTTTACTTTATTTATTTATTTTTGTTAAACTACTAAAAACGATTTATATTCTTTAGTTCAAAATTTATGAAATCATCAAATGAATTTAGAAATATAGAATAAGAAACTTGACAGAAAAATACATTAAAATTAAATTTAATTTAAGATATAAATTGTGGAAAATATAAATATGATGTAGTGAATTTTTTATCGGTTTAAACAAATGCCGTTACTAAAGAATGGAAAAAAGTATTGAGACGAAAAGATAAACAGTAAAGAAAAACGAATATTAAAGAAAGAATAATATAGCGTATGATCATGAAGACAGCATTATAAATTAATATTTGACATAGTTTACATTAATGAAAAACTCTATCTATTTACAAATTCTTTGCCACACAGAGACTCATAATAAAATTATTAATATAAATTCAAAAAAGAATTTGTGAGGACAGACAGAAATCAAACAGACTAACATATTTTGTTGAAGGTGTTTTCTTTGATAAATTTGCTTTTAACATGCAAATCCAAAGTTTGGGGGGATTTTGAGCAATGCACTTGAGTGAACTAGGCCTGCGCATTCTGTGCGCAATGAAAATTATTTGGCAACTATAACGTCTAATATCGAACCAAATGAATGCTCATTTTTATTGCCAATCCCTTTGATCTCTTAAGTTTATTCCATTCTTTTATAGCCATAAATAATCCACTTTAAAGAAGCAAACAACGTCCGTTCGATGAGCTATCTAATTTTAGAATAGTTGCAGATCTCTATAACATCTCTAATGATGAAATTAGAATTTCATAGACAATTTTTGATTTGAATTATTAAATAAGAAAATTTATAAATAAGATTTGATCAAAAACAGTGGTGAAAATCATATATATTTCTACAACATGTATTTTCAAATGGATGCTCTCTATGAAAACATATGACATACGTCCAATGGTTTTTGCTTCTCTGGGGACTACAAAACGCGTACCTATTTATCAAAAAACCTCTTTCTATAACTTAGTCTGTCTGTCTTAATTCGATCTAGAATTAAAAAAATGAAGTGATTTCATTGAAAAATTGACCATACCCTGTATGAAAAAGTAAAAAGACTAAGTTCAATTGAAAAGTTTTTATTTTGCAGAGAGTAGCAGAGTTGTTGATTCAAAAAGAGAAACAAAGAGGTTGTCCTCTTCTTGATGCAAATAAACATACACACATATATCGAAATTATATATCTGTATATATATTATTTATTTGTTTGAGACTATAGTTCGAAGGCTTGGCTCATCATCAGTCTTTTTTAATTAAAAATAATATTTATAATTAAAAAAGACTGATGATGAAGGCCAAGCCTTCTGAAACTATAGTCTCAAACAGAAAACAAAATAATAAAATATATACATATATGTAAGATTGGAGTAATTTTTGGAGACCGACTGATAAGTGAATTTAGTGGATATCGACATCGAGGCAGTCCAAAAAAGAAGAAGATAATTTACACTATCTTTTTATTCATAAAACCGACGTTTCCGAGGCTTTTCCTCCTTCTTCAGGGCCTGTAATTAATTAAAATGGGATTTGACCATCATTACAAACAAGATCATCAAAATTTTTTTTTCATAAATACAATTAATATATAATTATATACAATTTTTTTCTTAAATCAAAAATATTCTACTCACTTTGAAAAGTCAGTGAAGGATGTGACATTCCTCTCTGTCTCCTCTTTCAGTGGCAGTAACAATAATAAATTGTATTTCATTCTCATCAGAATTATAATGTAGTAACGATTTGCAAAATTTTGATATAAATATACATCATTAGCCAAATCCCCTCCCAGATAAAACCTGCGCTAAGCGGTTGTGCGCATAATTATTTGATTTATACATGTATTTGATATATAGGGGAGACCGGGTCTAGTTGATACAGGGTCAAGTGGATACAGGCCAAAATACTTCCTAATGGGTAGACGCAGACAAGTGGCGACTGGCTTGGCTAGACAACCGATTGGTACTCTGCAATCACGCGTGATCACTTGGAGGAGGTTGCTTCGCTTTGTTAGTTGTGAACTAAAAACTGTTTTTCATCCTCGAAAGTAAATTTTCACTACTGTTTTTCCAATTATTATTGTAAGTTAATTTGTTCGTAAATTGTGTTATCGATAACACCACGTTGTTACATGTTATAAAGGTAAGAATTTCACCTTTTTAACTTTGTTCTGTTTCCGGTTTCACGTGTTTTAGAGTTTAGTGTAATGGCGACGTTTGGATCAAGTTGATACGCTTATTTTGGGTCAAATTGATACCGTGTATCAACTTAACTCACAAGCGTTTCAAGAGTTATTCTTCATCCAAACCTGGCCAAGGCTGGATCCAGTGTATTTCCTGCAAGAAGTGGCCACACATCGCCTGTGAACAGAACACTTGTACACTTGTATTAACTGCCAATCAGATCCAAATTCCTCTTCAGAGTCGGAGTAATTAGTCACAATCAATGATTGTTACAGCTTTCATTTTCCCAAAATGTAGATTTTAAAATATCTTTTATTGTTACAATAAAACTTGTTCATATTTCTGTTTTGTCTATTATTTTAATACTTCCTGACACCATATTAGCTTAGTCAAAAGCGTATCAACTTGACCAAGATCGGGTTAAGTTGATACATCTTGAAAAAATTTTAAAATGTTTTTTTTACAAGACAAATTTAAGTTTATATAGAATTTAAATATCACAAGTTATAGCCAAATAGTTATAGTTACAAATTAAACCTACTTTATTTCAAAATGATGACAGGAAAAAATTTCAAAAATCAGGAAGTAAAAAGTGTATCAACTAGACCCGGTCTCCCCTATGTGTGTATGTTTATTTGGATCAAGCAGAGGACAACCTCTTTGTTTCTCTTTATAATTCAACAAGTTCAGTTTTGTACATGCCATTCCAAAATAACTCACTTATCTATATAAATAAAAGTAAACATATTTAAAAGAAGTTAAAAAATAACTCTTAAAAAGGAAATCAGCATTAAAAAATTCCAATTTTTTAAAAAATTTTTAATATTTTCAAAAGCAGTACTATAATAGTCAGAAGATAAATATAATATCATATTAGTCATGGCTAGATGATTTCAAGTTCTTGATCCCTTGGGAACAAAAAGGAAATCCCATTTTCTCTTTTATAGTATGAGTGTTTTAAAGGCCTTGTGTATATTCAGGCCAAAGCAAATTCCTTTAAAGTCAGAGAGATATTCGTCAGGTTTGACTGAAATGGTTTACAAAGAAAAATAAGTATTTACTAAAGGCAAATATTAAACACAATTCACGATCTCTTTTAAGGGACAAATTAATAGAGAGATACCTACTCAGCAAAAGTAAATAGTTTGAAAATATTTAAAATAGCAAATTACTACTATTCGAAAACGTTCATTTGTTTGGAAACCATTAAAGTGTCTAAATTTAAAGTTGAATAATTCCCAAAGAATTCATCTAATCGTCACAATGTTTTTAAAGTCATAATCCAAATTTATAATTTACGAGGTATAACAAAGGATTGACATTTTATCTAAACTTTTTAGGGTTTTGTGCATGACTTCAAAAGCTACTGAACATAATAGACCGAGAGCTAGCAACGTTTTCGAGGGACCATTTTAGAATGGCTGATTTTTTGATATTTCTTTTCATATTGAAGCTTGGTAAGGACTCGACATGCCAGGGTGCTGGGAGCGGTTGGGTTTACTACTGCACATCCCATTTGTACTAGTAAAAATGTCGAATCTTAACCTCATTTTAGAATGAAGTTTTTTTTTCATAATTTTCTATATATTTTTTGGAATATTGACTGACGGTTTTGACGTTGCTAATCTTGCAAGACACTATTTTAGTCTCTCAACCCATCTTTTAGTAGACAAGTGAATCCCGGTTTTGTTTACTAACTTTATTTTCCCTTTTCACTACCAACAGCCAGGCATGTTGCGTCCCTACCAAGCTTCAATAAGAAAACGAATATCAAAAAATCAGCCATTCTAAAATTGGGGTTTTCACGACGTATAACATTAAAAGATCAGCTCTTAGCACTTGACTCTGGCAGTCTCTCATATCTCTGAAACTGAAATTTAGTAGTCTATGTTTACTTGTACAGTGGTATTAACTCAAAATTAAGAAAAAAATTTATTGAATTAAATTTTTTAATTACACCTCTTTTTGAGTTCTCCATGGAATCACACATCACACACTCTTTTAAAAATAAACTTATTCTTTGCAAACTAAAATAAAATTTTATTTGAAGAGTCCACTAGTCCAAAGCCAACTCTTGGTTCAAGTAAAACTTCTGGTGTCCAAAATATGGGCTTGGGAGTTCCGGAAAAATTAAATTATGATAAATCTTTAGGCTCAGATAGAGTTTTTAGTTTATCTGCTTTATTATTTTGTATAGCTTTATTTTGTCGTTATTTTTCATAATATAGTTGATGTTTTTATTTTGTCTTCTATCCAGTCTTAAGATATTTAACGCCCATGGACTACCAAATTTTGCGCCCCTTTTCATAAAAAATATACACGGGAGGTTAAAGTGGTTGCGGGGTGATTGGGGAAGTTTTACAAAATTTTCTGATCTAGAAAAATTACCAATAGACAAAGAAAAATACAAAATTCAAATAATCTATATGAACACAATCCAACTTTATATAAATAAAAAACAGAAGTAACTTATAAGTATAACTTCAATATTTAGTTTCCTAGCTCCAGCCGTCAAACTGATTTGAACGGAGGCAAAATTGCCTTCCAAAAAGGCTGGCGCGCCCCGGGGCTATGGTCCATTTAGCCTTGTAGTTAAAGTGGCCCTGCTTCTAACTTCGATTATTATTGACTAGCTGCAAGGCCCGCCCCCTGGATCCCCCCCACGAACCCCCCCCCCCCCCTCGCACCCCCACTCTCGTACCCAACCCCCACCCCGCCCCACCACCCCACCCATGACCTGAACCCCGCCCCAATCCCTCCACCCACCCCACTTCGCCTCTGGGTCATCACCTCAAACCCCTTCTCCACCCTGCACCACCATCCTCGCACCCCACACACCCCGGACCTCACCCCATGCCCTCCACCCCCGCGCACCATCCCCCGCCTAGCCCCATGGACCCCCACACCCACTATGTCCTCCGGACTCCACCCCGCACCACCCCTTCACCCTACTCCGTCTTATTCCCTCACTCCAATTCCAGCCCCCGCGCCCTCATCTCGCCGGCACCCCCCGCACTTCATACCCTAACCCAGCCCCGCACCCAGTTTTTGCATTTCTAATCTTCTAGTGACCCACAGATTATGTATATAAAATTTGGTTAAGTTGGCTCTAATGGTAAGAATTTTCATATTTTGACCTACCCCCCCCCCCCCCTTTTTTTGGGTGGTTTTGGGGGAAATTTTTTTAAAGAAAAGTTGTTAGAAATTACATCCCCTACAACTTTGCTCATAATAAAATTTGCCGTAGAGTTAATAGTTTAGGAGTTATTTGATAATTTTCATTCGTGCGCCCCCCCCCCCCCCCAAACCCCCTTTTGGAGTCAAAATATCAAAAAGGTTATATAGCTAAAAACGTAAGTTAGAAGACATCTGATGCAAATATGAAATTTCATAATAATCCCTTCAGCCGTTTTTACGTGAATCGTGAGCAACTTTTCGCGGAACCCACGGAAACATACAGACATACAGACAGGAATTTTGTTGAGGGTGTTTTTGTTCATAACTTTGCTTGAAACGTGTGCAACCAAAATTTGGCCTGATTTGGACTAATGTACAGACAAAACCTTAATTTTATATATATATATATAGATTGATAGATATATGAGACAATTTTCTTCTGTTTCTAATCCTGCAATTTTAAAAGAATAAATGAACCGCTAAGAATAGTACACATCTGCTGTTGACACGCCCTAAAACACCAATATAATAATAATATTTAGGCTCAGACAGGGGAGAAATGGTCCTAAAATTTTGGTGTGGAAAAGATTATTACCGGCCCATTCAATAAATAAATAAAAAAATCTTTTTTTCTACTTTTATTTAAATAATATTATATTCAAAATACAATATTGACAAAAATTAGAATAAGAACAAATCTACAGAGTGATTTTTAATTTAGAAGTTTGCTTTGTTTAGTTAATAATAGGTATTAACCTTCCGATAGGCGTGCGTATAGTATCTATCAAATACGCAACTAAAATTTTTGTTTCTTTATCTTGGAACTTAGTTGTTCTTGGAAGCCCCTTTTTTCTACCCTCTTTTCTCGAGTCCACCATACCTCTGTCCTAGCCGCGGCTTTCTACGGTGTCCATAAGAACTAGAACACGTGTTTTGTACTCCAGAAATTCGCGTGCGTAGTAAGTTATTTAAATCTTTTTTTTATATAATTTTTTGTCAGATTTGTAATCAGCCCTTTTAAATGTTAAATATGTAAACAGTTTATTTGCTTACAACGTTCAAAAAATATTTTCAAAGATTGTATTTCATCATCAGAATAATTTTATAATTTTTACACAAATTTACTTTTTTTATAAATTTTGAAATACATTTTTTTAAATAACCGTTTCTCTTTATTTATTGAATAACCATGAACTATAACAAACATTACTTTTACTTACAATAATTTGATGTTTAAAAAGGTAAAATTGGTTGTTGATAGGATGTCGTATCTGCGAGATACGCGCGACCATCTTTGGTAGTCTAGGAGGCGCGCCTATCGGAAGGTTAATTTCATCATCAGAATCTATAACATTTAAAATATCCTTCTCAACTGACATTAAGGGAGTTGACACCGTACACCTAATTCCAATCGCGGTTCACCCCTCAAAGAAACCCTTGGAAAACCCGCGATATAGTGCATGGGCAATGGATATATTTGAATATAAATACGGTAGCATATTTATTCCTATTTATTTATTTTATGTTATTCCACTGCTGTATTCTTCTACACTCATAATAAACGTAGGAAAAAGTTATTTGATTGTATATTTCGGGGGGATGATCTTTTAACAGTATGCAATGTTGCCACGTTTCAACAGTGAATTTGAAGTGTTTTCGAAAGAAATCATTTTTCTTGACTTAATTAATTTTTATTGAATAATCTAGAGCACTAATCCCTTTGAATTTTTGCACACAACTCCGTCAATAATTAAAGAGAGAGTACCTAAAATTTCAACGGATTTTCATTGTCATTAAATATAATCTTTTTATAATTCCATCAGAATAAGTTGAAATATAATAATACCCCATAAGGATATGTGTTAATTTATAAATTAATTATATTCGGAAGGAGCGCTAGAATTTCGTGAAATTTTGCAAGGATTTTTTTTCATAATTATTTATCAATTTACAAAGTTTAAAAAAATCTGATTGTAATCGTTTAGGGGCCAATTCCCTTAACATGAAGGCTTCTAGATTTTCTTGCGAAATACCTGATCTTGGACTTTTCTTTTAATAAATTTTAACGTATCTGCGTTACAGACGTAGATAGTAAATGCCTAACCAAGTATAGAATAAGAGCCACTTAACATGTTATATTTTAATAAAATATTATAACAACAAAGCTTGACAGTAAAAGGATGGAGTAGAATGTTCATTTTCGTATACTTTTAAGAAAGATTGACTGACATTTCCCTTGAAAATATTCCATGAAGATTTAAAATGTTCCAATTCTGAAATAATATTGTTTTGAGTTGTTTCTGGATAAACTGTATTAAAATAGTACTTAATTTTTGAAATGGGTTTTCAGGAATATTTTCAAAAAAATTTAGAAAAACGGCCCATGTGGAATTTTCGAAATTTTCCAGATGGCCAGTCCACCCCTTGGCTCAGAAAATTAAGAAAGTTAATATTTTGAAGAGAACTAAGCACTTATTTTACAAGAAAGTAAATATTCCTTACGGGGTTCAAAGTAGAGGGAACGGGCTTAAAAATTGGAATCTTTAGATTTTCGAATCCAGATAACCAAGAAATCTGGAATTTAATTGAAAGAAGGCCCTTATTTAGATAGATATGCGGATATTCCCCAAATGCTTGAAATTAGAGACTGATCCAAAAGATTAAAATGATCAAATCTCCAAATAGAAAATTTAAATCACACCATGAATCATTTTTATGGGAATTTAGCATCTAAAATTTTGAAAAATTATAAAAGTTTCCATTTTTTTAATGATTTGAATATTTTCCTTTTTGACTAAGATCTTAACAACTTCTGAGCCATTTATTATATACGTTTATTAGTAGGTATATATTTAACATATTTGATGGAATTGAAAGGGAATGGCTGAGAAATTAGTTAAGCTGAGGGTTATTTGGTTGGTTCAATAAAATCTAATGAGCAGCAAACCACGTGACAACAAATACATTACGAGTTTAGTTTTCGAGGGATCGATGCCCCCGAAATGGGCGCCGCCCCTCCTTGGCTCCTTCTCAAGGGAACCTCCGATCATACCAATGAAGGAATCGAATCGTTCATAAAAACAAAATATCACCGTCTACTTTATTAGTTCCGATTAGCAATTATAAAACCAAATGATATCCGAGAATGCTAGGAAAGAAATTTATTAGAGGAAACGGAAATTTATTGATATACTAGTAAGACAAAATTTATTGAATTATTCGTTATTTTAGAAAGAATTTACCATTGAATAATTTGAAAATATATATTTATATTACATTTTTCAAATCAAGTATCATATTATAACATAGCCGAGCGAGCACACCTTCTGAGTAGCCTACGTAGCATCATACATTTTTATTTAAAAGGATCTTAGGGATGTGGACCAGAATTTAAATCAAAGGTAAAGTTTTTTAATTAAATGGGCCAACGTTTCGTCACTGACTAGAGACCTCCTCAGTGGCTGAAATAGTGAAAACAAGACCTTTTATTAATTATTTCATGTTTTTTACAGTAGTTCTGGATAAAGTGGACTGTGCTGGATAAAGTAAAAATATTCCAAAGAGTATGTCTTCACCGAATCATTCAATTTGTTATCAAGACAATATAAAAGATTAAAAAAAAACAATTGTAATTGATCTTCGCTAATCAGTGACGAAACGTTTGGCCCATTTTATTAAAAATTTTGCGTTTGATTTAAATTCTGGTCCAACTCCCTATGATCCTTTTAAATATTTGATTAAGTATGCGAACAATGAAATAATATATTTTCATTTTAAAATGTCTGAAACGCGGAAGAAAATATTATTTATTAATAATTTTTGTCTATCTGTGTGCCTGAATGCCCATGATAACTCTAAAATTGACGCTCATAGAAAGTACCCAAATGTTTGTGATCCCCTTCAAAGAAAGGCATAGATTCTGGGGGTTCCTAGTCTCTGACCTTCAGGAAGAAAATCACAGAAAATGAAATGATTATAATTTAGAAATGCAAGAATTCTGATACATAGAATAGCACTGTTTGGCCTAAATAATTCTTACAATGTGGCAAGATACTACAACCATCTACCAGCTGTTTTCAAAACAAGCAATCTACAGTTCTTGAAGAATCTGCTTCAGTCTGAAAAAACTATCTACAGCATGGAAGAGTTCTCTACTCTATATTAAGCCCACTAGGGAGGCAATTAAATCTAATATACAGGGTGGTCCTGAATTCATGGTACAAACTTTAATGGTAGGTACAGGGCATTGTAACAATGAGTTATTGTATAGGAATGTATAGTGTAATAAGTATATGTAATATGTATATGTATGTATAGTGTAATAGTAATATAGTGTATAATGTATGTATAATGTATAGCCGTTATTTTCCCTGTTTACGCCTCACCGCGTCACTTGCGACTATACATTCCTATACAATAACTCATTGTTACAATGTCCTGTACCTACCATTAACGTTTGTACCATGAATTCGGGACTACCCTGTATACTTATTTTATATTTAAAGTATTTTAATATGCGTGACACTAATTATGTACCTGAAGTACGCATTATATCATTAGGATCTTCTTCAATTGCCATACTCGATTCCGAGCTTCGGCAATTATTTTGGAGAGGATGCTCTCCATTGTAATTTTCCTGAGGAAATTTTTCAAAGCGATGGTTTCCCATTGCATTCCCCAGAATGGATCAGATTATAGCCGGTCAAATATTTCCAGCGAGCAAGGCTTGTACCCGCGCTAGCTTGATTAGAAGGCATGCTCTATAACCACTTGGCCAACCTGACTCCAGCCATTAGGATATATGAACTAAATTCGTGAACAGCATAGTTCCATGAAAATAATTTAAAATAAATAATTGAATGTAATGGAAGGCAGCCCAAGGGTAGTGAAGAAAGAAAAAATTAACACATATCAAATAAGGTGTAATTTATTGGAATCCTTCCTCCTTTCCCTTCAAACCGACGTTTCGGAGGATTCTTCCCTCCTTCTTCAGGATTTCAAAGGGTCAATGAATGAAACAAATAAAATGTTTCCTTCTTCTCTCAACAGTAGTGTTCAAAACTTTTGGACTGAACTGTAGAGAGAAGAAGGAAACATTTTATTTGTTTCATTCATTGACCCTTTTAAACCATAAAGAAGGAGGGAAGAATCCTCCGAAACGTAGGTTTGAAGGGAAAGGAGGAAGGATTCAATAAATTACCCTTATTTGATATGTGTTAATTTTTCTTTCTTCACTATCCCTGGGCTGCCTTCCATTACATTCAATTAAAATTTCTACCAGTCCGTCTCTCTCCAGAGAAAATTTCGTTGCAAAAAAATTTAAAATAAAAATTTAGAATCCAACATAACATAGATTGTCATTCAAAATGGAAATAATGACTTTTAATTGAAAGTACTATTTTCTCAAATTATAATTATTCTTGGTGAATTCAACTTGGCTGCATCCTAGATTTCACTACTTTTTCAAACTTGGCCTGTTTTTTTATAGAAGTGTTTTGGGTGGGATATGACACTTTAATTTTCCAATTTTGCTGAGACACCGGCCAACATTTTTTATTTTAAGGTAATTTCAAGTTGACCTAGCAGAATGGCAGAAACCAATACTTTTTCCTTTAGAGCTTCACTATGGATAAAGTAAAAAAAAAAATGTTCTTGGAGGTTAGCAATAATTCAATATTTCCGTTCTTTTAGTTTGAGAATTGTTTAAACGTTGGAAAAGAAGGGCTGAATCTCCCTTCTCTAAAAATATTTAACAACTCTCAATTAAATTCATGAGTCTAAAGCATATTTGATCTCATTTTGATGATGCTACTTAATTATTCTTAAGAGTTTTCAATTTACTTACTTCACTCAATTGAATTTTGTTTTCAAGTTGAGAAAATATTTTAAGGAATATTCAAATATTTACTAATTTTACTGTTATTCTGTTTAAGTAAATATTCTTCCTTTTATTATTCTTTATTATTGATATTTTTTTAGATTACTCAACTCACAATTAATTAAAGAAATTTTTCTAATACTCTATCGCGATATTTTAACCTCTTCTTCTTCTGGAGCCATCTTCAAGTATCGATAAATGAAACTAAAATATATATTATAGTATAACGACAGTTCCGATCGAAATAGAAATTATGAGTATTAGTCACTAGCTACAATACTCTACGTATAAAACAAATGCAGAACTAGGAGACAAACATTTTGATAATACTAGAAAACCTTTTTTTTTTAATGAAATTGATGTGAGAAGGAGTTACACCAAAAAGGTACATCCCCTAAAGGCTTGGGTTGGACCCCTTATCGTGAAAAGAAGAAGAACGAATTTTATGGACTGGGTAGGGGTCGAATGTATCTGTGGGTGTGGGTCTTAAACAGCTGAAGGTTATAAGTCGTGGCGAAGACGGTGGCTGGAAGCGAGTTCCAGTTTCAACTCTTATGGTCTAATCCTTAAAATTTACCAGATCATTATTTTGATTATCAAATCATCAACTACGAAATATCATAAATAAACCTATCATTAGTTTCGTATTTCAAATCCAACCAAACTCAATTCATAAGACATACTTTTTACTTTACCATGCAGCGTGTGGCCAAGTATTGTAATCGTGCATGAAAAAAGTTTTTTTGTTTTGTTTTTTAAAAATATCTCAAAAACTCCTGAAATAATTTTGATAACAGATATTGAGAAAAACCATGACATTGTGGTCTAGAAAAAGCTCTAATGGGTGAACATCGAAAAATTATATTTTACGAGATATTAATTGTTTTGTCAAAATGTCTGTTAGTTAGGACTTTACCAAATTTTGTGTTCGCTCTAGCTAAAAAACTAGTATGAATATCAAAACGAAATTGAACATGTAGTTTTGGTGCATTGAGATTAAGAGCTGAATATATTTTGGTTGAAATCGAACCAAAAATTAAGGGGCGGGGGTTAAAAAATTAAAATTAAACTAAAAAAACCAAGAAAAATGAAATATACTTATTACATATAAAATGAACCTATAATAAAAAAGAGAGTTATTTTTGGGGGGAGGGGGGGGGAGTCAAATAATAGAAATATCAATATAAGTTTTAGACTCTTTGATCGGTTTGTACTTAATTTCGCAATGCACCTTATACGACCTAATGAAAATGACTCACTATATGAAATTGATAGTGACCAAAAAGGGAGGGGGCTGATATATCTAATCAAATAGTCTCGTAATTAAAAGGAGATATTATTAATTGCTGTTGGATCCAAAATTAAGAGGGGAGAGGGTTGTTTCGTGAATAATTATAATAAGTGCGTGCAAAAGTTCGTTCGGAGTTTCAATAGATGGAGTTATGAGCGTCGTAACATGTTGTCATTCATGCCTAATCCTACATATTATATATCCATGGAAAGGTGACGTCTTCAGCTTTCATTTAAAAAAATAATTTGTTTTCATACAAACTGCTTCTATAAATATCACTTTAAAAATGAATATCGATAAAGTGCATTTACGGCATGTTATGCTTTACGAGTTTCGGAAGGGAATAAACGTTGGCGCAGCCGTGAAAAACATTCAAGATGTTTATCAGGATCAAGCACCAGCTAAACGAACTGTGGAAAAATGGTTTGCTAAATTTCGGCGCGGAGAATTTAACCTTGGAGACGATGAATGTGATGCTCTCACTTATTTGGTGGGATTGCAAGGGCATAATCTATTTTGAGCTTCTCCCTGCTGGCGAAACGATTGATTCGGACAAGTACTGTCGCCAATTAACCAATTTGAATCACGAAATCAAAGAGAAACGTCCGATTTTGTCAAATCGCAAGGGCGTCATCTTTCATCAGGACAACGCCAGACCTCAGGTTTCGAAAAAGACTGTGCAAGCTGAAGAGCCTGAAATGGGATGTCCTAACACATCGCCACCTTATTCTCCTGATATCGCACCATCTGACTATCACTTGTTCCGGTCATTGCAAAATTATTTAAATGGAAAAAACTTTGACTCTTTGGAGGCCTTAAAAAACGGCGTGTCTTCGTTCTTCGAATCTAAACTTCGCAGTTTTTATGATCGAGGCATCCGGCTGCTGCCAGAACGTTGGAAAAAGATTATAGAAAACGATGGAGAATATATCATTGATTGAATAAAGATTTTTGTTTGCCTAATCGCTGTCTGACTTTTACTCACAAACTCCGCACGCACGTGTATGGTAAAGTCATTTGGATAGCCACATGGTTTATTTATGAATAACCTGGTCCTATTCGAAGAATATGACCCGAATATAGGTATTAAAATTGTTTAATTATATTGTATTGTTTGCCGGTGCATGTCAAAATGGCCTTAAGTTTATTATAAGAATTACTGGTACAGGCAGAACTAGTTAATTTTATACATATTTAATCTGACTTAACTTATCACAATTCTTCTCAAATAATTTCGGTAATTTACATTGATCTGGTTATATAATAATACTTTATAAATGAATTAAAGGATAGACAAATTATAGATGAGTAAATCCAACTTATTTTGCATTTTTTTTACATAAAAATTTGAAAACATAACTTTATCGCACCCCAATATAGTTTTGTGGCTCAACTATCTATAGACCAATTTCTAATAATGGTCATAAATTTTTAAAAAATTCAATTTTTTATGATTTTTCCCATTCAGGTGTGACAATCAAGGGGACGGAATTTACATTAGAGAATTTTGATTTGGTAATATAGGCAGAGAATGGCTTAAAAATATAGAAGGTTACAATTTTGGTTACAATTCACTAAAAGTAAAACAACACTAGAAAGTTTTTTTTAATAAATATTTTTATATGACTTTTATCGCAGGGAAGGAATTGACACTTATGAACGACATAAATTAATCACTAGCTGTATGGAATCATTTTTCTGTATTACCATAAAAATAAAATTAATCACAATTCTTCTCAAATAATTTCGGAAATTTACATTGATCTGGTTATATAATAATACTTTATAAATGAATTAAATGATAGACAAATTATAGATGAGTAAATCCAACATATTTTGATATTAACAAACCAACTGACCAACTGACAATAGTTTCTCTCTTGACCACTCCAGTGATGGCGTGAGTCAAGTTAAATACTAAAACTATATTGGGGACATAATTGACACACTGTCTTTGGACAATAATAATTTTTAATAGCAAAATTTTAATGACTAAAAAACTTTATTAAATTATATAGTCTTCATCATCTTTTTTTTATTTAGGTGATATTTTATTCAGTCATATCTAAACATTTTTCAAGTAAATAAACGAGTTTGAAGATTTAAACAGCCAAATTGGATAGGGAACGGAATTGACATTTTGTATATTATTTGAATTGAAAAAAATATGAAATTGAGTAAAATCGGCATTAAAAAATTTATGGAAAAAAATCTAGTGAATTTTACAATGCAAAATATGTTGGATTTTCTGAGATATATTGCACAGTGATCTTCATTATTATGCACCTGTTTATGAATTCACTTTTTCTAGTTATTCCGAAAACTTATCTAATCGAATTTTAAATTAAATGTAAGTATTAGGAAATAAGTTAATTTTCTTGTTGAGAGTTTTGCATTTAACTCCTCAAGTTCTTTCACAATTTCATTATACCGCAATACCTATAGATTCTAATTAATTTATCCCCCAAGTTTCAATGCGATGTTAGCAAACTAAGAGTTCAGAATGGGTTAACAAATTTAAATATTTCGAGGTTGACATAGTGAGTGACAGAAACAGCAGTGGGGAGATTCGAATCGAGGCAATGAAGACAACCAGCGAAATAAATCTTTTGTCAACCGAAAGGGAAATTAGAATAAACAAAGCATGTGTGAAATCTGTTAAGATTTATAAGGATGAACCAAAAGCTGACACCCAAAATCCAAGCTACAGAAATAATGTCCTGAGATTTTATTTCTGATCTGACTTTGTACGTCAATCAACAATACAGATCACTGGGGGTTGGTGACTTTTCAACAAGGGAATGATGTCCAAAAAAGTACCCATCATTTTTTGAAATTTTATTTTAATCTTCGTATTTTTTTTGTTGCAAATTTCATCGAATACTTCATCGTTTTCGTTATTTTTCAAATTTACCTTAGTTTTTTTAAAAAGATATTTTGGGACTTTCGCCCCCAAACGAATACTGCCTTGTGTGAGTGAGGGTACGAGTCAGAAATTAAATCTTGTGACTTAAACTCCACAGTCCCTGAGATGAAAATCTACCATCTTCAATAATGAATCAGTCTGTCCTAAAAGAAAATCTTAAATTTCTCCTAATTCTATTGCTATAAGGAAGCTATGACATGTCTATAGATCTTAATTCATTTTTATCTTATATATTGTGAGTTCTTAGAAATGGATTAGCCCAAAGATTTTCGAATCCATCTTTATTGATTCCTTTTTTAAATAATTACTATTTTAATAGTTTCTCAGCGAGAACAATTTTTATTCGACTATAACTTGTCTGGACTTGTCTATGACATCCATGAACTGGAAGATATACCATGTAGTTAAAGTCTCTTTAACCTTCTATCTGAACCTTTTTCGGAAAAATCAATTATTATAATTGCCCCTTGAAAGTATGCAACATTTTTTTCAAAACAAAAAATGTTTTTTATAGAAAAATATATTTGAAATATCGAATAATAAATTGAAAATTTAAAGATCCTTCTGAAATTTTGAAGTCGACCTCTCATAAATTTATGAAAATACTCTAAATGTTTGAAATTTTAGGGATGCGCCACATCCAAAGCATCCATGGACCGCACGCCACTGATACAGACCTATATTAAATAAATCTAGAAAAAATATCCCAATAGTTTATGACAAATAAAATTTATTAAAATTAGGAAATTCAAATTATTATTTTAAAGCCCACTCCGGAGTCCAGTGTATAATTATTTTCTCCAGATAAAATATGGTTTCATAATTCCAAGGAGCAATTAAAATAAGGTATCGCTATGTCTTTGTTTTAGGTAAAGGATTTTAAAGACAAGTCCTGACGAGTTGTAAAGACAATAATTACAAACTACTCTCACTGATAAACTACTACCATATAAAAGGAATAGAATAAAAATAATTCGGGAATTTTTAGATTAATTGAATCCTCGTCGCTAAGGAGGATCTTAATCTTAATATATAAGTACCGGGAGCACCGAGCGATGCTCGGTAACTTTTTGCTTCAGTCAAAAGCTGTATATTTATATTATTTTTAATTTAAAATTCAGGTAAAAAGGTAAAACTTTAAAAACCGAGAAGATAGAATACTGGACTGGCTAATTGGGCATCTTCCCGAAAAAAATTAAATAAAAAAAATAATTAAAATTTCCTAATTTTAACATATAATAATATTTGTTATAAAATATTAGTGGGTTTTAAAATTAATTAAAAAGCCAATTAATAAATAAAAGATAATTGAAAAAAATGTAAACAAACTTTTTTATTGACATTTTCATCTGTCAATAATTACTTTAATTAAGAAAAAGTCAATTAAAATGAATTTTGATGAGGTCCAAACCTAGCCAGATCGCTTTCTCATCCTCAAAACTTCTTAATAGAGTTTGTTTCATCAAAATCGTTAGAGCTGTTTTCAAAATAGAATAAAGATACAAATATATAAATATACAATTTTTGCTCGTTTAATAAGAGTAGATCTAGCATTGAAAGGCGGGCTTCGCAGCTGGTAATATAATAAAATACAAGTATTGGAATAAAAACAATATTAAATGGAAAAAAGTGAAATCTTTTTCAAGACTCGGTACACTTTCCGTAAGTTTTAGTGATTTGAGAGATAAATTTTAAATTATGCAGAGAGGTGTAGTTCATCAATACAAACGTAGAGTATATGAATTGCAGGTCGTAACTGATTTTCTGAATTTTTGAACCCGAAGTTCTGAAGCTAGACACCCCAAAATCTAAAGAGATTTTCCTTTTTTGAAATACAAACATTTTAACCAAATAACGAACTTTTTACAACTTATCATTCTTGAGCAATTGTGTATATCGTAAGACAGTCAGAAAAAATCCTGCATGAAAATAATTATTATCAGCGCTTCACACGTTTTTGAACTCGAATTGACTAAAAAAAAAATATTTAAATTTTAGGTGATTACATAATTTCGGAGAACATGCGCAGCTATTTATTTATTTACTTATTTGAATCAAAATATAATTGATACAATTTATGATTGCTGTATATGTATATAATTAAGTAATGGAGAGGGATTCAGCCAATGGGTAGCCTCTGCTGAATAAAAAACTCCCAATTATGGAAAACGTTTAGGCTTTAATTAAATAATGCCATCATCAGTTCCTAAGAGCTGAAAAAAGCGATAGAGCACACATGTAAAAATACAATAAAAATTTTTTTTTATAAAAAATCCAAAGTTGTTAATTATAAAATTATATCTTACAGTATTAATTTTAATTTTATAAACAAATTGTCCGCAGGCAGAGTTGTTATGGATTTTATCATAATATACAAAATTATTTAAAATATAAAATGGCACATAAATCTTGGTGTGCTCTCACTAGATATGCGCAACATCTCAAGTACAAATACAGCAAATTTTAATTTCACTCAATCAATAATAACATTATGAGTACATTCATCTAATTAGGATCACTGACCCCTCACAAACATCTCTCAATTAAAAGGATTTCTCAAAATAATTAATAAACATTAAGAATATCAAATTTGAATTTAAAATGACAATATATAAAAAATACAATTTTTTATTTTATAATTCTTTCCCTTTTCCCAATGTTTACTATACTTGGGCATCAGTATTTGTCAATAGTGACAAGTAGGCATTGCTAAGCCCAATACAATCTGTTTAAAAATTAAGAGCCCTTTGCCCATAGGTCTTAATAAAACATTTTTCGGCTAACAGACGCTTATAACTGTTATCTAATCTCATCAAGACGACAGCATCATCAAACTCATATCCATGTGTCGTTTCAATATGATGGGAATTATTCAGCAGAGGCTACCCATTGGCTGAATCCCTCTCCATTACTTAATTATATCAAAATATAATTTTTTCTCTTAATTAAATCATCCTTTAATAGCTCAAATATAAATAGATATGTACTTATGAAATATATAGCAGGGTATAATAAGTATTCTCGCCAGATAAAATATGGTTCTATAATTCCAAGGGGCAATAATAATGGTCCAAAATTTTATCGCTATATCTTTGTTTTAGCTGAAGGATTCTAAAAACAAGCCTTGACGAGTTGTAAAGACAATTACAAACTACTCTCACTGATAAACTACTAGCATATAAAAGGAATAGAATAAAAATAATTCGGGAATTCTTAGAATAATTGAATTGTCTCTAAGGAAGATGTTAATCTCAATATACAAATATTCTAGCATTGAAAATAATCAAGAATAGAACAGAAGTCAGAACTCGTCAATAAAAATTAAATTTGAGGAAAAATGAAAACTTTTTCAAAATCCGCTACCCTTTCCGCATTGTTTACTGATTTGGCAGTTTTTTTTATCAGCTATGTATTTGAGCTAAAAAGTTCAAACTGGGCACAGAGTTGAAATTTATTGTATATATTTAATGTATAAATATATATTTGTTTGAGGCTATAGTTTCGAAGGCTTGGCCTTAATCATCAGTCTTTTTTAATTACAAATATTATTTTTCATGGGGTCAGTATCGCGTGGATATTGATTTTTTTGCTCTTACTCAGCCGACTATCAGTTGAATTAAAAAACAACAAACTTGTCTGTTGAATTATAACTCAATAGCTATCATTCTTTGTTTGCTCTCCAAATAACAATTTGATTTTTTCTGGTTCTTTATAGATCGAAAGTTCAAAATCTGAGCAATTCTTTGTTTTGAAAATATAATTATTTGCCGCCAGAAGGAACTTTCTAAGATTCTTGAGCTATCATGGGTATCAAAATCCAAACAATCAAACAGAAAAAATGTCATTCTATTAAATGAAAAGTTCTAAAGGAAAAGTAAAAAATATGTAAAAATTTTAATTGAATTTAATATTCGATAGGCATCGCTTTCTGAAGAATCTCCGAACAAAGAATCAACTAATTAGCTCAAACCGTTCGCCGACAAAAAATTTGCGAATTTGCAAAAAGAATACCTGGAAAAATATTTCAGTTATTACTCCAATTAAATATAATAAAAAATAATTAAGGAAATTGTGCATGAGCCCTACTATAGTTTTATTAATAAAATATTTTAATATACAGGGTGGTATACATGTCCCTTTTTGCTATAAATATAAATCAGAGAAAATAACTTTTGCAGTTGTCCTTAAATATTCTCTCTCGGTCTGATTCTGTCTGCTTTTCTTTCTCTCTCGGGTGTATGAAAGTTCTTATTAATTAAAAGATATTCTCTACACTGTTTTTGTCCCATTTCAATTCATTAAATGTGGTTCATTGTAAGAGTAGGTTTTCCAAAACATTAAGTTTATCTAAAGTTTATCATCTGGCCAATAATTCCTTTCTTAACATAATAAAATAAACTATGCCATTTAATAATGTTTTATTTAAATTTCATCACTCATCACTAATCAGGTCAAAGAAAATGTATGGTACATCTTTAGTAATAAATGGGCGAACCAAGGGATTAACTTTTGAGGTAATTTAAGAATTTGACAGTCCAGCCAGCAAAACCACATCATCACTTGGTTTCTGGCTATTATTTTTTCCTTTACTTAAATGACCTGAACTTATCACCATTTGGTTAAAATACAGCTTCATTAGGAAAATAAGAGTAAGAAATTTCAGATTCGAAGGCACTTGAAGATACAGGACTTTAATTATTTAAGATTGTAGGACAGACATGGTGAGCAAATTATTACCTTTAAAAGTCATAAAGATGAACGAGGCGGAAGCATTTGTTCGACTTGTATCTAATTTAATATATTAAAAATACAAGTCGAACAAATGCTTCCTCCTCGTTCATCTCTCTCTATGACTTTTTTGGTAAGAAGTTGCTTACAATGTCTGTCCTACAATCTTCGATCATTAAAGACCTGCATCTCCAGCTGCCTTCGAATCTGAAATTTCGTATTCTTATTTTCACCACCCAAGACCAATCCGGACCCATTGGGGTCCCACCTTATTGGTGTGACATATTCTTGTATCAATATCATTTAAAAATATGTGGTGTAGCCAACTTACAAACAATTCCTGAGTCCCGACCTCGAATATATATCCATAGTTGACCGCTCCATGTAATATTATAGAATCGAAAAGAATTTCGTCTATAACTTAGTTTACAAGTAACGGCAAAAAGGCTTATATGATAACCACGATTGAACGTATCAATCTAAGTTACATAGATATAGTGCCTTTCGACACAACGGGTCTCCTGAGGTTTATTATTGTTCAATACAAATTGTTTAGAAGGGATTCGGCCTTAGAGGCCTTCAGGCTTAATCCTACGGATATTAGCTTCGCACCAACGGTCGATCGACTAATTCCGTGAACCAAATGTCCAAACCTGCGGTTCCTCTCGTACTGAGCAGGATTACTATCGCAAAAACATGTCATCTGTAATTACCCTACTGTCTCATGACGGTCTATGGTTATTAAAATTAAATAAAAAATCAAATTATAATAATTTATGAAATTTTAACTAGGTAACTTTTCAAAATTCGGTTCAAATGGGACAAAGAAGTCAAATATTTCAAAATACTCTTCCCTAATTTTTGGTCAATTTTCAACCAAAATATAATTAGATCTTAATTTCATTATAAAATATCTAAATATAAAATTTCCTTTTATACCTTCATTGGTGTTTGAGCTAGAGTGTACACAAAATTTGCTAACACCCACCAACTCACTAACAGTCTGCCTCCCTGTTGTAATGGTCAGCATGTCTGGCTGGCAGCCCGGAGGGCTCGGGTTCGATTCTCGGCTATACCCAGACATTTTTTCTGTAAGTATAGGGTCTGGAAAAAAATTAAGTGGGAGATAAATTTAATCGAATTTATCGAACGGAGAATTTACCACTGCTCGAAGCCCCTAAACACACTGACAGTGCCTGGCATCTGATTGGCGGCCATCCCAGTCCCTCCATTTACCATCTACCCTGTGTTAGTGGTAAAAGCATTTACTTTGCGACATACAACCAGCTCTAAGTAAATTGGATATAAGATTGTATCTAACTTTCTGAGATTTGGCTCGTGATCCCGGCTTCTTTCCTTCTACTCTGTTCTTTTCACGACGGAGGGGCCATCGGATACAGGCTTTTAGGGGATGCACCTTCTGGTATATCTCCTTCTCACATCAATATCATTAAAAAAAAGACATTTTGATAAAAGAATTAATGTCTCTTAAAATATAAATTTTTCTTTGTTTTCAAAGCTTACAAAATTTTATTGACCGATACGCCGTGAATTCACCTATTTTTTTTTTTTTTTTTTTTATCAAAATAGTTTTAACTATTTCAGGGGATATTTTGAAAATAAGAAACAAAAAATAAAATAAATAAAAAAAAATTCATACACGATTAGAATATACCTACTATTGATCCTCATATCCGGTGTTGTAAAGTAAAAAAGTTTAAATAGTTTTGAAGAAATTTATTATAGTATTATGAACTCGAGAGGTCCGTATTTGGAACAATGATATAATTTAATTATCCGCTATAATATCTACTTACCTGATTTTAATCGGCTAACAAAACATTATTTTATTTGACAACAAATTAATCCTTTAAACAACAATAAATGCTGGTCCATTAAATTCAAATATGATTTCAACTTGAAAAATTAAAAATGAATACCTATAAATCTCTGGCGTTGATTTCTATTTAATTAAATGAATATTGAATGATTAACAACAGAGCAGTGAAACGACATTTGAAGACCAGCAAGAGGGAAGGGAGGATTTGGAATCTCAATTAAGTCATAAAGCAGCCATTTCATTCGATGCAAATTCGGCTACCGATGACGTCAAACTGTTTAAAAGTTGGGATGGGTAATTATGCCCCCAGAGGAAGAACGCTTCTTCACGTCACCAGCACCACAAATGCGCAGGAGGCTCGATTGATAAGCAACTTTTGAAGCAAAGATGAATGGACACAAATCCATTTAGTATATAAAATAAATTCAAACATTCTAACGTGACTTTTCTATACATCTATGCATTCTCTTATAAATGAACCCCTCACTTGCCAAGTATAAAGCTAAAATTTAGTTCAATCTAATGTGAAAATACATAGATTCGAATCGAGTTTCATTAGAATTAAATTTATTTAAGATTGGCAATTTATATTCACAGGAATCGTTTTCAGATATAAAGCTAAAGTTTGGCCTATTAAAATGAAAAAATACATAGTTTCAGCTTATTAAATAAAACCATTCTATATTGACAATTCATATTCTCGGGAAAGATTTTCAGATATATAGCTAAAATTTCGTGCATTATAACATAGTTAAGTACCAATTTTCAGCTCATTAACTAAAATTATTCAAGATTGGCATTTTGTACTTTCAGGAAACGTTTTCAAATATGGTATAAGATTAAAATTTGGTGAATTGTAATGTAAAAAGACATATTTGCTTACCAATTTTCAGCTCATTAACTAAAACCTTCCAAGATTAGCATTTTGTATTCTCAGGAAACGTTTTCATGTAAAAAGTTAAAATTTAGTCTATTGGAAAATAGTTGCTTACTAATTTTCAGCTCATTAACTAAAAACATTCAAGATTGGTATTTTGTATTTTCAGGAAACGTTCTAAGGTAAAGATAAAATTTTGGTGCATTGTAATGTGAAAATACATATTTGCGTACCAATTTTCAGCTCATTAGGTATAACTAAAACCATTTATAGCAAATGAAAATAATTTATATCTTATATAGGTATCAGTAATTTTTTTTACTTAATTGATATTTTTTCATCAGAGAAATGAATAAATTCGAAATATTCGAGAAAACATTTTTTTGCAAACTATTCCGCCAACACGTCTCAACTTGTCCATGCCTGTCTAGACTCGTTTGAAATAGATTCTCGAGTTTTCATCATTTAAAATCTATTTAATCTACTATTATTAAACGAGCAAAAATTGTTTGTTTATATATTTATTTGTTTGTATCTTAGTTCTATTTTGAAAACGGCTCTACCGATTTTGATGAAACAAAATCTATTAACAAGTTTTGAGGATGAGAAAACGATCTGGCTAGGTCTGGACCTCGACAAATTTCATCTTAATTGATCTTTTCCTAATTAAAGTAATTATTTATAGATAAAAATCTCAATAAAAAAGTTTGTATACATTTTTTTCAATTATCTTTTATTTATTAATTGTTTTTTTAATTTTAAAACCCACTAATAGGTTATAGCAAATATTATTATATTATATTAAAATTAGGAATTTTTTGTTTGTTTTTAATTAACAGGTGTCTAAATCATATAACATTACAGTTTTTAAGGAATTTGGTGTTGGTACTTGGTGAAACATTTTTAAAAATTATTGGATAAAAATACTTGGTAGGTTTCACATTAAGAATGATATCTTAATGTGAAACCTACCAAGTATTTTTATCCAATAATTCTTAACATTACAGGTGTGTTTACAAATAAAGTGGTTGAAGTGGCTTTTTTTATATAACTTGGAAACAAATCTTATTTAATTTTATGTTTTTATTTCAGATCCTATACGATTATTTTCCTATTTATTTTTTTATAATGTTTATCAATATAAATGAATGTCGTCAAATTGTGTGGTGCGGTGGATGTGGGAGGTGCAGTTGTGGGGGATCCAGTGTTGGGGTGCGGTGGGGCTGATCGGTGGTGGCGGTGGGGGTGCAGTGGTGGGGGTGAGGTGCCTGATTTCTGAGAGGGGTCCGGGGGGGTGTACTATATTTATTTGTATTTTTTTAATTTGGTTACCGTGCATCGCTCGGTGGCTCCAGGTACTATTTGTAATTGGAAATAAGCAAAACGGGCAATTTTAGAGCAATTGAGTACTGACACTATCTAATGGTTGAGTTTTTACCCTTTCAAATGATCACAAATTGACTTTATTTATTTATTTATTTATATTATTACAAAAGAAAAATATCATTCGAAAGCTTCTTTTAATTATTATTACGCGTGTTTACACTTTATTTGCTAATGAATTTCGAAGAGAGGGAAAGCATTATATCGCCCTCTCTTCCTCACTATGATTGGAATTTTATATGAATATAATTACACACACATTCACGAATTATTTATTACTAGTTAATGGAGAGATAACTAGATAGAGAAATTCATATTCATTGTATTTTTCGAAATTTTTCACCACCCTTTCAAATGGCTTGCCCTTACAAACATAATGAGGATTAATGAATGCTTATCTCGTCTGCTTAATGTAATTTATAAGAAGAATATTAAATTCTAAGGCTAATCCTTCAAGATAGAAATAATTTATCAGAATGAAATGAGATTGCATTTTTTCTCGAAAAGACCTGTCAACGCTCTTCTTTAAAAGAATAAACGATAATCTTAATCAACTGGCGATGTGCCCCACACATCTTTCACTTAGAACCTCCTTTTATTTAAAATTCTTCCTACAATTTTTACCCTTTCAAATTAATCCTCTCATAGTGTTACAATCGAAATAATAAAGAAAAAAATAGACCTCACAGAACTATGTTAAGGAGTAACAGGGATTTTTAAAAATCTCAAGAACCGTTTTTGAGAAAAAAATTAAAAACCACCACAATATTAAAGTAAAGGGGTACAAGGAGTATGTCAATATGAATCAAAAACTTACCATAGCGTTGTATCCGGATTTCTAACTTAACTTTCAATGTCGGATTTGCCGGAATTACAGGATAAGCTTTCTCTCCATAAATCTGAACCTAATATCACATTAGTTGGTTCTGACAAAGAGTTTTATTAATATATCACATAGAATTCAAAGAAAAATTCATATAAATGAATTTAAATGTATTCTTGCTTTTATCCTAAAAACATTATACTTACTAGGTTTCTGTGATATGCCTGCGAAGGGTGTTGCAATTTTATAAGGGTTGGACTTTATTTAAGGTAATTATAATATCTGATTTTAGTTTCAAACATATTTTTGCAAGGAAAACAAAGATTTAAGTATCTTTTTGGGTGTCTTTTTTGAAAAAAGATGGAAATTATTTCAAAAATCAACCCAGTATATAATATTAATAAATGAATTTAACTTTAAAGGACATCATAGATATTAGTTGAAATATTTTTACATTGCATATCAGAGAGGTTCGTCCCTTAGGAATCGAACCCAAGCGCTAACTAAGCTTGCCGGGCCAGTAGCCAAACCCTTTAAAGTTAAATTCATTTAATAATATTTTTGCAAGTTTTGATATATTTATATCTTTGTATGTGTTTATTTTTAATTGCAATTTCTATTACGTGCAGCCAGTTGATGGCGCTGTCTGTTTTCACAAGTTTTTTGTTATCATTAGGTAAGTACTGATGATGCCGTCTTAGGCGAAACAACATCCATATCGTCCACCCATTAACTACATACACAGTAAAATACTAAAATTACTTTAGTGTTCACGTGATTTTTACTTGGAATCAAAAGTGTTCCCCAAGACCTCCAAAACTTTTACTACAAAATATAGAATAGGCCAGATTAATTTGCAGCAACGCTGACGTAATGTTGCCGACAGGGAGCGCTGATGCCGTCGGTATATTTGCTGCAAATTTGTAATATAATCGTAATTTGGACTCGAATTTTGAAATGAAACACTACAATTGATTTTAAATTAAGAAACATGAAATATATTGATAATTATTCCTCCTCCCCGCCCCCCTCACCACTCAAAAATTAAATATTCAATTTGCTTTTCTTTGCGCAGAGAAGAAGAAATTAATCACATCTTATTTGATTTATATTTTATATATTATTTGTTTATTTTTTAATAATTTGCCACTCTTTTATAATTTTTTACAAATCTAAATTTTGTTATTCTTATTTTTTGATTTTTACAAAATTGAACGACTTAAGACACGCATGCCCGAGTTACTCATGGCAATACTGGAGCAACCTGTCATACAAACAACACCTGATCTTTTTTAAATATTTGGAGCCTTATATCGATTATCGATCCCAAATTTAAAAAAAAAATGATATAATATAATTCTCCTCCTCACACGATCCCACTTATTTAAATAAATCTACATATTTCCACACAAAAATATCACAATCCTGTAGATTATAGAAATAAGAAATACTCCCAGATTCATATCTAGAGCCTCAATTCTGTAGCTGTGTCAGGACGAAAATGAGGGGGAACTTTTATGAGAGTATGTATTTTCGGGAGTTTACAGGTATACATTTGGAGTGTGGTTTTTTAAGAGGAATAAAATTTTTGGACCGAGACTCCGCCCGCTAGAGCACCATCCCGGAGGGCCGAGCTTCGATGGCGTGCCGAAATCACGCACGAAATGCTCGTACTAATATAAATAAATAAGGAAACAGCTCTCCAGCACCCTATATGAAGATTTTCTACTTGATATTGATATTTACTTTTCAATATTCACTGAATCTGATGCTGAGCAAACACACTCAAGTTTTAAATTCCGTTGTTGTGCTGAGATTTAGAGGTGACCACACACAAGCACTATTACCCAAAAAAACCCGTTTTATTTTCTTGAACTTATTCCAGTGAAATTTTCTAAGTCGTATAACGATTCATTGTTGAAAGAGTGCACTGAGTATAGTTTACTTTTAATTAAGTAAAAAGGGAGTTAATTGTTCGGAAATCATCATATGACATTATGTAAATGAGATTAACTATAATAATAAAACTTGAGTAAGTTACGAGGTAGGTTTCACAAAAAAGAAATAAAACAAAATTGAGTTTTGAATTCGATATATTTCGAGGGTTAGATTAAAATTTAGTGGTTAACTATTCCATAATATGAATAGTGAACATTAAATTACGAATATTTATATGGGGGTGACAACAAAAGTTCAGACGAAAGTAGTGGTCATCCATTAACGAAGAGTGATAAACTACCGATAGTGAAGATAAACTGAATATCGCTAGTACAAATTATTTTAAGAATAAATAAAAATTAATTAACAATTTGAAAATATATTTATGTACCTAATAAAATTGTATTTTTTAAAAAATGTTTCATGAATTTGATATCCCTCTTATCTTCCAGTGTGTCTTATGGTTCGAAAAATAAGTAATTTAATTTTTTGCCTACCCTAAATTTGGTTTTTATTTCATCTCATTTTGGATGTAGAATTATTAAGAGTGACCCCAAGTATCATTAACTATATCTTAACAATACCCTTAATTAAATAATTTTTTCTGGACAAATACATACTTTCTGGATATACTCAGGAATCTGCTGGTCTTTATCTAGAATGCTGCCCACCTTCCTGCTAAAAAGATTTGTTCAAAAATAATAATAATAATACAAGTTACCTAGACGAACAAAAGAAAGTTCTACATACATAGCCCCATATTGATTTTATATTTGAATTCAAAGTGGAATACAAAGCTGATGCAATTTTGATTTGTCACCTTTAATATGAATTGTCTGCAAACGATTTGAAGTGTTTCATCCAAAAATCCAATATTTGAAGGAACAAAAGAAAATAGTGGATGAATTTTGTTTGTTCCTTTTTGAAATACAAATTAAAAAAAATAAAGAGGTCAAGTGTGGATTCGGACTCTCAGGCTGCACTCAGCTGTTTTCCACGTACATTTTAAGACAAACTCTATAATTGATAGTCAATTATTTTTTCTAGTTGCTAGCTTCTGCCTATATGAGATATACTCTTACGATGTATAGACGATGCATTTCTAGAGATCGAAACTCCTACTATCTCCTTTTAGATCTTTCCTGGCAATTTCAAATACCCAACAAAAACACTTGTGTAAAAAAAGCCCAAGTTCGATTAATAAAAACCGTTTGCCCAAAAAAGTAGTGAGATCTAATGTTCTGGCAAGTTTAACATAATCAATTTAGTAAATGAGTCGAGAATATAGTAACTTCAATTAAAACGCATGTTTTTCATTTTACATGTTCATTTATATTTATGGATTTCACATTTTTAGCTGAAATTATTTTTCTAAAACTTGGGTTTTACCCATTAAATTATTATTACTGTTTGATAGGGCCTCCATCTTGCTTTTATTATGATCTCATGGTGGTAACATAATTCGTAACATACACAAAAATGCGTTAAAGCTAAGTTTTAGGAACTTTTCAACTAAAAATGTGAAATCAATAATTATTCTTAATTTAATGATCGATCCATGTTTCTTACTCGCTAAGTAGATGTAATTATTTTTACAAAATTTCAGAAACTCCGGTTAAAAAACCCCGATTTTTTAATCCGCTTGATTACGAACTGTTTTATTTAAATGATTGATTTTTAAAGATCTTAAATAGCATGAGTCCAAATAGAAAAGTGTTTTTTTTTAATTTTGTCAAAGTACCTATATATTTCGATTAACTCAAATTCTGATAATCAATCTGTAACTGACTATTTTCCATAATATTTTTATATTAATTTTAAATAATTGAACCGCGTAAATGTGAATAATTTCTATGATTTAATCTACAAATTTTTGCAGTTTAATAAATCATTTAATTATTTTTTTTTTATTGAAAAGGAAAAATGAAATTTAGCATCCGGCAGGATTCGAACCCGCGTCTTCCTCTTTAGCCGAAGGTGCGCTAACCAACTGCCCCGATATTTATATGTTTATAATATATTTGTTTTATTAATTCCATGAATGAACATTTTTTCAAATTTTCATTATATATATAAGAGCCTAGATTAATTTGTAAACAACGCTCAGAGAATACTCCCGATAGGGAGCGCTGATGCCGCCGGTATATTTGCGGTAAATTTGAAATATAATTTTAATTGTAATTTGAAATGAAAGACTCCAATTGATTTTAAATTAAGAAACATTAAATATATTGATAATTATTCCTCCCCCCTCACCACTCAAAAATTAAATATTCAATTCGCTTTTCTTTGCGCACGGAAAAATAAATTAATCACATCTTATTTGCTTTATATTTTTATTTGTTTATTTTTTAATAATTTGCCACTTTTTTATAATTTTTTAAAAATCTAAATTTTGTTATTCTTAGGACGAAAATGAGGCGAAACTTTTGATAGACTATGTATTTTCGGGAGTTTACAGGTATACATTTGGAGTGTGGTGTTTTAACAGGAATAACATTTTTGGACCGAGACGCTGCCCGCCAGGGCACCAACCCGGAGGGCCGAGCTTCGAGGGTGTGCCGAAGGCACGCACGAAAAGCTCGTTTAATAATATCTGTCGAAACGGTTTGATTTTTATTGAACGTTTTTCGATTCTTTATAGAAAAATATCTATATTTATGTAACCGTTATAATAGGATATAAGTATTTGCTAAGCTTTTTTAATTATTTGTTTTATTAATTAATAATGTCTTAAATACTTGTAATATTATTCTTGATCTCTTTTTTTTACTATATAATTGAAATGTTATTTTTTAAATTTAAATTTGATTGAAAAAACTACTAGTAAATAAACCATAGTTTTGGAAAAATGTGTCCTGTTCTAAGTGAATATGTTATTTTAATATGATAACGTGTATTTTTTTTCATTTTTCAGATGATACAAGCCTCTTGCTTCTGGCATAATTTAATCCTGAATTAAGTGCTTCATGGTGGGTTCCTCTTGTCTCTACAGTGGTAAGTAATTTATCTGTTATTTTTCATTAAATTATTATAATTATACAAATAACGTCAGGGAGACCTGATATGGCACTTAAAGAAGAAGATACAAATAAAACCCCATGGCTCAATAGAAATATCGATTCAAATTTAAAAGATAATCTTTAAACTATTAATTGAATATTTTCAAAATTTTAAAGACTTATTTTTCAATTTCTAAGTTCAAAAAAGGTTTAATTTTACTTCAAATTTTTGTTAGAAATTTTTTATATCTCATGTTCTAAGCTGAATATTTTAGAAAATAAATTTATAGTTATATTTCACCCCATAATTATATTTCAAATTATTTACTTTTCTCAAAATCTTTTCAATTAAGTTTTTTTTAATTACTTATCTTCCCTATGAGGTTTAATAAGTCACAATTGTGAAAGATATATTTTCACCATTTAGGACAAGAGAAAAAAAGAAGAAAAAATTTAATTAATTTCCTTTCAATTTCCTTTGTCCTAAATGGTGAAAATATAACTTTCACAATTGTGACTTATTAAACCTCATAAGGAAGATAAGTAATTAAAATATTAAGTCTATTCAGTATTCACTCAAAAAAAATAAGTTTTTTTTTATTAATTTTATAATAAATCTATAAATTCAAAAGATATTCAGAATTAAATGCATCAAATTTATTGATAAATTTTTGTGGAATGTTGTAAAACATTGAAAAGAGCTGAAAACCCACAAATTAGATACCTATACATAGTAAGATAATATTTCGATTTCTCCGGAACTACTAGAGATAATATTATTGCTTAAAATTTCGCATCAAAGTTATTTTTAAAACGGAAATATTTGCTATGAAAATTTTTTCTTTTAATTCAAATTTTCCAAAAAGCGAAGAAGTTCTAAAATAACATTTTCATCTTTGTTTCAACAAAATTTTATGTTAAAATGCTGCTAGCCGCGAAAATATTTTCAAGGGCCGCGCTATAACAAGATACCTATTCGAAGCGTAGCTTCATTCTTGTTGCATACCCTACAGGCGTTCCCATGAAACTAGTATTTTTGTTTCTACATACATATGTATCTACTTTTTTTTGGCTTTTTCTGCCTTTCCAGCCATAAGCCATTTACGATACTATTTATTTTATTTTATTTTATTTTATTTTATTTATTTATTTTATTTAAATTTGTCCCTACCCCGGAGGTCAGATTTTAGCCGGATGCCTCGAGTCGGATTCGAACCCGGGTCCACTTGGTTAGCTGGATGACACGCTACCGCCTAGCCTATTTGACCCCCCCCCATATGTATCTACTTGATATACATGAAAATATAGAAAATACTTAAAAATTCATAAATTTAACAAACATGGTTTCATTTAATAACATCATAATTTCTCCGGAACTTTTGGAGATTATAGCTTGAAATTGCCTATGTGAAGGTTAGTTTTAAGATGTACAATAAATGCTTGCTAAATAAATTCAAAAAAAATCAAATTTTAATAGTTATAAACGAAACCAGACAAGATATATTAAATATATAAGGATTTGTGAAAGTTTACTTGTCGAGGTTAAGCGGATGTATGGCTTTTTTAATAAAGAAGATTAATTTTCTTTCTTTGTATAGAATATTTATTATACGCTGACCACCATAGTTAATAGGTTTCGGTCTACAGAGAGACCATTGTCAAGGCCTGAAAAACAATATAGATACAGTGTCAAATCTGGGGGCACGTTAGCGCCCCAGCCATGTTCGATTCGAACGGGGGTGTTGTGCACTGCCAGACTACCCTTTACAGGAAACAATTCAGGTCATTTTGACGCCTCTGTAACTTCGTGCTGAAAACCTCTATATGGCTGAAATTTTTTCCACAATACTGGCCCATAATCTTAACTAAATTACAAAATTTCATATTTCTACCGCTTATACCCTCCAAGTTACAAGAAGCCAAAGATAGGCTTTTTCGTCACTCACTCACTCACTCACTCACTCATCAAAATTCTAGACTACTTCCGCTGATCCTAGAATGCTGAAATTTGGCATGCTGGTAGAGTTTGTGGTACAATTAATGGGAAAAATCCAAAAATCGAAACTTTCCCTTCTTCAGGGTCTAAAATGAAGGGGTTAAAGTTATATGTAGACTTTATTAACGATAATGAAGGGGTTAAAGTTATACTAAAAATTAAATGAACCTAGAATGCTTAAATTTGGCATACTGTTAAAGATTGGCACATTAATTAAAGAGGAACTTGAAACTCAGAAACTTTTACTTCTTCGGGGACCGAAATGAAGGGGTGAAATTTATAGAATAAATTAACATTCGGTGAAAATATAATGATCCTAGAATGCTAAAACTTGGCATTATGGTAGAATTGAGTAAATTAATAAAGAATGAAATCGCAAAACCGAAACTTTCCCTTCTTCAGGACATAAAATGAAGATGTGAAATTTGTGCGATAAATTATCATCATTTTCGAGTTGGTGTTAGAGTTTGGAGCATTAATAAAAGGTGAAATCGAAAAACCGAAACTTTCCCTTCTTCAGGACATAAATTAAAGGGGATAAATTTTGTGCGGTAAATTCTCATTATTTTCGAGATGGTGGTATAGTTTGTGGCTTTAATAAAAGGTGAAATCGAAAAACTGAAACTTTCCCTTCCTCAGAACATAAAATGAAGGAGTGAAATTTGTGGGATAAATTCACATTCAGTGAAAATATGTATATTGATCCTAGAATGCTAAAACTTGGCATATTGGTAGAATTTGGTAAATTAATAAAGAGTGAAATCGCACAACTGAAACTTTTCCTTTTTCAGGACATAAAATGAAGATTTGAAATTTGTGCGGTAAATTATCATCATTTTCGTGATGTTGTTAGAGTTTGGAGCATTAATAAAGGGTGAAGTCGAAAAACTGAAACTTTCCCTTCTTCAGCATCTAAAATGAAGGAGTGAAACTTATGAGCTAAATTAAATAATAGTTAAAATTCAACGACTCTAAAATTCTAAAATTTGACATAGTGTAATAACTTGAATCACTAATAAAGTGAGAAATCGAAAAATATCTTCATCAGCCTTTAAAATAAATGCGTATATCTTGCAGGTTAAATTCCCATCCAACTTACAAAAAGAAGTGAAATCTCAACAAAAACACTTGTGTAAAAAAAGACAAGTTCGATTAATAAAAACAGTTTGCCATAAAAAGTAGTGAGATGTAATGTGCTGCCAAATTCAATATCATCAATTTAATAAATGAGTAAAGTATATAGTAACTTCAATTAAAACGAATGTTTTTCATTTTACTTGTCCATCTATATATATTTATTTCATATTTTTTGTTGAAACTATTTTCCTAAAACTTGGCTTTTACGAATTGTTATGTATGTCAGGAATTACTAGTTACCATATCATGAATCATAATAAGAGAGGATGAAAGAGCTAAAAGAGGTAGAGGCCCTAACAGACAATAATAATAATGCGTAAAAGCCAAGTTTTAGGAAAATAATTTCAAATAAAAATTTGAAATAAATGAATATAGATGGACAAGTAAAATAAAAAATCATGCGTTTTAATTGAAGTTACTATATTCTTTACTCATTTATTAAATTGATGATATTGAACTTGGCAACACATTAGATCTCACTACTTTTTTAGGCAAACTGTTTTTATTAATCGAACTTGGCCTTTTTTTACACAAGTGTTTTTTTTTTGAGATATATGTATATTACAAAATTACATTGATTAAATTTATATACCATAGAGTATTAAATATTTAAAACATTAGTATCTCAATTCCAAATTTGTTTCCTAGCTAATTTTTGGGAACGAGAGTCCATCCCAGCAACTCGATTTTCATACAACATTGCTGCTTCAATTAGTCTCTCCTACATGTATTATATATCTTCTTTTTTCAATTGTCATGAAATGAATTAATAATCCTTTAATAAATTATTTTGTTTTTATCTTTGTCACCGACGACCGACCAGAGGTCAATAGATGGAGACTACTAATGGCGCTACTTTTAATATTTTCTATTTCTAAATAAATAAATAACCTCTCTCATGAGAAGAGCAATGTGTGAAATAGGAAAAACTATATCTATATTTCATCCGGTTCAGAAAGATTTCTCCAAAATTTTGAGGCTAGAAAGTTGAAATTATGTAAGAACAAGCTAGCCCGTGCCCGAAGGGCACATATCAATATATAATAGTTTTGATATTCGTTTGTCTTTTGTACGTTTTGAGCTGAAAATTCTTTCCATGCTTTTATGTTTTTCCCCTGTTATAAATGCTTCAAAAACAGAAATAGTTACATATTAGGAATTAAAGTATTCATCCCGCTTTAGAAACTGAACCAATTAAATAACAATAAAATAAATTAAAAGTTTTCCAGTATATATATTGTTTCCCAGAGCAGAGGGCATGGACCCCCTTCTTGTGTTGCTTTGCTTTAAAATTTTTGCATATTGCATCCATTTTCCCAAGATAATGAGATTCTACCTCGTTTTCATTTATATCGTAGTTTAGTTATTGATATTGATTCAATACCCTGAAGAAGGAGAGAATAAAAATTTAAATAATTTATGGACTGCCTTTCATTATAGCCTACTTATTTCTCTTACCAGTCCCTCTTTTTAATAAAATAAATAAAATTATTTAATAACTTGGTTTTCAATTTTAATTTTCCGTTTATTTCATTTCATTATACAATATTAATATTTAATTAACGAGCTTTTCGTGCTTGCCTTCGGCACGCCCTCGAAGCTCGGCCCTCCGGGCTGGTGCCCTGGCGGGCAGCGTCTCGGTCCAAAAATTTTATTCCTCTTAAAAAACCACACTCCAAATGTATACCCGTAAACTACCGAAAATACATCGTCTCTTAAAAGTTTCGCATCTTTAATTTTTGAGTGGCGAGGGAGGGGGAGGGAGGAACAATTATCAATATATTTAATGTTTCTTAATTTAAAAAGAATTGAAGTCTTTCATTTCAAAATTCGAATATATATATTTCAAATTTGCCTGGTTAATGAAAATCGATTGGAGTCATCAGTTTAAAATCAGAGCTCAGAATTATATTTCAAATTTGCCTCGTTAATTAATATATATTTAATGTTTCTTAATTTAAAATCTATTGGTGCTTTTTCATTTTCATTCGAGTTCAAATGAATACAATATTATCTAGACACAAAGTCTAAATCAAAAATATATAGTTTTAGTAAAAGAAATCAAGATATAAATATTAATGTGACATTGGTCTAGTGGTTAGAGCTGATGACCATAGTTCAAGAGTTCGTCGGTTCGATTCTAGGCAAGAGGGTAATTTTTTTAGAGAAATTTCTCTAAGCGTTGTTACAAATTAATCTAGATGAATATATATAGTATATTTGATAATTTGTTAAATAAAAAATGTTTTTCTCATATAAATTATTTAAATAGAAAAGCTTAAGTTTCCCCATATTCCCATAATCATAATATTGATGTATATTCTTAACTACATTTTACTCTGTGTATAGTCGCCGTAGCTTTAGTTGGCCATAGGAGCCAAGTTCGCTAGTTACGCCTCTGACGTCGCATATGATTCTTAACTTGATCTTTTAGGTGATTTGAACATGCCAAAACCTATGCCTCTCCATTTTTAATGTGAGTTAAAAAGTATAAATAATTATCGCCTAATCGTGAAAGATGCTAAGGCCTCCAATGTAATATTTTACAATAAAGTTTAAGGAAAGCGGTGTTGGTTTATAGTGAAACATATTAAACACAGGAATTATTTAACGGATTATAGTGGTGTTTCACAAGGTGGAATATTTTACATGTTACAGTGCCTCACTAATAATAATATTTTGAGAAAATATTTTCTGGTATTATAAAATTTGTTGCTGTTAGAATTATAATCAGAATTTTTTTTTTTTAGAAAATAAGAGATGGAAATTTTTACTATGCATCCTCATCACATTCCATAGTTTATTGCCCCCTTTATCTTACATACATAATTTTCGGCAACTTCCAAGTATAAATATCTTTTTTTTATTCCCAGTTTAGCCCTCTGTCCGCTTCATCTGTTCATTCGGCTCTCTCTCTTTAAGGTCATCCCATCCCCTGATAATTCTTTTATATTTACACTAAGTCATAAATAGCTGTCCATCATATTAAAATAAATTCTGTTCATTATTTTATGTTATCTTCAGTCAATTTTCTCCTGACGATGAGTTAAGAGCTCGAAATATATAGAGTAAACTAAAAAATCTTTGTATTTTAATTTTTCTCCTTGTGAAACACCACCAACTCCAACCTAATTTAATTTTAAAAATGTTTCACTATAAACGAACACGGCGTTCCCTAAATTTGAAGAAAAATGATTCTTAATATTAAAATATCAGTTTTTACCACCAAAAACGAGTGAATAATATGGTATTAAGCTTAAAAAGGTCATATTGTTTGAGTAAAAATCCGATTCATCTCATATCAATTAAAATTATATATGGTCCATTTACGAGCATTGAACGTAAATATAGTTTGAGGAAGTTTATATTTTCTGAAGTACATTCATTTTTGATGTGGTGTCTGTCCTTTTATTATCCTTCTTCATTAAAATGAGGAAAACGTTTTTTCTATTTATTTATAAAATATTTTATACTCTCAGAAGAAATGTTTAGACATATTTTAAACTATTAACAAGGAAAAAGAAACCTAACAATCAAATTTTACGATTTCTATTTTAAGATATAAGCTAGAGAAGAGTGAGGAAAGATTTGTCGAAAGTGTGGATGAGCTTTCGTTTTTTATTAACAAATAATTTTCAATAAATATATGGTATGTCTATTCACAAAACATCAATTAGAATAAAATAAGAATGTATATTTTTATTTAATTTGATACACTCGGCGAAGCCTGTGTGGAAGTATAGAATACGCTATCACTGGAGTGCGGTCCATGGATGCTGTGGATGCGGCTCATCCCCCAAATTCCAAAATATAAAGAGTAATTTCATCCGTGTTATATTTGGAAATTTGTAAAATTAAAAAAAAAAATAACTAGGTTATAACAAACGACGTTTCGGAAACTTTTTCTCTCCTTCTTCAGGGTATTGAATAGTTATTGATGGGTGAATATAACTCGGTTCCCATTTGTCTCTCCTTTCAGTGATAGCAACTATATTGAAATATTTTTCAACATTATATCATAAGTGTACTTAGTTAATAACTATTCAATACACAGAAGAAGAAGAGAAAAAAGTCTCCGAAACGTTGGAATTTGAATAAAAATTTAAATAATTTATGGAATGCCTTTCATTATAACCTACTTATTTCGCTTACCAGTCGGTGTTTCTAAGAAAATAAATAAAATTAAAAAATATTTTTCAATAGATACTACATACTTATACAACTAATTCATTTAAAGATATATAAAATTGAAAATTTACGGAGCTTTTTAACGTTAGCAAAATTCCAGATTTCCTATTTTAATCACTTCAGCTATCTTGTAAAAAATCCTTGGATTTTATGAAATTAAAAAGGGAATTAATTTATATGGACTCGACCCATGACTTTCGTTTAAAATCTATAAATTGCATTAAGAAAATTAATCGTGAAAGATGAACTAAAAGATGTTGGGGCAAAAGAATTTGCTCTAATGAATTACAATTGAATATTCTCTCTCTCTCACTCTAAAACGAGTATCGTTTTGGTCCGAGTACAAAAGGCCATTACTAGAATAATAGAAATTAAGAAAGCAATCTCTAATAGTCTGAAACAGGTCTGAACTTGTATTTGGTTTCCTTACAATAGACCTTAGTTCTAAAGAAAAAGAGATCATTCTATACGCACTCTTTGTAGTTATTTTCATTGATCAGATTCTGATGAAAGAATCGCTCACCAGCATATTAAATATTTAATAAATAAAAAAAGTGAACTTTTTTCAAGACTCGGTTCACTAGAGCTGCCCTAGTCATTATTAATAAACTTAAATATAAATTGTTCATTTATGGCTATACTATAATATAACATCCTGTTAAAATCTAAATAGAATAATTCAAAAATATTTTCTGCCTTTTGAACTAGATATTGCAAAATCTAATTAGTCTATTTAATCTAATGTATTGATACAAACAGAACTTTTTGTCTTTTTGATTTTTGATTATCGTTGGTATCGGAATTCAAACAGAGAAAAAAAAAGAAAAATATTTTTCTCCGCGTTTCAGACATTTTAAAGCACAATGAGCAAATATTTATTTTTATGCGTGTTCAATATAATATAAGTTGGAGTATGCCTTCTAAGAGCGTCTTCAGTCAGTTTTCAACCATTAAAAGAATTGAAACATCACCAGAAGAAGCTGAATTGAATATATATTATCCGCTCTGTTGAACATTTTATTTATTTTTATATACAAGGGGAGGAAAGCAGGTTTATGGTAAAGTCATGTTGATGGCCTCATCATATTATTTTCAAGTGAAATCCGTAAGACCGAAAAATCATGCTTGAAATGATTTTCTCCTTGTTTCTAAACACTTATTCTTCTTCTTGCAATCTATCTTGCCAACAATGACAGCGAATTCCTCCCGATCAGCAGCAGCTCTTAAGCCCGCTGCACACGAGGCTTTTTCATCTACTTGTTTTTGTTTTATAAGAGCTCTGGTTTGCAATTTGGCGACCTGTCGGAATCGAAATAACGTCACTGATGTCTGTCTTTCTGGCTAGCTTGCTTGATTTAAAATATAGGACATGTTCTATTTTCCGACTTGGTCCTGGGATGCTTTTGAGAGGGATCAAGCAGAAAACAATTATTAAAACAAGCCTCGTGTGCAGTGGCCTTTATAAGCGAATGAGAATCTAGCTGAGTCCAACCCCTTAAGTTCTTCATCCAGGAAGACTTTTTGCGCTCGGGACCACGCCGGACTTCGATTTTGCCTTCAATGATCAGCTTGAAGAGACTGTATCTGCTGTGTATAGAATATGTCCATCGTCCAAGATACGCTGTTTTTCTCATTTTAATAGATGTTATCAGATTTTGATCCCTATTCATAGGGCTGAGCACTTCTTGATTTGTGATGTAATCCAATCATGATATTTTTAACATTCAGACGATTCATGATTCCTATAAGATCATGGATCACTAAACACTAATAAGGAAAATAATAAAACTTTCGATTCAATTAATCCCCAGACAGACATTGCGTGCCGAGCTACCGAGTCAAACATTGATTCCAAAAGTATTATTGATTATTTATCAATCATTATGGACGGATTTTTTCAATAACAGCTGAGTCTCTTCGTGGTTCTTTTGTTAATATTTTTTCTGGGCGTGTGTTAGTGAGTTGCCAAGGGGCTTTTGTCATTTTTATTTGAACACAATCGCAGTTTGAGAGAGAATGTCAACATATGGAAGCCCTTCTTGTTTATCATTATTTTTTTATTTATGGCTTGACATATCAGTCAAATATTTGCGAAAATCAGGTTATCATTCGAACAATCTTTTGCCTCTACATTGCTCTACATTTTTATATTTTGAATCAAATATCATTAGAAATGTTTTTCATATAATAATAAAAATTATACGAAAATTCTCTTGGAACATATATAGAAATGAATTATCTTCATATCTTGGAACATTGAATGGTAGATAATATATAATATGGTTTCGCAAATAAACATGATTAAGTAGATTCATTTGATTTCGGATATTCATTATATTAATCTAGTGTTATTAAAATGTCTGATTAGATTTATTTTGTCAATTTCCAAGATCAAATGAATGAGCGCAATCAGGGCTATAACTACGAGAGCAAAGGATCTCTAATTATCTTCCAGTCTTTGCTTCCTCATATTTACTTTTGTCTCTGCCATTTCATAATCAGATTCTCTTATTTGCTTTTCAATTTGTATACAAACTGATTTGATAGTTTAAGATTAAATCTTTTTAGACAATATGAAAACTCGTTAAAAAAATATTTAGAGATTTTTTATATTTTAATGATTATTTACTGTCTGGTGTGGTGGAAAGTAATTTTTGAAAAAATATGTGGGATTTTACTCTCCACTCCTTTCAATGTAAAATGCTTCTGAAAATAAAGATTTGTTTTCGCCTTGAGAAAGGCGCTGCTTGCTCTTTGCCGGTCAGAATCCTTCGATGAAATGACAGGTGAACAGCAAGGACACGCCCCTTTTATAAAGAGTCAAGCGCGGGAAAAATTAAGCATACGTCATCTAAAAGGCGGGAATGATTAACCAATCAGGTTAATTGCTAATTAGAGCAAGGGTTATAAAAGAAGCCAGCTTCTCGAAGCGAATTCAGTTGTTGTCATTCTGTTGTCATGTGTGAGTTGTCACTTGTTGAAACTCATTGAATGAGGCAGCTCTCCGGGATGGCCGCGATCACCTCGGCACGAAACGGCTTGTGTCTAAGAAGTAATTTGTATACACGTTCTGTAACGAAGAAGCAATAAATGCAGGCCTTGTGCCGCTATTTCATAAAAAACATATTTTCAACTGCCTAGTGCGAATTCTTATTTACAATATCATTTTTCTGGCTCTAACGCCGCCAATAGAGATATAATCTCTGAAGATTATTTTCCATCCAAGCCCGGCAAATCTCTTTCCAACTAACCCTTCGAGCCAAACATAATAAAATCATGTATCATCCTAATCATTTCCAATAAATATTTGTTTACCATTTACGGCAAATAAATATTTGAAATAATTTTAATTTCCAGAGATACTTGAATTATTACGAATACATACTAATAGTTCCGAAATGTCATTAAAAATTAAATTCATTTTATTTAAAAAAGACACTATGGATGATTTGGTTTATCCCCCTGTGCATATTTTAATACATTTATTTATTTATTTATTTATTTTATATTAAAATTAGTAATAGTCATTCCGTTCCCATTCGAATTTCGAAAATTTTCGTATATTGAAACCCTCAAAATATTCTAATTAAAAATATGGTTTGCCTGTATCTTTAGATTTAAAATAATTTGACTGCAACATTTTTTAACAATGAAGATGAAATCTTCGGGTAAAATTTTTTAGCGTGTTAACGTCAGACAAGTTTTCATCTCAGAGGTCAAGTCAAGTGCCTAGATTACATTTTTGGCGTAGTTTGGGGACGCCTAGTATAAACGAGAGATTCTATGTAAGTGAAAAATTATGATTATTAGTATTTACTGCATAGATATAGATATATTTCAGTACGATTTCTACACTGCCATACTGATACTTTTTGATTGTAAAAACATAATATTTGATTAAAAAACTTTATATATGCTGTGTCTATTTCACTTATATTTTTTAAAATCTTGAGGTTCAAATTTAATTTTAGAAAATTCTGATTTTGTCAAATTACCCATTGGCTAGCCTAGCTGAAAATTGTTTACTTGCAAACTGAAAAATCCCTTAGTCTTGCAACAAACTTCTCTCAAATTATTTGAAAACAACTTCAGAAATAGATGTCGAAACGTCGCTCATTTTGATGAGATTTTTTCTTTAAAAATTTGCAATCTGGATGATTTGAGCTGGAAGTTTTCTTTCGATAATAATCATCTCAACTTCTAAAGTGTCAAATGTACAATAATTTCTATCATTCCTCTTATCTTAGCCTGATTTGTTTCCTTCCCTCCCCATGGCCGCGTACACTACCAGAGTTCGCTGCTGGTTGCCTAGCCTACAGGCTTCCCCATAAACTCTCTTATGGAAGTTGACTTCTGATATCAAAATAAATCTAAATTTATACTTTACCATACAGGGTATGGTCAAGTATTGTAATCGTGCATGAAAAAAGTGGTTTTTTCCTTCTATTTTTTCGAAATATCTCAAAAACGGCTGAAACTATTTTGATTAAAAAATTGAGCGAAACCATGGCATTTCGCTCTACAAAAAAGCCCTAATAAGTGAACATCGAAAAAATTATATTTTTCGAGATAATAATTGTTTTGTCAAAATGTCTGTTAGTCTGTCTGGTTGTCTGGTTGTTAGTTAGTTAGTCTGTGCGTTACCAAATTTTTGTGGACGAGCTAGCTCAAAAACTAGTGTGAATATAAAAACCAAATTTCACACATAGTTTTGGTCCATTGAGATTAAGAGCTGATTAGATTTTGGTGCATATCGACCCAAAATTAAGGGGGTGTAGGGGGGGTTATAAATTAAAAATCTAGGCCGTTTGAGCAAACTCAACCAAATTTTGTATACATAATCAGTAGAAACCCAGAAGTATAAAAATGCAAAAACTAACCCCCCTACATGATTATAAATAATTTTAGGGGCCAGGTTGTATGGAAAAGTCAAGTGTATGGCCACATCAGAACACGTCAGCTTATTTTAAGTTATTTTTTATACGGAACCAATCGTACGTTTCATATCATAGGAGAGAAATCAACGAACAAACACAAAAAAGAGATTCCGTTGAATTAATAACCTCCTCCTTTTTTTGAAGTCGGTTAAAATTTTTAAAAATAAATCTAAATTTTTATTATATCTTAGATGTGATGTTTTGTTGATTGATCTGTTTATAAATAGATAGATGTTTCGCCTGAAACCTCCTAGATTGGACACATTTTTTAATAAATATTCTGATTATAATCCTTGAAATGGCATTACAAACACTTGAAAATGGCTCCAAAATTAGGACTCGGAACGTTGTCCATTCTGATTAGATTATCTAATCAAGCAGTCGGAACTTTTCTTTTGATATCTCATCTTAATTAATGGGTTCAGGATAATTATATAGAGCAATATATTGTGGTTAATAAATAATTAATTAAATATTGAAGTATTGGTTTTGTTTATTTTTGCTGAGATTTAATGACAAACAAATAGTAAAAGATGATATCTCTGATTCATATACTCATTCAATATTCTCTTATGATAACAATATTTTTATTAGATTCTTGTTTAATTAGAAATTTCATTGGAAATTAAAGGTAAATGTTGCTGAAAAAAATCAAGAAAAAGTATTCTTCGTCAAAATACTAAATATTAGATAACTATATAATAGAAATGAAAAAAGTATTAAATGCCCCGCTTTGTTCACTTGTTTCCGATATTAGTCATTTGAATAATTTTAAAATTTTGAATGTTTTTATTTTAGTGTTTGGTCTTTATCAAAGAACATACAAAAAATATATCAATATTACACGAAAAAATTCAAAGAATAATGAGCCAAACTCATATCTCTAGAGGGTTCAATACCTGTAATAATTAAACAAGTCACAATTCCAGATAATCTTTTTATAGGTATAATACATGTATTATATTATATTAAGTTTTGATCTCAATTTTCGTAATAATTAAATGAAAGAAAAGTGAGATGAGGCCTCCCAGTCACACATGATTACTTCCTGGTGTAGGGGTGACGGTTGTCTACACATATATCTCCATGTTTTCACTAAAAAATCCCCACCGAATTAATTAGTCAAAAATTAGCAGCGATTGATTGACAGCTGGAAGACGGGATCAACCGTAATTCAATAAATAAATGTAAAATGTACAAGTTCCAGCTTGTGTCGAGTTCTGTAGAGGGGTAGACTTAGGGTGGAACGAAAAATACAAATTTTTATTTTTTTACTTTATCATATAGGGTATGGTCAAGTATTGTAATCGTGCATGAAAAAAGTGTTTTTTTTCCTTCTTTTTATCGAAATATCTCAAAAACGCCTGAAACTATTTTGATTAAAAAAATTGCTCGAAACCATGCCATTTCGCTCTACAAAAAAGCTCTAATAATAACATCGAAAAAATTATATTTTTCGAGATAATAATTGTTTTGTCAAAATGTCTGTTAGTCTGGTTGTCTGTGCGTTACCATATTTTTGTGGACGAGCTAGCTCAATAACTAGTGTGAATATCAAAACCAAAGTTCACAAGTAGTTTTGGTCCATTGAGATTAAGAGCTGATTAGATTTTGGTGCATATCGACCCAAAATTAAGAGGGGTGGATGGGGGGTTAAAAATTAAAAATCTAGGCGGTTTGAGCAAACTCAACCAAATTTTGTATACATAATCAGTGGGATCCCAGAAGTATAAAAATGCAAAAACTAACCCCCCTACATGATTATAAATAATTTTAGAAGCCAGGTTGTATGGTAAAGTCAAGTGGATGGCCACATCAGAACACGTCAGCTTATTTTATTTTTAATGTGGAAAAGTTACGTTTAATAGTAGAAAAGGCGAAAACAAAATATAAAAGTCATTGTAGCATGTCTTGGGGTGCCGCAAGAACGATAAAGTTTCATAAATTAAAAGATTTGGCTAGGTACTTCTTCTTTTTTTTTTTTTTTTTGGTTTGTATGTAAAAACAATAAAGTGTTATTGTAATACCACAAAATAAAAGTTAATTGATGTGAAATAGGCATAAAAATTTCTGAGACAGTGATTATATCATGTCTTGTGGTGCCGCAAGAAAAATACAATTTGATAAAAATGCAGTTTTTTTTAATATTATTTCGAATAATTCTACAATAAGTTGCTATTTTGTAATATAAATAATTTTTATATCATTTTCTTGTCTTACAACTACATTTTGTACAAATAAATGCAGAAGAAAACATTTAAAACATTTTTCAAAATTTTCAAATTTTTAACAATATTGAAGCTCTTTGCAACCTTAAGATATTGAATTTTTGTCCTTTCTTAAAAATGAACATAAAATGGAAATTTTGGAAATTACAAATACAAAAAAAATAAAATTTCTAAATATACATTTTCGTTTAACCCTAGCTGGACCCACTACGAGACACTTTTGATGTTCATAGTGGGTGACATGAAAATTATGTTTAATAGGAGTTTTTTCAAGGGTACCTTCTTCAATGGAGTTTGCAAAAATTTTTCATAGGAGATTAACTAACTGTTTTATGAAAGATTTAATAAAAAAAAGACTCCAAAGTAAATAACAGTCACAGAATCAAAAATCATTTTAAGTATTTACCTCCCCGTGACAGTCAAACAGGAGTCAAACATTGACATTACTATTATGCTAATTAACATAGAAGGGGAATCGGGGTCTGGACTAAATTATGTAGTGGGCAGGAAATCGCACATTTGTAACATTTAGAATGGTTATATATCCACAAATCTCCGAAGATCTGCTTTAAGCAATTAAACTGAAAGGAAAAGGGTGAAATTCAAAAAATTAATTTAGTGGTTCATGATTTCCCCTTTGGTACAAGGAAACGGAATCTCTGAATTTAAAAGGTCATACCCTTAGGATGAGGTTAATTGAGAGAAGGAAACCGTTAAAACTCGTCTCTATAGACTATAGAGAGAAGATCAACAAAAGTTTCTTCCTTAATCATCTAAGCAAAACTTGGGCCTTACTTTGTCTAGTTATATATATGAAGCCCTGACTCTAAAACAACCCAATATTCTGTTCCCAGAGAAGTACCTATTAGTTCGGTGTTCGAACAGTGAATTTTTTTAGCATGTTTTATTTTTTCTTTCAGTTTTACTCTCTTGGGAGAGAATTGATAGCTTCACTTGCCAAAACGATTAACTCCAGAATTTTATTAAATTTTAATGTCAAAGCACTTGATTGACTCCTAACAGTAAATATTCAAAATAATAAATTTTTATAATATAGAGGTTTTCAACTTTAAATTCGGACATTTCCATTTCAAATTCAGGATTTTAAAAATCAAATGCGAACTTTTCCATATCAAATTCAGGATTTTAAAATCAAAATCAGAATTTCTATAAAACCATGCATATTTTACATATTAAATTATAACATTTTACCTGAAAACGTTTTCTGAGAGTGCAAAATGCCAATCTTGAAATGTTTTAGTTGATGATCTGAAAATTGGTACGGAAATATCTTAGAATGCTCCAAATTTTATATTTTTACCTGAAAACGCTTCCTGAGAGTTAAATTAAATTAAAACTTTTTCTTAACTATAACTTTTTCTATTTTTTCAACTGTTTATTAATAAATTCTGAATTTGAATTGAAAAAGTCCGCATTTGATTTTTAAAAATCGGAATTTGATATGGAAAAGTCCGAATTTGAAGTTAAAAACCGATAGGTAATAAGTATTAACATCACTAAATGACAAAATTTGTTTGGCCATTGAACAATAAATAATATAATAATGTACATTATTTCATCCCATTTCTCCACTTTTTGTTTTATGGAGTTAATCGATTTGGCAAGTGAAGCATTCAATTATTGCTAAACGGTTAGTATTTTTTTTTTTTTTTTTTTAATTTAAGTTTATAAAAGAATATGCAAAAAAAACAATATTTTTTATTTGATTAATTTTTTCATAATAATTTAAATTATTTCTTTTATCAAATTATTAATTAATTAATTTAAGACTTGATTTGTTGATAAACTGAGATAAATGAAAGTTGTGTGATGTGCTCAAGTAAAGCTAGAATATTTTTCGAAACAAATGAAGCAATCTACATTTCCCTATTATTACAGATAACTTCACGCATTTAGACAGATAAAATCTTTACATATATTACTATAAGCAAAGGATTTTATTAAGACTTTTAATGGTGATTAATTTCTTTAAACAAAATAAACAACACGTTTTAATTCAATAAAATGATTTAAGAGAGAGTTAAAACGACAGGGAGGATGTGCATGTTTAGTTTCTTACCAAAGACAAATACAGACTTAAAAAGAGAAATAAACCGAGTTTATTTTCCCTTAAGTTTAAAAGTAGAACATGTATTTTGGTTTCTCACTTATTGTGTTTTAAATTAGAAGGGGAAAAGAAACAATAGCTTTTTAGATATTTTCAGAATAAAAAACCAATTAACTCTCCATATTTACTTATTTCATCATCATCATTGAGTATACAGTCCTAAGAGTGGTTTGATGCAACAATCCGTCTCCACTCGACTCTGTCCCCCGCCAGCTGTTTGACCTCTCTAAATGTCTGGCATCCCATATCCCCAATTATTTGGTTGAAATATTCTAATCTGGGTCTTCCCCTTCCCCTTTTCTTTCCCACCTCCCCTCCAAGATATCCCTAAGCAGTCCCCCATGTCTCAGTGTGTGCCCCATCATCTGACCTCTTCTCTTCTTCAGACTCTTCTACAAGGTTCTTCTTTCTCCGATTCTTCCAAGAACTTCTTCATTTGTAATTCTATCCATCCATTTGATATTCTACATTCTTCTGTAGCACCACATTTCGAAAGCCTCTAATCTCTTTCTCTCCGCTTCTCTAATTGTCCAGGTTTCACTCCCGTACATGGCTATGCTCCATACATATGTCTTCAATAGCAACTTCCTGTTTTCTAAGCTGATTGAGGAGGAGCATAGTAGTTTTTGTTTTGAATTAAACCCCATTTTTGCTTGGGCAATTCTTGATTTAATTTCGTTTTCGCTCCTCTCATCCCATGTTATTTTACTTCCTAGGTAGAGGAATTCCTTAACACCTTCTAAGTTTTCTTGGTTAATTTTGATGCATTCCTGTCTCGTTTGTTCTTTTTTTGTACATACTAGGACCTTGGTTTTATTCTTGTTTATTTTCATTTTGATTTCTTCTATTAGGATTTGGTTAATTCCATTCAAGGCGTCCTCTAATTCTTTTTTATTGCTTCCTAGAAGGGCAATGTCATCGGCAAATCTTAACATAGCGATCTTTTGACCTTGGTTTTCGATACCTGTATCAATTTTGTCTTTGAATTCTTTAATCGCTTCTTCTATGTATAAGTTGAAAATCATGGGTGACAGCACACATCCTTGTCTTACACCTTTTTTTATTTTGGCTTCTCTTTGCTCATCTCCAATATTTATAATTGCCGTCTGGTTTTGACATAGATTGTAGATTAGTCTTCTCTTCCTGAATTTTATTCCCGCCTGTTTTAATATTTTAAACATAATTTCCCAATTGACGTTATCGAATGCTTTTTCTAGGTCTATGAATCCGATGTAGACAGATTCTTCCCTGATAAAAGCCCTTTCTATTATTAGTCTAAGAGAGAGAATTGCTTCTCGGGTGCCTCTGTTTCTTCTAAAGCCGAACTCGTCTTCCCCCAGATTTTCTTCAACTCTTTGTTCTATTCTTCTTTGGATTATTTTGGTTAGGATTTTGTAGGCATGTGAGGTTAGGCTAATGGTCCTGAAATTTTTACATTTATCCGCGCCTGTCTTTTTGGGAAGTGTGACTATTTTGTTTTTTACGAAATCTTTTGGGATAATTCCCAATTTATAGATTTTGCTAATTAGTTCAAAAAGTTTGTCACGTGCCTTTTCACCAGAGTTCTTTAGGATTTCAGCTTGTATATTGTCTATTCCAGGTGCTCTATTATTTTTTAGTTCCTTCAAAGCTGTCTCGAATTCTGACCTGAGTATGGGGTCCCCTAATTCGTTTTCGTCCACAGATTCTTCTTCTTCTATTGGGTTCATTGTTTTTTCTTCTCCATAGAGTTCTTCTAGGTGTTCCTTCCATCTATTTGCCTGTTCGTTTTCATTTAGAATAATGTGGCCTCCTTTATCTCTTATGTTCTTTCTTTTTGGCTTGTCTTCTTGAAAATTTCTTTTTATTGCCCTATAGGCTACATCAACTTTTCCCAATACTAGATTTTCGTTGACTTCTTTACATTTTTCTTTAATCATTTTTTCTTTTGCTTTTCTACATTCTCTAACTTTCCATCTTAATTTTTTATATGTTTCTTTCCCTTCTTCGTCTTTTCTGTTCATAAATTTTCTTCGTTCATCAATCAGTTGCAGTATTTCGTCTGTTATCCATGGCTTTTTAATTTCGTTTTTCTTTGATTGAAGGACTTCGTTGGCTGTTTCGGTCAGGCTTGATTTCATATCATTCCATTCTTGTTCGATTTCTTCTTCTTTATTATTTGTGGGTGTTTTTTCTTCCAGTTTCTTATTCATTACGTTTTCGAAGAGTTTTTGGGTTTCCTTATTTTTTAATTTAGATATATCCCAGTTTTTTCGCGACCCCCCTTTTTTTATTAGTTTTTTAAATTTTAGTTGGCATTTCATCGCAATTAGATTGTGATCACTAGATATATCAGCCCCAGGATAGCTTTTACAGTCCTTTACTTGATTTCTGAATCTTTGTTTGACTAATGTGTAATTTATTTGAGATCTCGCCTTGTCTTTTGGCATTTTCCACGTGTAGATCCTTCTTGGATGGTGACTTATTTAATTATCAATTATTTAATCAAAAAGAAAATTCACTTTTTAGTTAATACAGGATGACTAAAGAATGGGAACTTTAGAAAAAAACAACAAAATTATATAAGAAAAAAATATTACCAGAAATTAAAAACTAGACCTTGTCATTTAAGAATCAGTAGTTAAAATTATAAATTTCTATAAATTTCTTTTTATACTTTTCTTCTTTACTTTGTGAATTTTGCCATTCTGTGGTTGGCGTTTCCCATTGCTCTTTATCTTTAATAAAGTAAGTAGTCGAAGGACGTTACTTTTTTGAAAATAAGGAGCGGATCACAACGGTTTAACCACTAGAGTTGTTTAGCAAAAAAGAATTTAGTCTTTTTGATTTTAAGTCGATTCTTCCATGTTTTCAGCAGTGGTTAGCATTAATGCTCAAAACACCAAAAACGGAATGTATAATAAGTTTATTCCTCTAGTATTAGATAAGAATCATGTTTATTTTGGATTTTAAACCGATATCTTCAGCAATGGTTACCAATAATAATAATGGAAACCTCAAAAATGCAATGCAGAACGGAATAACTAAAGTATAAAATGAGAATTGATAGCTATTTTTGATTTTAAGCCGGTTTCTCCAGATCTTCAGCAAAAGTAACGGATACGATAACAACGTTGTTGCTATGGTTACATACTTATAAAATTTCTCACCAAATTTAGCATTTCAAAGAGAGAAGCTTATATCCATTCTTAATTATGGACGATCAAATAAGACCGAATGTCCTAAAATTCAACCTGATTGAATACTATAATTTGTGATTTTGTTTGAGACCTTGGGTTCCGTAATTTTTACCTGAGGACCCTTTGAAGTCGCGCTTTCCGCGAGAGTGATTACAATACTCTATCTACTTCATATGGATAAAGTAAAAATACAGATTAATTTCAAGGAATTGTCGACTTACTTATTGTTGAATTTTTAATAAAATTAATGCAAAGCCGAATATGATTATTTTTACATAAAACTATATCATTTCTTGTTCAAAATGAAATCCTTTACATTTCTAAAAAAAATTGTCCCCTGGATGAATTTCTATTAGGAAAAGCGTTTTGGATAATTAATCATTTTATATTTTTAATGCAATTTATTATAATCTACCTACGTATTTTATCTAATGGAAATTTGTTCATTGTTGGGATCACCTTATCTTATAGAATCTACTTTCAATACTTTTAGTTTTACACACTTTCTTAAAGGTGTCTGTAGAAATTATAATAAATATTTGAGACAAAATTAGGCTATTGAGTCAACAAAAAAGCCTCTTATATAAAAAATGAAGCGGTTTATCATAATAATTGTTTGTATACTTTATGCCTTGCGTTTTTTATTAAAATTTATATAGCCATTTTTGAGTTAAGGAATATTTTACCCTATCTTCAGTAATTAAAAATCGCACAGTATAAATAAAGAATGTTTGTCAAATTATTAAAATTATTTGTTCTAATTTAGTTATTGAAGTTAATATTCCCATGTCATTACTTGTTGGTATATGCCTGATGATTGATTGGAATAATCTAAAAGAGGACATGAGGACTTACAATTCAATTGCTTAAATTGGCTCTGTTGCAGCAGATAATGTTATAAGCCGGGACATAAATTCTAATTGAAAAGATTCAGTTTTCCAAAAGTAGCAGAGTTCTTGATTCATAAGTAGAAATTTGAAATAAAAATATAAAAAACTTGAATTTATTTTATCTTTATTTGAACGACCTTTCTATCTAGCTATATACAGGCTGTTTCAGGAGAAATAGTAAATATTTTAGGAGGTGGTAGTATAGACGAATGTCAATAAAAATTCCATATAAAATGTGTCCAATTTTTATTGAGTAAAGAGATACAGCTGAGTTCAATGCATTATCGTTTCGTGTCTTGGTAGACCGATTGCTAAGGGCGTATTTATCGAATGTCAGCAGTAGAGTGTTGATGTTCAAGTTGTGAAGTTGTACTTTAGTTTACATTCAAGTTTTCATGTTGTCATTTGTTTGCCAAACCTACTGTACCGGGTGATTCAATAAGGGTGACGAGGTACCGTATCTAAGGAACTAATAATCGTAGAAGTTTGGGAAAAAAATCCTTCAGATAAAATCGACCAAGAAAAATTGCTGGAAATATTTTTTAAGTTCATACATCTACCGCTATGTGGCTAAATAGCTTCGATCGTATAAAAAATGCAATTTTCTCGAAAATTTTTCAATATAAGTTTAAAAATGAATACTCTCACGTTAATGCCACCATAATAGTCCATCTTTTTGATAAATGACTTTTTATTGTAGGACGTAAAATAAAGGCGGGAGGGGATGCTAAACTTTTATGGACTCTAGTGTCTATAACTTAAGTTTGACTTAACAGAAATTTGTTAACAAAGCCTGGTTCAAGAAAGAAAGGTTTGGTGAATAAAATAAAAAAACATCCATGCCATTCTAGTTCTTGCCGCCCTCGCTAAGGGGCATGTTTTATAAAGTTAATCGTTTTATTAATTTTGCTCCGAAATCTTAAATGGAACCGTATAATTATTTTATTATATTCAGAAAGTAGATCAAATTTGCAACAAAATATGTTCAAGCCGCATGTCGATGTCTCCATTCGTTTAACAGTTGTTGCTTAAAGAATGTTTTATTAACTAATTTATTAAAGAAACAAAATAGGTAATTGAGTTTTCAATTTTTTTTTTAAGTTTCGTAGTCAAGCATGCCATGGACAAATAAAAAAACAGTTTAAAACTTTGTTCTTATTTTCATTTAATCACAAAAATAATGATAATAACGCTTTTTCTTAATGCTTTTCTGTCGCCTGTGAGTAGGTATTAAATTTCAAAAATGTCTAATTTCTTAGAAGGCCGTGAAAGACTTGGTTGACAGTTTCTATGGAAACGGCATTTTTCACAAATAGATGTTAATGTCGTAATTGTTATTTTATTGTTTGTTATGTTATATCATTATTTTTGTGATTAAATGAAGACAAGAACAAAGTTTTAAACTGCTTTTTATTTGTCCATGGCATGCTTGACTACGAAACTTAAAAAAATTGAAAACTCAATTACCCACTTTGTTTCTTTAATAAATTAGTCAATAAAATATTCTCCAAGCAACAACTGTTAAACGAATGGAGACATCGACATGCGGCCTGAACACATTTTGTTGCAAATTCGATCTACCTTCCGAATCTAATAAAATAATTATACGGTTCCATTCAAGATTTCGGAGTAAGATTAATAAAACGTTTAACTTTTTTTTTTTTTTTTTTTTTTTAATGCAATCGAATGCAAGAAGGGGTGCACCAGTAAAGATGTAGCCCCTATGGATCTCGAAAGAACCTTGCATTACCGAAGAGAAGGAAAGTTAATTAAGTGAGAGGGTGTAGACGTAGGTGTCTATGCACCCTGGTTTTGAAAGGTTTGAAGATCATAGGTGCTGGGAAAGATAGAGGCTGGGAGAGAGTTCCAGTTCCTTGAAGTCATGGGGGATATATGAATTCGCGAATGAAGTGGTCCGGCACTTTTCTAATTTGACCGCGAAAGAGTGTTGGGAGTCGGCAAAACGTGTTGCTGCGTGCAAAGCATGCTTTGGGGGGAATAAAACACGCCCCCTAGCGAGGGCGGCAAGAACCAGAATGGCATGGATGCTTTTTTATTTTATTCACCAAACCTTCCTTTCCTGAACCAGACCATGTTAACAAATTTCCGTTAAGTCAAACTTAAGTTATAGACACCAGAGTCCATAAAAGTTTAGCATCCCCACCCGCCTTTATTTTATGTCTTACAATAAAAAGTCATTTATCAAAAAGATGGACTATTATGGTGGCATTAACGTGAGAGTATTCATTTCCAAACTTATATTGGAAAATTTTCGAGAAAACTGCATTTTTTTATACGATCGAAGTTATTTAGCCACCTAGCGGTGGACTTATGAGCTTAAAAAATATTTCCAACAATTTTTCTTGGCCGATTTCCTGTGAAGGATTTTTTCCAAACTTCTACGATTATAAGTTCCTGAGATACGGCACCTCGTCACCCTTATTGAATCAACCGGTACTGTAGCGTGTCAACATGCCTCACGTATTTACACATGCTGAGTATGCCGATATGGTATTTGCCATATTGTATCTGAACGTGTAAATGAACAGATTGTGGATGAAGTAGAAGACATTATTCTGTCGGTAGAATGTAGTCCTTCAACAAGCATACGTATAATTTCTGCACGTATCGGTGTTCCACATACAAGAGAATGGCGGACATTACGTATGTACGGGTTCATACTAACAGCTCTATCTCTGTATTCAATAAATATTGGACAATTGACATTTTTTATTGCAATTCGCCTATACTACCACCTCCTTAAATATTTACTATTCCTCCTGAAACACCCTGTATATTTATTAATGAAAATGAATACAGATTAATGTATTTGTTTTCTTTCTTTATTAATGACATGGAGTATCACATGTTAAACCTGATATTAAAAAGATAGCGTTGCGGAATCCTGGAATTCAGGCCGAAGATTTGAAGCAGTTTTTGAGATGTGGGTGTACCGGGGCGAAGTAGGAGTAATGATCAAGAGACGGATCTCAGATCCCAAAGTTTTTGGGAAGATTATAAAGAAAAAAGGGTGCTGTTTATCACTAAAAAACGAAAACTGGACTCCATTGTTTTCTTTTTGTGAATTAAATTTGTTTTTTGGTCGTATTTTTTACTACATTTAATTTATTTGTCATTACAAATAATGACAAATAAAATGAAATATATTATTCGGGAAAAATAGAATAAAACAAACATAATTCTTATACGGATATTAAAAGCTTAAAATATTGGCATATTTATCCACTCCTGTGTGATTTTACTCGTCCTTGAACTTGAACAATATCCCTAAATTATCCCAATTTTGTTACTTGGACTTATGCGAAATTATAAATATTGGTTACATCCACGGTGATGGATGACTCACAACTTCTAATCCACGTCACGCCATTATCATTTAAAAAATAATAGATAAATATATATCGCTTGGTGATTCATCAATATTAATGAGTTATGAGTCAATCTAGATATTATTATTACCTTGGGTTTCTAATACTATCACGCAGCGTCTTCCATTATTGCCGGAAAACTGACAAATGAAGAACTTTCTGACTCAAGAACCCACACGACTGGTTTAGACTAAACAGCTAGTCATGGTTTTGTGATTCAGTCTCAAACATAAGCATTTAAATGATATGCAACCTTCGATTGAAAATGGCACTCCAAGAAGATATTAAATTAAGGTGATGATCACTCAAAAATTTTTAGATATCAATTTCGTGGGAATAAATTTATCCCATCACGTATGAATATAATTTTTAGGAACTAAAAGTTTTCAATCAATCTAGACAGGATTAAAATTCAGAATATAAAATAAATATGAATTAAAGTTTATAATTTGCACTAAAAAATGCTGGTGTCCTCTATGTTTTACTATATTTTGAAAAATAATCAATATTGATATAGAAATTTATTTGATTTTTATGTTTATTTTTGTGGAAATATAATAGTACAGTATTGTACAATAATATTAAGATTGACTGAAGCACGTTTTTAAGAAGGGCTCTTACTAGTTAAAACGCGTTTCACTGAATACATTTGTGGCAACTAGAATTTACTGATGTTAGTTGAGTTTGTTTCAAAGGCCTAGAATCTTCCTTTTTGATCTTCCGCCTCTTTTTGGGTGTTCATTTTCAAAGTTTTTAAACGAAAATCTCAAATATTATACAATACTCTACAACGTTACCTTCTAATTTTTGACATTTTCAGTGAAAATTTTTTGAAAATAATATATCGAAAATGAGGCGGAAGGTCGAACAATGATTCTAGGCCTTTAAAGCAAACTCAACTAATAATCAGTAGAGATTGTGGTGTTGGTGCAAGGTGTCTCATAGTAAATCCATTTTAAACTCAACTAACATCAGTAAAGTCTAGTTGCCACAAAGATATTCAGTGAATCGCGTTTGTAGTTAGTAAGAACCCGTTCTTACTAAAAACAGGTTTTTACTGCAACATATATATAAAGCACAGGTCACCTCTCTGCTGAACATTGAACCATGTGTTTCTTTCGAAAAATCCATTCTGAGTTTAATATCTGTCGTTTTGTGATTGTGACTGCATCGACGATATCATTTAATTTTATTTTTATTTTTGTTTTATATTTTTCTGTATAAGTAAAACATATAGATATATTACATTGATACAATTTGATGGCTGTATATGTATATAATTAAGTAATGGAGAGGGATTCAGCCAATGGGTAGCCTCTGCTGAACGTTTTCTATAATTGGGAGTTTTTATTCAGCAGAGGCTACCCATTGGCTGAATCCCTCTCCATTACTTAATTAGATATATTATTGTTGGATCGATTTGTAATAGGTGGAAAAAAAGAAACATTGTTAATCATATATAACATCCGTAACATTTGAATTCAAATTTCTTGAGTTTAGTTTTTTCATTCATATGATCCAATTATTTCTGCCTTGCCATTTGAATTTTTGTTTTTTGTATTCTGTTTCAAATTGAGTTTTTTGGGTTTTTGCTTTTGAATGTTCAGGTTAAAAGATTGTTGTTTCATGCTCCATACAGGTGTTGAGTAAATACACCCTTATTTTTGTAATAAAAGGGCGAAACAGTTGGATTTCTGTCTACTGTCCTTCAAATCCTCCAATTTCTACATCACAATTGATTATTTTTATAAGTAAAATAAATATTTTGAATTTCTATAAATAGAGGCTTTTCAAAAAAATAAAAATCTACTTTTGGTTATCGCAGAATTGATATAGAATAATCTAATTTAATTTTTGAATAAATTACAGATATTTGAATTTTTTTGAATTTATTAAATTCTGATTTGATTTTAATTGTAAATATATTTTAATTCCCACTCGGAGTGATCAAATTCGATTACCAACCACTGTAGGATATATAAACAAATTGATTCGTCAGCAACTGTCTTTGGTTTCATGAATAAAACAAAACCCTTTGTTCAATTTATTTGAACTGTATTGGAAATTCATTATTAGTTAATTTGTATCCACCCGGTGGAAAGTGAATAAAAAATAAACATATTCAATTTTTATTATTAATATGTAAATTATCCCACTTTATGAGTTATTTTTGGCCCCAGAGAGCATAGAGAGTAGAGATCCCTCGATGTAAAATAAAAAATCTTTCCAATGCTGGTTGAAAATGTCTTTCTTTTAATGATCACAAATCATGATACACATGTTTCGGCGATAACTGATCACCATCTTCAGTCTACAAAATGAGACAGCAAATATCTTAAAGACTTATACAAACGAGTAACAAATTCAACTGTTTTGTTATTAAATTGTAATCGTTAACTAGGGCCTTCGTTAACCATGTATGATGGATTGACCGTGGGGTGAACCGCGACCTAATATGCTGCACACCTACTTCCACTTGTACTTCCAAATATTTCCAAGTACTTCCAAAATACTTCCAAGAGGTGTACACCTACTTCCAATCGCGGATCACCCCTCGGGATTGCCTATAGGGTATATAAATTGTACGTCTCTAAGACTTATGGGTTGCATAACTTTAAGGCTGAGTATCTAATCGAAAATTGTATAGATTAATTAAAGGTTTATTGTAAAATTACTCATTAATGTATTCATGAATCCCCCATCACCATACACACAATATTCGAAAATATTCGATAAACTAGTTAAGAATTTATATCTATATACAGGGTGTCCCGTATCACAACGATAAACCGTGAACAGTGAATAGGGCAATTTAAAACGTGAACATAAATTTTTTTTAATAAAACTCTCATAGTTTTTGAATTATAGGTATTTTTTTGAAAATCGTGAAAATCGCTACCCTGCCCTAAATATCATAAAAATGTGGCTACAAATTTACTTATTTTATTATTCGAATTTTTGTTGCGCAATCCTGAATAATCCTGCTATTAATAAAGTTTAGGGAAAGCGGTGTTGGTTTATAGTGAAAAATATTAAACACAGAAATTATTTAACGGGTTATAGTGGTGTTTCACAAAGAGGAAATAAAATTAAAAAATTAAAAAATCTTTAATTATTTTAGAATTTTTTTTTTATATTTATATAAAAATTAATAAAAAAAAAAAATCTCCAAAATAATTTAAAAGATTTTTTAATTTTTTAATTTTATTTCCTCTTTTGTGAAACACCACTATAACCCGTTAAATAATTCCTGTGGGAATCCTGCTATTGTCTAGAATTCGAAATAAAACGATAAGTACTATACTTTTGGAGAAAAAAAATATTTTCGCCGAACTTTTTCTTTAGTAAATGTTCATCAGCTAACTTTGAATCATCTTTAATGTAAAAAAGTTAAATAAACAATCAAAACAAGTTATTTAAAAATTGGTCCATTTAGTCAAGATTTCAAAATGGTACAGCACTTTGTAGTTCCTTCTTTAGAAAAAAAATATTGATATTTTTTTGGAAAAATTAGCTAATTTAATATCAAATTATGATAGTGTTATTTATTTAATATGTTAATCAATTATGTCGCATCTTAATTGAACTAATCTTTAGCTATTAATGGCCATATTATTAGCTATTATAGTATTAATGTCTATAATAGCCAAAAATTAGTTTAAAATTAAGATGCGACATAATTGATTAACATATTAAATAAAAAAACACTATCAAAATATGTTTTTAAATTAAATAATTTTGGTAAAAATTATCAATATTTTTTTTCCTAAAGAAGTAAGTACAAAGTGCTCTATCATTTTGAAATCGTGACAAAATGGACGATGTTTTTTAAATAACTTGCCTTTCTTGTTTACTAGACTTTTTTATATTAAAGATGAATCAAAGTTAGTTGATCAACATTTTTTAAAACATCCGGTAAAAATAATTGTTTTCTCTAAAGGTATAGTAAGTACTTATTGTTTTATTTTGAATTCTGGTCAATAGCAGGATTATTCAGGATTGCGTAATAAAAATTAGAATAATAAAATATGTAAATTTGTAGCCACAGCATCTCGATATTTATGGCAGGGTAGCGATTTTCACCATTTTCAAAAAATGCCTATAAGTCGAAAAATATGAGACTTATTTAAAAAAAAATTATGTTCAGGACCGTTGTAAATTACCCTATCCCCTGTTTACGGTTTATCGTTGTGATAAAGGACACCCCGTATAGTCTTTATGTCGCTTTAAACTAATAAAGATAAAATCTTAATATGCTACAATGCTACATACATTCATTAATTAAAAATAATAACATCCCTCGATTTCTCTTTCTTATACATAGATCAAGGATTCCAAAGACATGTCCAGATGAGTTTCAAACGATAAAAAGTTATTTTCGCTCAGAAACTAGTATCATATAAAGAAAGAAGTAAATAAAGATGATTCAGAAATATTTGAAATAATTGAAACGCCACGCAGCTAGAAAAATAATCATCTAAATATATAATATTATTCATCATTAAAAATAATCAAGAATGTAAGAGAAATCTTATATATTTGTATGAAACAAAAAATAAATATTTTTCCAAGAATCTGTATTCTTTTTGCAAATTTTATTGACTTAATTTTGGCAATTTTTGTCAGCGAATGGTTTGAACTAGAAAGTTAAATGATAAAAATCAATTTTATCTCCACATTCCTGACATTTTTTAAATTTGAGAAGTTGATAAAAATATTATGAATGAATTTAATACCCTTTTAGTTTGCAGCTTTCTGCGTACAGATATCATTTTTGAATATATTATATAATGTATATCTTTTTTTTGAAGTGAAACTTCTTTAGCGTCGTTTCTATTTGAAATTTTTTGTTACAATAAAGGTGAAATGTCTCGATAGAGGGGAATTAAGAGACAAGCCTTGAAGGAACGCCAGAAAGTTTTTTATAAAAAATGACATGAGCGTAGGCCAAAACCAGAAATAAAAATACTTAAATCCAAAATCCTGAATAAAAAAACTATAGGTTAAATATATAATAATATACAATATTTAAAAAAAAACATAACATAAATATACCTATATCTAACATCTCCAAAAAATAATTGAAACTCTACATAAAGTTTTTTTAATCTTAATAAATATGTCTCTGGAGTGTGATTTTTAAAGGGGGATATACTTTTTGGCAGTTATATACAAATAACATCTACGGCTAGACAAGTTTCACTTTCCCCGTAGCTTATCTGTTTGAGGCTTACACCTTTTTTAAATAGTCCCAGCATTTATATTACTATATATGAAATATATCGTATTTTAGTAATTCTTTACCCATAAAATTCATTGTGATAGGTTGTTCTTATAGAGTACAGTAGACGGTATCATTATTCTTTTTTACTTTTCCATCGATATTTTGCATCTTCTCTTTATAAAGCCTTTATTGAATCATTTTCGATTTTATTTGAAAAGTAAATTCATAATGTTTTATCCATTTATATTCATGATAAATGTTGTTTTTAAATGAACATTCTCTAATTAAAATTTAATTTTATAAAATTAAATTATCCTTTGCTATTCCTTTATCGATTTTATTTCCACTCATTTTTTAAAGAAATATAGTATATTATTAATATTACTGAAAAACTCATTAATTTTATTAGCTCACTGAAATTTATATCTATTATCCATATTACTTTTTCTATATACCAGGTTTGTAGAAAAAAGGTACAAATCACACATTCACATTTAATAATTTGTTGTTTGATGATTGATTTTTTTAGTTAAAAAGTTTTTGTACGCTTGTGCTATTTCTATACGGAATTAAGTAAATTTCCAACTGTCTTGCCCATGTGTATAATTATTTTTAATAAACAACGCAGGACAGCCTCGACTCTACCCAAAAACGAATTATTTAGCATTACTTTATAAAGGGTTCATATATGTTAATAACAGCATTATCTCCACTCCCACGACCTGTCTTGAATTGTCCCATCCTTTTGAATTTTACGAAACACGGCAACACACTTTTAGATTTTACTTTATGACTCGTTCTAGTATTCTTTAACTTGTTCATTTGCCACGCCTTATTTGTAATTTAACACTAACAAGTAAATACTAGAAAAATTGTTATTAAAAAGTAAAGAGAAACAAGAAAATAGTATCTTTTTTGGAGCGGTTTGTCTGCCTTAGGTCATTCGGATGTCAGTGACTAATAACTAACTCCTAACTACAGATAATTTGTAACCATTATTGTATGATGAGGCCTAGGAAGTGTCCATTTATTTGTTCTTTCTGTACATATCAGTTCAATAAAATTGACATTGTAATTAATATAAACTTGGGAAGGGGCTATCCCTAGTGATGGTTTACGAGGCTATCCTGGTGGTCTTAATTGTGGAATTCAAACGAAAACAATTATTTCTTAGAGAACTGGAAAGTTATTTTGAAAATCGACTTCCTGAGAAGTTTCCAGTTTTTGAAACATTCAAGTTTCAAGTTTTTTCAGATTCAACCTAAAGTGAATGTGCCCTCAAAATGTTGAACCAAGTCAGTTGTAATCTTTAGTTAACATTATGATGATCGTGTACACAAATCACTATGTTTATGTCCTAAAAAATATAGTACAAATTTTTAAACGAATCGCCATCATTTAATAATAATTCTGAGAATAAATTTGTAAAATGTCCATCTTGGTACATTACTTTCCTCCATCATCGTTGTCTTCTTTTTTGGGACTTTATTCTTATAATAATAATAGCGACAGCGACACCTGCAGCGGTTAATAGATTGATCGCGCTATTAAACAATTTGAGTTGAGTCGTTGTCGGTAGATAACAAGTGCCCTTTTTTTCTCGTCCGATGTTCCTTTTAAATTGTCAACAGAATGTACGAATCGACCGATAATCGTCCAATGTATACATAGCTTAACATAACAGTTGGCATATAGGGTGTTAAGTAACAGGTTTGGTGCTGCTATCCACTTTGAGTTTTGCATTTTCTGATACTTTTATAGTTATAATCATCAATTAATAACTATAACAATATTCTTAGAACCAGAATTTCTTATTTCCCCAATGTTTTTTATTTCAAAAACCATCCTTCTTTATGTTATAATGTTATATTACTTTGTGGAAACAGATATTGGTACAAATGTATTCTACGGTCTGTGACGTCACACGGAAACAAAAACAATATTTTTCATCTAATTAAACTTAGATCTATGTACAACAAGGGAGTCCAACCTTTTGGCCTACACGGGACGCATTTGAAAGAAAAACAAATACCTCGGGCCGCATATAAAATTTACTAATTCCATTAATATTTGTTAATGAACAAATATAGCTAATAATGTAGAATAATGATATCCACCAAGACAAAAAATCAAAAATATCATAGCATTATAATCTTTGAGTTCTTTTCCTTCAGGATTTTGTTTTTAAATCATTTATCTACTTCTATTAGCAATTTGAAGTCTTTTAGAAATATATCGAAATTAACTATTTCTTAACATTTCCAAATTATTGAATTAATTAAATGTTCTCTCTATATATAATAACGAGTATCCAATTAGTCCAAGTGCAATAGTCAAAAAGGCCATTCCTAGACTAATTAAAAAATTAATTACTACTAGTCTAAAACAGGTCTGGGCTTGTATTTAGAATCCTTCCTTTCGCTGCAGATCTGAACTTGTATTTGAATCTTGCCTTAGCTCCTATAAAGAAAGAGGGATCATTCTATCAGCGCACTTTTTAGTCATTTTTCTAGATTATTTTTTTTTAATTACTGAAATAACAAATATTTTAAAAAATGGAAATATGACATGAAAAATAATTTTACTTATTCTAAACTTCATTATTTTGTCACCTGATACTTGAGCTTATAATTTTGCTTTCAGTGAATTTTATTCTCGAAAATAGCTTTAGGTAGGTATATGTAAATTCATATTTCTAAAAAATGAATAATTATGGCATTGTGAAGCCAGGAGGAATAATTGTTTCAGGGTAGAGAATTTTTATGAATTCTTAATAAAGAGACTTTATTAAATATATCTTTCAGTTCAATATATTTTTTATTCTTCGAAACCTTTTGGGGAGATTTTCTAATTTCTTCTTATTTTAGAAAAAAAATATCAGGACAAATTGTGTCAGATATCTATCTTTTCCAGTAAAATAAAAATCTCAATGTTTCAAGTAAATTTATAGTTTTATGTAGGGCCATATTAATTGCTGAGCTGGGCCGCAGTTTGGACAAGCCTGATGTGGAATATAGATATAGAACCGAACCTGGAAAAAGATCTATAAGCGAAAATTTGGGAGTAGACGGTTTGATAATTTTTTTTTTTTTTATCTAATCGAACCGAGATCTAAATAGAACAGAACCGCATCTGACAATAGACTACATTTCTGGCCAGTTATTAAATAATTAACTTATTTATGAGTTTCGTTAGATTCCGGAATAAGATATCGATCATCATTTGAATTTTTCTTTCTCCTAGAATGTTTAATGCCATCTCTCCAAAATGGCTTATTTATATTTATCATCATTTTACGTAAAAAGCCATAAACAATTTTCATTTCATTGCCTCTCGAGTGATGCTGAAGCAAACAGACAGCCGGAGATAAATTTTGCCAATGATTTTTTTTTACTTGCTACCACTTTAAGAGAGGACGTGAATTCGAAAGAAATGGCATAACTATAAATATAACTCCCTCACTTTATAATAAATGAAATATGAATATGTATATATCGTATAAAAAGAATTCAATATAATGTTCATTTCCTTTTAGTATAAATAATTTTGAAATATAAAAACAGGTCGATTAAACATTTTATTATGTTCTGTTGATATCGGATGTCTTTTGTAGAATTAGGATAAAATTTTAAATATCTCAAATAACTCAAAAGAACATGTGAATGGGAATGATATTTTTTAAATTGTTAATTCTCTTCGTATTTATGTCGGGTTTATGGTTTAATTTAATATCTCATTTAAGTACTATTTAAATTCACTTAGATAGTTCTTTATATAAGAGCATTCATGGAGAAAATAGAATTTTGATTACAATTTTCTGTCAAGTCCAGTCCTTATTTGTGGGATTGTGATTAAGCTATATTATATTATATAACGCAGTGTTTCTCAAACTTTTTCGAATATGGAACCCTTTTCAGTTTATAAAATAAGCTTGGAAGCCGATAATCTTGTGATGCGCCTTAAAGCGTTGTTATGGGAACATTTTTTTTTTGGCTTTGAAATATAGTTATATGGAGTGAGTTAATTAAGAAACACCACTTTTATTGTCTTATATTTTTTTTTATTTATACAATCACCCACTATATATATCTATATTAAACAGTAACTAAATCAAAACTTCCGTAAGTAAAATAAAAAAAAACATTTTCGAACACATCGACTTTTCTTAGGTATTGCCATCAATGCGATGAATGATACTGTTTTTGTGTTTACCTACACAAATACTTTATAGCAGGTCTTATTGATGAAAGTTGTAATGTCATATCCGACTCTGCATCCAGCTTATTGCGGTACTTATTTTTTGTTAATAGGTAAGTTGAGAATTCAGACTAACACAATTTAGTTGTAGCAAATGGTAAAAGAGAATTACCATAAAACACTTTTCTGGGTCAACTGTGGATATTCGCCTGTTAAACTAGAGAACTAGACCAAAATTTTGCCAAAGTCATCGTTTTATAGGCTGTCTGCAGTGAAGAATCTGAAGCCTATTTAGATAAAATTTTCATAATCCTGGTGTAAAAAAGAAGGCTGGCTTTTCAATAAAACAAAAGGATTTTTCACACAGGAATTATTTTACAGTTTTTTGAAATTATCATAAGTGAAATATTGTTTAATTGATTTATTCAGACATTCTAAGTGATGAACGATTTTCGTATATTGACTGGTTTTTAGATCTTCTTCCAGAATGTCCTTCATAGCTAGAAAATACTCGAGATTTCTGCGATTCACACAACTAATCCAAAACTGCACCTTCCTTTTGAACGCTAGAATTATTTCACCCGCCGTGAATTTTTTGTGGAACCCTTGGCGAGTTTTCATGGAACCCCAGGGTTCCGCGGAACACACTTTGAGAAAAACTGATATAACGTATTTGACTTACGACATTCGTAGAGCACTCGGGATTATTACGCATGCGCACTAAAATGATTTATAGTGAAAAAATAATAAAAAAAATAAATAATGATCTTTATTATTCAATATAAAAAAAAATACAACATGTTTTACAATTATAAAAAAACTTCGACCTCGAGGCCCGAAAGCCTCACCATCGAATGTCCATTATTTTTATTTTATTATACATTATTCTCACTCCTTATTATGGTAAAGGAAAAAATTGATAAAAAAACCTCATATACTTTATTTTTAACATAAAAAAAAAGAAAACACAAAAACAAAACAAAATGAATGATGATGAAATGAATATCACTAAATGAGAAATGAAGTGTCACATCCGGTATAGTTCGTTAATTAGAGGGTTGAGACTTGATTGTGTATTATTTTCGAATTTTTTAAAACTATTTTCTAGGTTTTCTTTTAGAGAAGTCATGTTTAGCCCGATTCTTATTATATGGTTGTTGATTCCTGGAGGAGGAATGGTCATTTTTCTTAATGTTTTTGACTGGACCCTTTCCAAATCGTTGAGCCTGGTTTTGGAGGCGAAGGGGAGCCATGCAGGGGCAGCGTATCCCATGACTGGCCGAACAAGCATTTTGTATAGAGTCAACTTTTCATTCAGAGGAAGCAGGCTGCCAGGTCTAATCAAAGGCCAAATGATTTTTGCTGCCACGAGACCCTTCTCTCTGGCTAACTTGGTATGGAGAGCCCAATTCGCCCTACGGTCAAGTGTAGCACCAAGATATCGCACACTAGGCTGCCATTTTAATTCATATCCACCAATATCTAGATTTATAGTGAAAATTTCAAACTGTTGATGCCTAATTCCCACATATGGAGTCAGTTTCAGTGCCATAAACTGAAAAGACAATAAGTTTAAAACGCAGCGTTAGCGGACGAAACTTTTGATCTTTTTTTTATTAGGGGAAATCATTGAAATTGTCCTCTATTTGATGAAAATGAACATATACCCATATACAGGGTAGGGGCATAAAGATCTACCACGTTTTGAAGAGGTATAAAAAAATGAAAAAAAATTGTAGAAAAAAACTGAATAAATTTTTGAAAAGAACATAAAATATATTTTTTTAAAATATAACATATATTAAACATTATATCAGACAAAAAAGGTGAGGATGGGGGAGGGGGTTCAAAAATGAAAATTCTAGTTCTTTCGACCAAACTCAACCAAATTTTGTATACCTACATATTCTGTAGAGGCCCAGAAGGCTACAAATGCAAAACTATCCATCCAAAATGGGGGAGAGGGTCAAAAATGAAAATTCTAGTCGTTTTCGACCAAACTTACAAAATTTGGTTGAGACTAGAATTTTTATTTTTGACACACCCCCCCCCCCCCACACACACACATCTTGGGTGGTTAGTTTTTGCATTTCTAGCCTTCCGGGGGTCCACAGAATAACTATACAAAATTTGGTTGAGTTTGGTCGAGAGGGTCAGAATTTTCATTTTTGACCCCCCCCCCCCTCTTTTTTTTGTCTGATAATGTTTTAAAACATATTTTAAAAAAAATATATTTTATGTTCTTTTCAAAAATATATTCAGTTTTTTTTCTAGTAAAATTTCTTCAAAATGTGGTAGATTTTTATGGCCCACCCTGTATAAGTGAATACAATGGTTCATTGATTTCTCCTTATGAATCAACAACTCTTCTAGTCTCAGTAAATTAAATCTTTTTAATTTTAGTTGATTCTTTAAATTTTTGGTTAAAACTTAATGTTAATTGCTTGATAAGAACCGTTTCAAAAATCGCACGCATATTAAGCTGTCGAATAGTAGATGTAAGAGTATTACATTTTAGTAATATTATACTTTCTTCTCTATATATTTTTTCCTCCTCATGACTATGAGAAATATAAAATACCCAAAATTTTGACTGTTTGGATATTTGGATCGATTAAGTATTTTAGTCAGAGGATTTGTCCTTAGACGAGATGATAATAAATGAACTGAGAACCACTCAAACGGCCCCCTTTGGAATGCATGGAATGTAAACTCGCTCTCATACCCGTAGGACACACAACTTCGGCCTAAACATGTCAATTAATCAAATTCTTAATTATTTATAATAAAATTATTATTATTATTATTATTATTATTTTATTAGTCTCCAAGAGTACATCAGCAATCTGCCCTAGCGGGAAATAGCCTTCTTTACAGGTTTAATGAAAAATGACATGATTTACAATGATTTTAATGATATTTCCATTGACTTGTCATTAAGGTGGGATTTATTGGTTTCAAGAAGGTTTGACATAGTCAAGTGAAGCGTTGTGATAGGTTGATTGGTCTGTATCTTTTTAATCTTGTTGGTGGTAATGTATTTATTATGTCTTGAGCGTACTCATTTGGGTGGTGAGTTAGTTTGTTTAGGTACTTGTGACTGTGACTGTGTTCTCTTATTTCGTCTTTGACGGAAGTTATTTCTATGTCTTTTAATATAGTCGTGTTTGATACCCTTCTGGGGGCATCAGCGATTCCACTATGTTTTGGAATCTTTGAATAATTTCTATGTTGGATTCAGCTGCCGAGCCCCAGAGTTGTATGCCATATGTCCATATTGGTTTTATTATTGTTTTGTCGATGAGTATTTTGTTGGTTTTAGTCATTTGAGAGCGTCTACCAATTAGCCAGTATGATTTTTGAAGTTTAAGACCCAGTTGTTTGCATTTCGTCTTGATGTGCTTTTGCCAGGTCAGTCTTCTGTCTAGGTGCATCCCAAGGTACTTTGCATGGCTAGTTTGAGGAATAGGTTTATTGAAGATTTTGATCGTGGGACAAAAGAGGCTTTTTTTAGGGTGAAGGTTACATGAGCTGATTTAGTCTCATTGACGTTGATTCTCCAAGTGGTGAGCCACTTTTCGATATAAATGAGGCTTTTTTGTAGTTGGAGCAAGGCTAATTCTGAGTCTTTGTGGGAATATAAAATTATAATAATTAATTTATCAGTGATCATAGATCAAAAAGTTTCCTCGAGTACACCTCTAGTTTGATCAGATTTTAAATAATACTATTTGAATAAACTCCCAATTGCAATATATTTTAATATTTGTTTTATATAATTTTAATCTTATTTTTGAAACTGTATGTACTCTTTGATTTTTTTTTGATAATTTTTTATTTTACACTTTACTATTCATTCTACAATTTTAAGACCGGGTTGATAGTGGTCCTAAGATAATTACTATTTTATTCGATTTTTGAAAATTTCGATAAGTAGTTTTTATAATGATTAATAACGAATAAAATTTTTTAGAAATTTTCAAAAATCGAAAAAATAGCAATTATTATAGGATCACTACCAACCCAGTCTTAAGATTTGTAGAATCAATAGAAGTTTAAAATAAAAAATTATCAAAAAATCAAAGAGTGGATACAGTTACAAAAACAAGATTAAAATTTTCAAACTCAAAAATCCCATATAAAAACCCTTTAAATAATCTTTTGTATTTTGTGTATGTAAAAAAAAAATTCAATTTTTTTTTTAATTTGGTCCATTTTTGAAGAAGTTATGAGCGAAAACCCGAAATTCCAAAGCTTTTAAACCGGTGATCAAAAAAATTTCAAAATTTATCAGGAAGTGATGGGTACTAAAAAATGTCAAAAAATGAAGGAAATCAAAAATTAAAAATTTTCAAACCGTCCGATTTGGCGTGGAATGCCCCATATACATACGTGGGCAATAAATAGTAAGACTTTTTAATTTAAATTTCGCGCGGAAACCCATTCGTCGAAATATATTTTTTCTAGGTTGGTATGACTGTCAGTGACATCTGTGTCAAATGTCACATCAAAATAATCATTGGTGTTTAGTATACGCTTGTCTTTCTGAAGTACAAAAAGTGCATTCGGTGATTTTTACAATGAGTGAAATTATTCAACAAAGAAGTTCCATTAAATTTTGTGTGCGGAATCAAATTTCTGGTGCCGAAACGTTCAGAATGTTGCAAAAGGCCTTCGGTGATAATTGTATGTCACGAGCAAGTGTTTTTGATTGGTACAAACTGTTCTAAGAGGGTCGAGAACGCGTTGACGACGAACCACGTCCAGGACGGCCATCAACATCAACTGATGATCAATACGGCAATGAAATCAAGGAATTGGTGTTCGAGAATCGACGATTAACAGTCAGACCTTACTGACATCGTTGGAATATCGGAAGGATCAGTGAAAACCATTTTAAAAGATCATTTGGGTCTAAGAAAAGTAAAAACACGATTGGTTCCAAAATCGCTCAATTTTCTTGAAAAACAGCGTCGCGTTGACGTCTGTGAAACAATGCTTTCCGGCTACCAGGATTTCATGAAGCGTATTATAACTGGCGATGAGTCTTGGATTTATGATTACTTAATTTTAAAATTAAGAACAAAGTCTTACTATTTATTGTCCACAGTATATCTTGCTCATAAGCAATATTTCTTTTATTTGCGAAACCTACCTAGTAATTTATATTTTTTTAAATTTAAATTTTTAATTCTATTAAATATGTTTCAGAACCTACACAATACTCCCTGAATAAAATTACTAATACAAAACGTTTGTTTTTAAACTGAAATATACATTTAAAGAGAAATGAATGATTTCAATCATTCAACGTTTTTTTTTTTAGAAAATACTACCTAAGTACTTTTCTCTATTTCTATAGCTGTATATGTGTATATTGAAGTTGAAATAAATATCCTTAGAAGAGTATTTGTTTCTATTCATCTATTTAAAAAAAAGTTAATTTGTTGCCCGAAACAGGATAGTATTTTCCAATTGGTACATCTTTTAAGCACAATTGGATTTTTTTAAATCTATAGTTAAAAGCCTATTTTTTTTTCTATCTTGAAACTCTAAGCGTCTTGTTTTAAAGGACAAATTCTGTGCTTTGTTCAATATTTCACCGAAACGAAGCTGCTTAGTGCCCTGGCAGTTCATCTATCACTTTAGAAATTTGATCTGGGAAAGGATTGGATCATTAGTCTTGAGCTCGGTATTCAGAATTTGTTAAAAGTGGTTTAATTTTTATTTGTATTAGGAAAGCTTTCAAATTTCAAATTATTGATTTAATCTATCAATATCTTCCAGATGTAAATTTTATATTTAAAATTATAGTCTCTAACAAATAAATATATTTAATAAATATTATTATACGTTATATATATATGTGTATGTTTATTTGCACCAAGCAGAGGACAACCTCATTTACTCACAGCTCTACTACTCTCGGCAAAACAAATATTTTTAATTAAAAATTTGCAACATGTTTTTGTTCATGTTAAGGCATATGTAAAAAGTTGAGAAAAATCATTTTCATAAATAATTTTTATTCACTATGTCTGGATTTTTAAACCTATAGTAACTAAATAATCTAAGTTCTTCAATAGTTCGTTCTTGTGCCAAAATATCGTTATTTTTTAAAAAAAATCAGATTTTGAGTTTTTAGCCACAGTAAAAATTCCGATAACCGGACAAAATCAAATCTTTCTATAGGAAACTGTTGAACGGTTATAGCTGTGAAATTTAATAAATGGACAGTTTATTTTGAAATTGTTTTGAAGCTCATTTTTGAATGTTTCGAGAAAATTAAAGGTTCACTAATCAATCGCTCAATTTCTATATTGGCCAATTTTAAATTCAACAAAGCATTGGCATTTTGTAAGAAATTATAATAAATATTAAATAGTTATAAATAAAAAGTTTACACTAAATTAATCATAAATTATCTAATATCTCATTTTTGAAAAAATGGACTTTCACAACTTCTAAAATAAACGGTCCAAATAAAAGTTCATTTTAATAAACTCCACGGTAATACTAACTATCTAAATTGCCAATTTTTTAGAATAACGTACCAATCTTGAAAAAGTTTTGACTATTATTCTCCAATGTTTATTCATTATCCCGTCAATTTCCAATCAATTTTTTTGATTTCTGTAAAAGAATTGATGATCAGAAAAACATTTTCCATTGAATTTATAGTTACCAAATCCTTCAATCCACATTAACTATACAAATAGAAATAAAAAATGTTATCAGTCCCTCTAATGAGATATAGGTACACCGTTTTTATTCAATGAACTCTTTTCAAATATAAAGCATTTGTTAATTTCAATGAAACTAAATTGGCTTTAGAGATTTGTGGACTTTCTCATTCCAAAGCCAATATGTCTTCCAAATTTTAGAGCGAATTCTATTTGCCTGAAAGCAAAGCAAAAGGTTAAGTCCAGTAGATATAATATACAAACAAAGATTCGAATATAGTATTAGTTATAATAATTTTAGCAACATCCATTTGAATGAGGCAAAGTTTTAATTCGATACATCCCATCAAAATAGAGGAAATTCTAATCTGATTTGCGAGGGTGAAGTGAACTTTTATTATTAACTTTAAGAGGATTTGAGACCAGATGCTATCATTTCATTAATTGAAGAGGTTACTAATAAAAGAAGAAATATTTGTTAATTTATTTTAATGATAAAAGCGCAGAGGTCTCTTTATGAATAATGGTTATAAATAATTAATAAGAGATTACGGATGTGTATTACAAATTAAAGGCTTTTTGAATGAAATGGACTCTAAGTTGGTGGGTAGATCTTTCGAGCCCAAGGAGACTTGAAAACGCAGAGATTTGCCCGCTCATTTCGCATCCCATAAAGTTAATCTCAGCTACGTAAATATGAGAAAAGTGAAGCTTGAATATCATATCCCTTTTATGACTTTATTATTACTTGTATAAATACTAAATATGCTTTAACACATTATACCTTCCAAATTATAAAATTAAAATAAAAACAAAATAAAACTATTATTTATTTTTGCCATTATTTTGTAATTACATTTGTGAATTATACTCAATAAACTTAAAAACGAAAAATTTAATTGCTACTATGTAGTTATAGTTATGCTAAATCATGAATTTAACTCTGGTAGCCCTCAAACGAGTTCGATAGAAAATTTGAGTGAACTGAAGGATGCTAGAATGATTTCAAAAACATTTTTCTGACATATTAATTATTTCCATTCGAGCTTTGTCTTTCGAAGCGTGCAGACCTCTAGATAAGCCGCTTATAGATTATTTATATAAATATAATAATAAAACTTGAGCAAAATGCGAGGTAGGTTTCACAAAACCTTGAAAGGTTTCACAAAACCGTGAAACCTACCTCGCATCTTGCTCAAGTTTTATTATTATATTAAAATGTTTCACCTAGAACCAACACCTAACTCCTTAAAAGTTATTTATATAAAAAATTATTTATAATTTCTCATCGAAATTCTTTCTTCCTTTTTTTCTCTGTGTTCGAAAATAAATCTGTGAGTAAGAAAGAAGAAAAACATCAAAAAGGGCCTTGAGCCCCTTTCGCAATTATGGAGTCAACAAATGTCCCATTGGCATCAACAAATGTTCCATCCAGTGCTCAAGATTCTTCATCGACTGAGTTATCATCAAATAATGATAACTCATCGATGGAACTAAGAAGTTCAACACGAATCGGCCGTACCATGGCAGCGAGTTAAAAGAAAACGAACCAACACAGATGAAAACTTAGTCTCTACAATCTGCAGGAATACAGCAAAAAATCGCTTTGCTGTATTTGCAAATATTGATCAAAATGAAAATACATCTTCCGAGAAAGAATCCTCAAATAAAAAATTTGAGAATTCCAACTCCTCTGTCTATTTATATATATGATGTTTCTAATTATAACGATATGATAAATAGTATATTCAATATTATAAATAAAAATTTAAATATTAAAATCAATGTCTCAACAATAGAGGCTTACAGAAAATTATCAAAATTATTAAAAGAAAGAAACATTTAAAAGAAGATAGAGCATTTCGTGTTGATATAAGAAACCTCCACCATTCTATTAATATTGAAGACGGAGGCAAGTAATTAATATCTAGAAAGAACTTGTTTACGCTATTTATTATTAGAAGTTTTTTGTAGTCCTGTGTGTTTACTAAATTTTTATGATTCTGCTCAAAAAGAAAAACGAGACTTTTTTATAATGACATTGATACAAGAAGAAGTTGCACCAAAAAGTTACAACCTCTAAAGTCAGCGGTGGACCCTTGTATCGTGAAAATAAGAGATTTAGGGATTGGGTAGGAGTCGAAGGTATCTGTGGAATCAGGTCTTGAAAGATTGAATCCAATTTAAACGCTTAGGGGTGTTGAAATCTTAAAAAATGCGCAAATGAAGCCTTTGGAGCAATTATTGATTTTATGTTATCTCGTCAGAACAAAAGCCATGGTAATATCTATAAAAAAGAAAAAGGAAGGAGACAGATCTACTCTATTAGTGTCGCTAAAATATATGTCTGTCTGTCCGTCTTTCAGAACATTGTAGCTCGTAAACTAAATAGGATAAAAATTAAATTAAATTTGGAAGATATATAAATTCATTCTCGATGAGACGAGGAATAGGAATAATGGAATTGAAATAATTATCGGAAAAGAGGTTTTTTATTTAATTAGTTTTTTCCTCTTATTAAAAACAAGGACTAAAAGATGATCAAGGACATTCGATGGTGGAGAAGCAATCTCCGGAGTCGAAGCTCAAAAACAATGTATGCATAAATTCATGTAAAATAAATGGTTTAATAAAATTTAAAAATTCATTCTCAAATAAAAAACTTATTAAAATTTTAATCGAAATTTTATTTTGGACAAGATCGAATTTTGTGGATTCTAAAATATTTTATTTTTTTATCATTAATTCTCAAAAACACTTGTAAAAATCTCTTTAAGTAGAATTAGGTTTATTTTTTATTTTTTTTATTTATTTCGATTTAAAATGAAGGCATGAGAGAGCTCCAAATTGGTCATTAATTAAGTGATTTTTGTAACTGTCAATACATAGGAACAGTGTAACTTAAAATTATACAAAAAATTCCACAAATTCACTCATTCTATTCTTATTAACGACAAATAAGAACGAATTTAATATCTCAAGTATTTCGTGAATTATTAGGAACCCAGTACACATACTTTATTTATATTTATTTCTCCAAAACTTGACTGGCATTTTGTAGTTTGAATTTTCTTCCTACTTCAAGGATTATTTGTCACATTATTGAAATAAATTTAATAACTTAAATAAATTATTATTTTTAATTTTATTAATAACATTTGCGTTGCTCTGAGAATTATTCCATTTTAAGCAATCCACTACGGCAAACCCGCCTCGGAACAGCTGCAAGCGTCGGTTCATTAATTAACATGACTAAATTTACACTTTGAACTATACAATTTTTTCACTGAAAGATTTTCATTATTAAATTCAAATAATGAGATTACATTTGTGTAATTACCTCCCCATATTTGATTGATATTTGTTTAACCCATTACCTCCCAGCGAAAAAAATTACAAAAAGATGAAATTTTTTATATAATGATAGATAAGCTAAAATAACTTAGAAAACAAGTAAAAAATAAAATTTTAAAGTTTTACTTTTCTGAGAAATAACTGGTGCCAGATCGCACAGTTGGGAAAAACCGAGGGGTAAACCGCGGCCTAATATCGTGTACACCTATTTCCACTTCCAAGTAGAAGACAATAGATGAAGGGGCATTATCTAAAGAATTCCAAAATAATTCCACATAATTCTAAAGAAGTGTACACCTAATTCCAATTGTGGTTCACCACTTGGGAAAAACCAAGAACTAAAAAAAACAACAACTTTTTTAAATTTTCATTTTATTTATGAAATTTTAACATTACATTTTTTTAAGTCTAATTATTAACAACTGATTATATTTTATATTTAAATGAAGATTTTATTTGATTTTATTCACTGGTATGTTTTCGCAAAGTTGCGTTGGGATTGAGGGGTATAGAAAAAATTCGGTTGTGGGCTCAAGACTACACGACAGAGGAGATAATTTATACGTCATTTATAATTCTATGTAATATATATAATAATTAAATTCTAGATTAACGGGGTTTGGACAATATATTCTTATTAATGTTTAATTTTAATTTTCGTATGACCTTTCGTCCTTTTCAGGACTTTATCAAGTACTCAATTACTCAAAACATTACCTAATCGTTGATACAATAATAAAATAATCGAGACAAGAAACAATATATTCATAAATATTATCTATCTTATAACAGTTATAACAAATTAGCACAAACAATTTAGAAAAAAACAATATTAAATTACATCAAAAGTCTGGTAGAGATTGATGTAATTTAATATTGTTTTTTCAGAATTGTTTGTGCTAATTTATTATAGCTATTATAAGTTATAAGATAGATATTATGAATATATTGTTTCTTGTCTCGATTATTTGACTATTGTATCAACGATCAATGTTTTAATTAAATGAGTACTTGATAAAGTCCTGAAAAGGACGAAACGTCGTATGAAAAATTAAACATTAATAAAAAAGATTGTTCAAAACACGTTAATCTTTTATTTAATTAATATAATGGACATTAATAAACTAAATTTAAATATATAATAATAATAAAAATTATATTAATATTATATATCATTTGAAATAATATAATATAATATATATTTATATTATATTTATTTTTTTGTGAAAGTAACTTGCTTTGAGGATGTATAAAGAATTTTCTAAATTTATTCATACACTCTTTTTTTATTATTAATTATTTGCTCTTCGCCTAAAGATAAACCTATAATTTATGTAGGTATACATTTTATTAGTTAATCCGAGGGATGAACCGCGACCTAATATGCTGTACACCTAATTCCACTTGTACTTCCAAATATTTCCAAGTACTTCCAACTATTTCCAAGTATTCCAAATATTTCCAAGTAATTCCAAATTTTTCCAAGTATACTTCCAAATATACCAAGCACTTCCAAATATTTCCAAGTACTTTCAAATATTTCCAAGTACTTACTTCCAAATATTTCCAGGTACTTCCAAATATTTCCAAGTACTTCCTTCAAATATTTCCAAAGAGGTGTACATCTACTTCCAATCGCGGATCACCCCTCGAGTTAATCTATATAAATGAGCCCAAATATTTATTGTAATATTCAATAAACGTTTATTAAAAATGCAGAGGTTTCAATAGCAATTATTCACCTAACAGTTGACAAATTGTAATTCTTAAAGTTTATTCAAATTTTAAAATTTTGATAAGGGAGAAGGTATATATTAAATAAAAAGGTCTTTTAACAGGTGTAAAGTCGACATAATTTATTAATACAAGAGAGGCAAAGATAAGACAGTTTGTAGATAAGACATTCCCAGTGTCAAGGATTTCGTAGATAATAATATCAAGCCCGAGGAGGAAGAGGATTTTGCAAAAAGAGGCAGGCGACAAGAGAGGCATTATCGATTGTCCATATACGGATACACTCACGCAAGCCAACAACCAGCTCACGCCGCCTCTGGAATTCCAGGCCTTTGGTGTTCCGAACCCTCCAAAACGTTTGGGGCGGGGATCAAGCACGAATTAGAGATTGAGGTTGTTGCGGCTGCTCAAGTGTGTACTTTACGATGCTAATGATCGGGAACTGTCACAGCCGAGAACAGAAGATGAATAGATAGATGTCTTATTTACCTCTACTCATCAACATTTCAAGTGAATTATTTAATTTTAATTAAGAGCTCATTTATGAAAATATAAATGGCATACTCTCCTAAAAGGACAAATCAATCGATTTAGAAGATTTTTGTCAATATTTAATTAAGTTGTATAATGTACAATACATATACAGGGTGTTCAAAAAATAGAGGTCACGGATTTAAAAATGGATAATACATCTCAAAACAATAAAAAATAAGCTGGCGTGTTCTGGTCTGGTCATCCACTTGACTTTACCATACAACCTGGCCCCTAAAATTATTTATAATCATGTATTGGCTGGGGTTAGTTTTTGCATTTTTATACTTCTGGGGTCCCACTGATTATGTATACAAAATTTGGTTGAGTTTGCTTAAATGGTCAAGATTTTCGTTTTTCGAACCTCCCCCCCTCCTTTGGGCGGTTGGTTTTTGCAATTTTAGACTTCTGGGGGTCCACTGATTATGTATACAAAATTTGGTTGAGTTTGATCAAACGGCCTAGATTTTTAATTTTTAACCCCCCTCCAACCCCCTTAATTTTGAGTCGATATGCACCAAAATCTAATCAGCTCTTAATCTCAATGGACCAAAACTACGTGTGGAATTTGGTTTCGATATTCAAACTAGTTTTTGAGCTAGCTCGTCCACAAAAAATTTGGTAACGCACAGACTAACTATAACTAACAGATTAATAGACATTTTGACAAAACTGTTATTATCTCAAAAAAGATAATTTTTTCGATTTTCACTTATTAGGGCTTTTTGTAGACCGAAATTCCATGGTTTCGCTCAATATTTTTAAATCAAAATAGTTTCAGCCGTTTTTGAGATATTTCGAAAAAAAAGAAGGAAAAAACCACTTTTTTCTTGCACGATTACAATACTTGATCATACCCTGTATGGTAAATTAAAAATTCGTGTGTGTTTAAGACCACATGACAGAAGTGATAACTTATATGGTATTTATAGTTCTTTTTATTTTTTTGAAAAGGAATAATTAATATATTTTCCGACAATGATTGAACTGGCACTAGACCACAGCAACAACCGAGACGCATGATGTGACGCGTGGTGTGATGCCTGACGGCTCAATCTCATTTACTTCCCAGGAAAATAAAAATGTACATGAGCGCCAAAATTAAAATATAAGATATTAATTTGAGCTTAGAGTTAATGCTGCAGCGGGGTCTGTGGCTAGACACAGACCCCAACCGTGACGCGTGACGGCTCAATCCCATTTACTGCCAAGTAAAATAAAAAGTGTTCAAGGCGCACCAAAAGAAGTTATCACTTCAAAAGTTCATATAAACATATATCCGGAAATGCCTAGTTTCAGACCTATAGCGATTTTAATATTTTATTTATGTCATAGTACAACTCATACTTTTAACATTACAATAAAATCATATTGGTCGTGTACAATGGAAAACAGTCGATTATAAATTATATACTATACATTTTTGCTCGGTCAGTGACTTCTTTTTAATTTAAAAATAAAAATATTTAATTTTAAAGATAATTTTTCCTTTGTTCCATTAGTATGCTAATTGCCTTGTCTGTTAAAGCATCAAAAAAAAACCAGAAATGTATGCTCATTAACAAATAACATGACCATAGATTTCCATCAAAAGACAAAAAGTAATTCCACTCAAAAACCCGATACCAGGAGCAAGCGACGCATTAGACATCCCGGGATTTGCCATAAGTTGTTAAAGAAACCTGGTCAAAATCTTAACAAGGATAGTATGAACTAAATAAAATTTTGTACAATTGAAAGTTTATAATGCAAAAATAAGGACAAGTTATTATGTGCGACTTGTTTATTTATCAGCAAACGTTTCGTCGACTCCGCCGACTTCTTCAGGGTTTCAAATATATTTTGATAATGAAAATTTTTTGTTCTTCCTTAGCCGAAAGCAGAGGACAACCTCTTTGTTTCTCTTTATGATATATTTCCGTCTTTTCTTTATATTAACATTTACATTAGATAAAACAGAAATAACATAATATGAATGAGGCAACACTGTATTTAAAACTAAACTTTGGTTGATAAATAAATAAACTGACAAATTCTGATGTGGCCATCCACTTGACTTTACCATACAACCTGGCCCATCACTTATATTTAATATTTAATCAAATCATTTATAATCATGTAGGGGGGGTATTTTTTGCACTTTTAGACTTCTGGGGACCCACTGATTATGTATACAAAATTTGGTTGAGTTTGGTACAAGGGTCTAGTTTTTTAATTTTTTGACCCTAAACCCCCCCCTATTTTGGGTGGTTGGTTTTTGCATTTTTAGTCTTCTGCGGTCCCACTAATTATGTATACAAAATTTGGTTGAGTTTGGTACAAGGGCCTAGATTTTCATTTTCTGACCCTACACCCCCCTCCCCATTTTGGGCGGTTAGTTTTTGCATTTTTTAGACTTAGATGGGTCCACTGATTATGTTTACAAAATTTGGTTGAGTTTGCTCAAATGGCCTAGATTTTTAATTTTTAACCCCTCCACACCCTCTTTAATTTTGGGTCGATATGCCCCAAAATCTAATCAGCTTTTAATTTCAATGCACCAAAACTACGTGTAAAATTTGGTTTTGATATTCACACTAGTTTTTGAGCTAGCTTGTCCACAAAAATTTGGTAATGCACAGACTAACAGACAGAATAACAACCAGACTAACTAGCAGACATTTTGACAAAACAATTATTATCTCGTAAAATATCATTTTTACAATGTTCACTTATTAGAGCTTTTTTGTAGACCGAAATGTCATGGTTTCACGCAATTTTTTTTAATCAAAATAGTTTCAGCTGTTTTAGAGATATGTCGAAAAAAAGAAGCAAAAAAAAAAATCACTTTTTTCATGCAATTATTACAACACTTGACCATACCCTGTCTAGTAAAGTAAAAAGTAACACATAATAACTTGTTCTTATTTCCCATTATAACCTTTCAATAAACTTTTATTAATGATTTTAATTTAAGAGCAAGTAAAAATTTACAAAGAAAAAGAGAATATTTTAAATTATATATTAGAAGGGTTGTTTTTTACCCTCGCGGAAATAGAACTCGAGTAAGTAAAAATAACTGATTAATGAAACATGACTATCACTTTCCTTTTGAATAATATATAACTTCCCCATTAAAATATAATCGGATATTGATTATGAAATATGAATTGCTTATATTAAATCCCTCGAATACCTTTTCTAATATTTAACACCAAGGCTTTTAGGAATTCAGGTAGGAATGAACAAACGAGATGGTCATTAACTGTGTCATTCTAAGTTATTATTCAAAAAATTTTAAATGAATTTATACGCTTAAAAACTTTGCCATAATACTAAGTCTCATTTACATTTCCTCGTTGAGTTTTCTCCGCTTGCTTAATAATTGGTTATTATTTTTAATGAAGAGTCACCCATGCACAAACAAATAGAGGAGAAGCCTCTTTTTTGTCTCTATTCAACAAACGGAAAACTTGAAGTTATTTCGTTCGAGAAATTTTATTTAAATAAACTATGTGGCCATTCACATGACTTTACCATATTCCTGGCTTAGGCTGCTCCTTATTTTGGGTATTTTCGAATATTTACGCGGCCAGGGGCTCATATGGTTAGAAATAAATATAAAAAAATATCTCCCAAGTTTCAAGTCTCTATCTACGCAGCGATTAAGTTTCCCATATAAATAACATGGGGTTTTTGGCATTGAACGATCAATTTTTTATTCCGGCCAAAGTAATGGTTCAAAAAATTTGAAACTCTTTAGACTTTATCCTTATAATAGTATGGTGTAAATGTAATAATCTTTTCGTTATTACAGTGTTCATCTTATAGAATACATATTTAATTTTTCTCGTGTTTTTATTTTGAAAATCTTATAATTTTTTTTTTAAGAGTTTCTACAAATATTTGGCAATGTACTAACGCACTAACATACATTTTAACAAAATAATTAATATCTCGAAAAATATAATTATTTCGATGTTTACTTATTAGGGCTTTTTTATAAACCATAATGCCATGGTTTCGCCAAATTTTTTTTAATAAAATTAGTTTCAGCCGTTTTTATGATATTTCGAAAAAAAACGAAGCAAAAAAACACTTAACTATAGAATATTTTGATATTTTGACCCCAAAAGGAGGTTTTGTGGGGTCAATAATGGAAATTATAAAATAACATAGGTACTATTAACTCTACGGTAGAATTCTGTCAGAAGCAAAGGTGTAGAGCAGCGGTCGGGGAACCGGGGTAAATTACCCCAAATGGGGTAACAATGAAACTATCTGGGGTAATAAGGACATTTTTTAAATTTCTATTTCATAAACTATTATTTTACTTTGCATTTCCAGGAATTCAAAATCGAAAAATTAATAAAAGTAAAAAAGAAAATACTTCGACTTTATTAAACGTTAAAACGAACAACAGAAATCGGCTGAATGCCGAGGACTGTATTCAAATTGCGCTCATGTCAAAAAGTCCTAATTTTGAAGTCATTTTAGCGAAAATGAAACAACATCATTTTTCTATAATGTAAAAGCGTTTGAATTATGTTAATGTTTAGAATTTTTATTTACTTACAAATAGTTTTCATGTAAATTCCAATTAATTCAATAAATAATCTATATAAATAAAAATGTACTGTTACGCTTAAGTGATACGTTGAAGGATCTCCGAAAGTTCTTCACCGATTTCTTTGAAATTTTCATACAACATTCCATTCAAATACACGAGTGTTTTTATAGATATCACATCTGTGGCATGTAAAAAAATATTTTTCGACGAAACAACACCAGCGCCTCTCTGGGGGTAAAAGCAAACAAACAAGATGGCCGATAATAACTTTTTGGAAATCTTTCAACTGTAAATATTATTTTTGGTTAAGGGAACAATTTTGACAAGTAATATATAATTCATTTATTGTTTTAATACCTATTCTATAATTATTTGCATTTTCAATTTATTTTTCAAAACTATTATTATTTTTTAAATATATTTAAAAAAACGGGTCAGCTATTATCTATATAAATTTTTACCATAAAACTAGACGCTACCCGCCAGCGGCTAGGTGACGCCGGGCCGAACGCCTTGGCTTCAGCTAGTAAATAATATACATTTACCTTTCTTTTTTTTGCTTATAAGAATGTATGGGGTAACAGCGACCTACGCAAAAATATTTTGAGGTAATGGCTAAAAAAAGTTCCCCTACCTCTGGTGTAGAGGATGTGATTTCTGAAATGTTTGTTTAAAAAAAATCCCTAAAAATCCACCCAAGTGGGGGGAGGGGTCAAAAAATGTAAATTCTGGAGCTTTGAACCAAACTCAACCAAAATTTGTATACATAATCTCTAGGCACAGAAGACTAGAAATGCAAAAATTTACCAACCAAAATGAGGGGAGGTGGGTCAAAATATTGAAATTGCATTCGCAATTGGCATAAAAACGGCTGGAGATATTCTAGTGAAATTTTATATTTGGATCAGATGTCTTCTAACTTAAAATTTGAGATATAGAATATTTTGATATATTTTTTCTAGCAAGAGACCCCCGAAGACACGCCTGACGCAGCTAGTATAATATTTGGGGCACGGCAGTGCCCAAGCCAAGTTCGATTCGAGCGGGGATGTGTGCACTGCCAGACTACTCTTTATAGGAAACAACTCAGGCCATTTTGACGCCCCTGTAACTTCGTAATGGAAACCTCTATATGGCTTAAATTTTTTTAAAAAATACTGGTCCATAAGCTTAACTAAATTACAAAATTTCATATTTCTACTGTTTATACCATCCAAGTTACAAGAAGCCAAAGATAGGCTTTTTCGCCACTGACTGACTCACTCACTCATCAAAATTCTAGAGTACTTCCGCTAGCCCTAGAATGCTGAAATTTGGCAGGAAGGTAGAGTTTGGGGTACAATTAATGGGAAAAATCCAAAAATCGAAACTTTCCCTTCTTCAGGACCTAAAATGAAGGGGTGAAATTTATAGATTTAATTAACATAATACTAAAAAGTCAATGAACCTAGAATGCTGAAATTTGGCATACTGGTATAGCTTGACACATTAATAAAGGAGGAAATTGAAAAATCGAAACTTTTCCTTCTTCAAGGCCCGAAATGAAGGGGTGAAAGTTATAGGCTTAATTAACATAAACTAAAAATTCAATGAACCTAGAATGCTGAAATTTGGTATACTGGTAAAGCTTGACACATTAATAAAGGACGAAATTGAAAAATGGAAACTTTTCCTTCTTCAGGGCCCGAAATGAAGGGGTTAAATTTATAGGATAAATCCAACTTACAGAAAGAAGTGAAATCTCAACAAAAAGACTTGTGTAAAAAAAGACCAAGTTCGATTAATAAAATCCGTTTGCCAAAAAAAGTAGTGAGATCTAATGTGCTGCCAAGTTCAACATCATCAATTTGTTAAATGAGCCGAGAATATATTAGTAACTTCAATTGAAACGCATGTTTTTCATTTCACATGTCCCTCTATATTTTTTATTGATTTCACATTTTTAGTTGAAATTATTTTCATAAAACTTGTCTTTTACGCATTATTATGTATGTCAGGAATTACTAGTTACCATATCATGGGATCTTAATAAGAGGGGAGTGGTGGAGGCCCTATCAAACAATAATAATAATAATTTAATACGTAAAAGCCTAGTTTTAGGAAAATAATTTCAACTAAAAATGTGAAATCGATAAAAATATAGAGGGACATGTGAAATGAAAAACATGCGTTTTAATTGAAGTTACTAATATATTCTCGACTCATTTAATAAATTGATGATGTTGAACTTGGCAGCACATTAGATCTCACTACTTTTTTGGCAAACGGATTTTATTAATCGAACTTGGCCATTTTTTACACAAGTGTTTTTTGTTGAGATAAAATAATAAATAAAAAATAAATGTTTGAATTTTTCTTAATAAGTAATTAAGTATATTAAAAATAAATTTAATTTTACAGAGGTAAGTGAAAGTCGTGTTCTTTGCACAATAATCTACTAAAGTACTATCTGATGATTATTTGTTTTTAGATAAATTATAAACATTTAAAAACTTTTTTTTAAATGTTTTTTTATTTTATATTAAATCGGAGGAGGGGGAGTTCTGGAACCCATTTCAACCCTTTCGGACAAGGGGTAGAACCAAAATAAGTACATAGTTAGATAAGAAATAGGATATAATATCTAGACTTGCACTTTGAAGGTACTTTTTGAAAATAATGAAAAATCCCCCCTCCATACCTCCCCTCTTTAATTGCAATATAAGCAGAGAAATCTAGGCAGTCGAGCCATTTGTGCTCCGATGTTCTTACTGGATACATCTTTGGAAATTGTTACTTAAGATAGAATAGTGAACTATTTCCCTCCCTTATTAAATATAATCAACCCCTTACATAATTTAATGACGTTTCGAATAAAATTAAGTGACATTTTTATTAAGTATCCTTAAGGACCTATGACATTCTTCATCCAAATTGATGCAAATTTTAATTTTAGCTTTCTAATAACATTTTGAATAAAATTAAGTGAATTTTTCATTAATTATCCTTAAGGACATGTTTACATTCTTCATCCAAATTGAACCAAATTTTAGTTTTAGCTTTTTAACACTGTTTTGAATAAAATTAAGTGACTTTTTCATTAATTATCCTTAAGGATCTTTTGACATTCTTCATCCAAATTGAACCAAATTTTATTTTTAGCTTTCTAATAACATTTGGAATAAAATTAAGTGACTTTTTCATTAATTATCCTTAAGAACATTTTAACATTCTTCATCCAAATTGATGCAAATTTTAATTTTAGCTTTCTAATAACATTTTGAATAAAATTAAGTGAATTTTTCATTAATTATCCTTAAGGACTTTTTGACATTCTTCATCCAAATTGAACCAAATTTTAATTTTACCTTTCTAACAACATTTTGAATATAAATTGGCACGTTCTGATGGCCATCCACTTGACTTTACCATACACCCTGGCTCGTCTTATATATTTAATGTTTAATAAAATTATTTATAATCATATAGGGAGGTTAGTTTTTACATTTTTAGACAACTGATTATGTATACAAAATTGAGTTGAATTTGGGTCAAGGGCATAGATTTTCATTTTTTGACCCTACACGCCCCCCTTCCCCGATTTCGGGGGGGGGGGTTAATTTTTGAATCTTTAGACTTCTTGGGGCCCACTGATTATATATACAAAATTTGGTTGAGTTTGGTACAAGGGCTAAGATTTGCATTTTTTGATTTTAGGCGATTGGATTTTGAAATTATTGGATAAAAAATACTTGGTAGGTTTCACATTAAAACAAAAAGATTGGATTTTGTATTTTTAGACTTCTAGGGCCCCCTGATTATGTATACCAAATTTGGTTCAGTTTGCTCAAATGGTCTAGATTTTTATTTATTGAACCCCACCCTTAATTTTGGCCCCAGAAAAAAATATCTTCGTTATTATAGGTTCATTTCATTTTTCTTGTTTTTTTAGTTTGAAAACTTTTCCCTTTTCCCCCTTAATTTTGAGTCGATATGCACCAAAACTACGTGTGAAATTTGGTTTTGATATTCACAATAGTTTTTGAACTAGCTCATTCACAAAAATTTGCTAACGCACAGACTAACTATAAATAACAGATTAATAGACATTTTGACAAAACAGTTATTATCTCGAAAAAGATAAATTTTTTGATGTTCACTTATTAGGGCTTTTTTGTAGACCGAAATGCCATGGTTTCGTTACCGTCTCCTTCTTGTCTCATTTAAAAGTGTTTGTTCTTGCCTGAAGAATTCGTCATTGACATTATTTCCTTGTTGTTATAAATAAGCCAAAACCAATAATCCATTCATGTATGGAATTTTATTTTAATTCGTGATTATTTACAAGTTCGATTATTTTAAAGTGTAGCCATACTTTTAATTAATCTTTCGAGTTGGTTTCCGAGTCGTCATGTATCAAGAAAATTCCATCAAATGGGCATCAGGTGAGCTCACGATTTGATACTTGCTCTTATAAAATAATTCATAATTATGCCACGTCCACTTAATCATAGGATTATTATTTCTTATATAATCTTAGATATAAAGTATTTCACTTAACTAGAACATTGGTTTAATTTACTAATAGAACTTTAATATCAAAAATATTTAATTTTTCATTTTCGTGAAAAAATTTCGAATTCGATGTTTCTTTCAATCTTTCAGGTACGCTGGATTCAAAAAATTGAATATATATATATATATATATATATATATATATATATATATAAGTTATAGTGGCGATTACTGCGGACCTAAGCACTTTTCATGACGTCAGTCATATCGCTGACGCCTGCGGTCTTTTGCTATATAAGTCGGCCGCTCACTCGCTCGTGGAACATTTGCTCCATTAAAGTCGGCCGGTGGCTATGCCCTAACGCCCTTTTCTTAAATTCAGGATTTTATTTAAATCTCTGACAAATTCAATACAACTCCATATAAATTCAATATAAGTTGTAAACTCATTTCAATTAAACCCAAACGTTCATTGTACGCGTTTGCTTAAATTCGGGATTTAATTATAAATCACCGACAATAACTACTTAAATCCTTGTTTGACTGTGACTACAAGTGTATGTAATCTTTCTTCAATAAACAAATAAATGTAATAAGTCTTAAAGTTCTTTTTAAAAAACTTACACCCTCGACCACAAGACTTATTTTATATATATATATATATATGTGTGTGTGTGTGTGTGTGTGTGTGTGTGTGTGTGTGTGTGACTAATTTAATTATTTGCATTGAATCGCTTTGAAAGCTTATATTTTACTAAAAAATTATTTCATACCTGTTAACAGGTTAAAACCTGTATCGATAGGAGTCGGGTTAGCCGAGCCGGCTAACGCGCTGGCCCCGCTTCGGCATCGATCGATTATGACAATGTTGGAGCGGAAGGCCGGGGTTCGATCCTGGCTGGCAAATAAAAATTTCTACCTGCTAAAATCTCGGCTCCCTCACTAACCCTACTAACACGTAAAGTAAACTAAAAGTAAATTATGTACTGTCTAAATGGGCTTTGTTCCCGGTGACAATAAATAAATTTAAAAAAAAATCTGTACCCATGGATTGAGAGTATAATTCTTTTTCATATGTTTTTATTTTGTAATTTTTTAAACATATTTCATTTTTATTATTAGTATTAAAATATCGTAGTTAGATTGTGTTAAAGAAAAGTAGACGCTATGGATAAAACTCGTACTATACTTGATCAATAGAAAATTCTTTAATTCGTGTCAGAACTTGTTTCAATGTCGCCAATGGATACGGACTTGTCTCGACATGTATCCGGGATTATTATAGAAATGCCCAAGCTTATATTTCGCACCCTTTTCTTTTTATACCAGAATGAGACATTCTACCACAATTGTATTTCAAAGAATTTTTTTTATCTTTATTTGTTTTTAAAATATTTTCAATGAAATAAGGGAATTATTTTTTCGAAAGATTCTTTTCATTTGATTTTAAGGAAAGAAAAAATTTATCGAATACATTTTTTAAATTAAATAATTATATAATATGAATTTATTTTTATTAGGTAGATTTTTTAATCAAATAAATAAGAATTAATAGATATTTATTATGGGGTTTTCATTTTGGAAAATCAATTCATACGAAATTTGTTTTTAAGAAAATTGATAATTTATTTTTTCTAAGAAAATTTCCTCGGAAGGCTTGCAAGCTAAAGCCTGCTGGGTGTGTTTAATTTGATAATAAAATTTCCAAATCAAAATGATTTAATTTTTTATTTTCCCAAAAAAAAAATTCGAATTCAATTTTTTTTCCATTTTTCATCCTACCTTAAATCTAAAAATTGAAAATCTCTCTCTCTCTCTCTATCTGCATGTTTGTGTGGGTGATCAAATAAAATAAAAAATTTTGGTACTAGAACGAACTGAATGATTTTGCATTCTTGAGTAGTGATAAGAATGGGGAATCCGGACCGATAAAAAAATATGACTTTACGTTTTTGAATTATCGTTGATTATGGGAATCTAGACAGATCGACATTAGATATTATTATGGGACCTGAATGAACTTTCTACGACCTTTCGTTTTTCCGCTATCGTGGGTATAGAAATCCGAATTAACATAGGTACCTACATGAAAGAATGAACATTTCTCAGTTTCAGACAATTCTCAAACCAAAACACAAACACTAAAGAAAGCAATATATTAATTAGTACTTTACAAAAAATTAATAGCTCCTATACATATGTATTTTTATTTCAAATTATTTATTTCAAGTAATGAAGCTGTTGAAGTTTATATTTTTATGATTAATTTTATTAAGATTTGAATTTTTAGTTAAATCACACATAAATAGCTAATTATAATTAATTATCTGTGATTTAACTAAAAAGTCAAATGTTATTTATTTTATTGGCAAACTAGATAAAAAAACAATGTGAGAAGATAAACATTTATTTATTATTTATTTTTATCTTTTACTTACGATTAGACCTAGGTACTTTTATAATACTTGGGGTAGGGAGCCAGGGAAAAATTTAAATTGAAAAAAGAACTCTGAAAAATTTGGGAACCCCTAGTTTAGGGTATAATTAAAGGGAAAAATCGAAAAAGCGAAACTTTCTCTTCTTCAAGACCCAAAATGAAAAGGTGAGTTTTATTGGCTTAATTAACATACAGTGAAAATGCATTGACCCAAGAATGCTGAAATTTACCAAAGTGGTAGAGCTTGGTACATTAATAAGAAGGAAATCAAAAAACCGAAACTTTCCCTTCTTCAGGGCAGAAATGAATGGGTGAAATTTACAGGCTAAAAACATATAGTGAGAATACAATCATCCTGGAATGCTAAAACTTGGCATGTTGGTAGAGTTTGGTATTAAGTGTGAAATCGCAAAACTGAAAGATTCTCTTCTTCGCAACATAAAAAAAAGGGGTTATTTTGTGAGATAAATTTCCATAATGTTTTCGATATTGTGATAGAGTTTGGGATATTAATAAAGGATGAAATCGAAAAACCGAAACTTTTCCTTCTTCAGGACATAAATTGAACAGGATAAATGTAAAAACCAGAAAATTCGAATCGTTGTTTGGAAAGAACATGAACGGTTAACGAAATTCGAAATGAAAATATGTTTTAATAAGCTGCTCTCTTTTATTTAGGATCAGATATCTAGCTCACACCTTTGCTGACAGTTTCCGAAATTGCAGAGATCGAGTCCCGAAAAAATTTACACTTTTTTCCCCCAACTTGAAGTTATTTTTAAACTTGATTGTAGGTAGGTATTGGCGAAAATTACAAGAGGTGGCATCGCTTCATAGAAAATAATAATTATCTCTAATGGAATAGGGAATTAATTCCTCCTGACATATGGAGGCAGAAAGTTATCGGCGAAACAATTTCTATTCTCCGATAAGAACAATACATTTACTTCCTCGTTAACTAACGTCTCTGATTTTCGCTATTACTAAATGGTGGAAATCTCTATTATTGGATTTTGATTAATTTCAGGCGATAATAATATTAATTATCTGTGACTTAATTAAGTTAAATGAGTATACTCATTGAATTAAATATAGTTTCTAGTTATTTTATTGATGTCCAAGTTTTAATACGTTTACGGTTATCTAACAACAAATTTAAGTGTATGCTCTGCTCTTGGCACATGCATCAAAGCAGCCACGCTGAGATTAACTTATTAATCCCAGCCTCTAAAAATTAAGAGACTCTTCAACCATTTCCATAATCCCAAATTTATATTCATTATTCATGATTCTGAATTTCACGCCTTGAGTTAACAAACCAAATTTATAATAAATACAGTGGACACACATACAACGCGGGGGATACGTTCCGGGTAATAGGAAATAGCGTTATACCGGACATACATTATCAGATTAATTTATGTAACCAAATTAAATAAAGGGTTACAAATAGCCAAAACTTTAGACACACTTTTTATGAAAATTAATCCATCTATAGAGGGGTTCACTAAAGTAAACTAAAGGGTAAAGAAAATTGAGTGATTAGACCAGGGCAGTCCAACTCGCGGGCCGCATGCGGCCCAGTACTGTAATGAGTGTGTCCCAACATGAAATCATAAACTTCCTTAAAACATTGAGATTTATAGAAATATGTTTATTCCCTTTTTCGAAAAATGAATGTACATTTGTACAATACGTGAAGTTTTTTTCAAAAATTAAATTTCCTAAAAGGAAAATTATAAGCTCAACTACCTATATAGGCAGATAAAAAATAATAATAATGAAGTTTCGAATATTTAAAAATTCTTCTTCCTCTCATATTTTAATTTTCTAAAATATTTATTATTTCAGCAATTTATATGCTACTACACCAACAGTTATCAATCTAGTACAAGAGGAAATAGGGTTTTCTAGAACAATCACAATTAATTGATAATTTCTCTCTTGGACTAAAACTTGTCTTTTAAATATTTGCATGTTCTTACGTGTCAATAGATAATGGATAGTCAGGGATTATTATATCCGTGACCCTTTTAAAAATAAATTATCAATCCTCAAATCTTTTTTTAATCCCATTCGATTTAAACTAGGGCTGTCCACCCGTTGCCCAACATAAAGTCATAGAATTTCTTAAAACATTAAGATTTATGTGTAGATACTGAAAACCACACAACAATTTGGCCTGATAATTTTTTTTCTCTAAAATAAGAAATCCGAAAATCTACTGTGAAGTTTTCGAAAAATAAAAGTGCTAATTTTAAATACTAGATTTCAAGATTTCCAAAAAAATAATCATTATTTTGGTCTATTTTCAACTCCATTTTCATTATAAATAAATTTTCTACTTGCAAACTTTCTAATTAAATGTTCTAGAACAACAATTAGATACTGATCTGAAAGAAAAATTAAATATTGTCTCTTTATTAGAATTTCATATTAATTATCTAGCCTGGAAAAAATATAAAAAATTACTAATCCATAATATGGATTTCAGTAGGTATGTAGGTAGGTATGTATGTATGTAGATACAATTTTTTTTTATCTAAATGAACCGAGATGATGAATAGAACCGAACCTTTTTTTTTAAATGGGAGATAAATTTAACGTAATTTATCGAACGGAGAATTAACCACTGCTCGAAGCCCCTAAAAACTTAGTAAATTAACTTTCTGAGATTTGGCTCGTGATCCCGGCTTCTTTCCTTCTACTCTGTTCTTTTCACGATGGAGGGGCCATCCCATACAGGCCTTTAGGGGATGCACCTTCTGGTGTATCTCCTTCTCATATCAATATAAACCTATGAAAAGTTGTAAAAGTGAAAATTGCTAACGCTCACTGGCGCTCACTTGAGACAATTTGAGACATCACAGTCCATAAACTCAATTTCTGTTTGATTTTTACTTTCCTACTTATTTCGTCTAGTTCTAAAAGAATCCGTCATCAGATAGCGGCGCCACACGGAACCCCGTGATACTACGGTTTCCTTGGTTTCTATAAAAAAACGATTGAAAAATAAAAGAAAAGAAATACAAAAAACAGTATTTTTTAAACTGGATATCTCGAAAACTAAGCGAAAAATGGTATTCTTCATTTTCGTCTTATTTTGGTGAGTACTATAAGAATCCATCGTCAGATCGCGGCTCCAGAGTTACCGTAGAATCCCCCTATTTTTTTTTTACTTTATTTTATAAGCCCCAGCTTCAGAAATTATGTGAAAATGTTAAATTTATCTTAGGCGTTATACGGGTCTGTTTATCGTGGTATATCAGTACTAGTCGCAATTTTTTTCGTCGCATTATACGAATTCGAGTTTTACGGGAGTCCACTGTACTCATAATATTTATATGGAAAATGTTTCCACAATTTGTTAATTTATTTATTTCTGGTAAATACTTACCATTTTCTGGTATGTTGCTGTCATGGTCCGTCCATTCCGAGAACTGAAACGAAAAATATTTTAAACTATTGAAAATAAACAAACAAACAAATAAAAAAATAAACCAATGAACTTAAATTAAAGTTAACCGAATAAAATAAAAAATAAATTTCAGTGTGCACCTCACGATATTCACTTACTCCTTCTCATTTGATTAGAAATCAATATCAAATTTTCCGAAAGAAAAGTTTCGGCTAAACCGTCTAGTTTGCACATTTTTAATGAGAAAATATCATTAAAATCAATAGAACTCGAAAGCTACTCTAGAATTAAACAAAACGTCTTAGTTGGGATTTTATCATTAAAAATGAGCAATCTAGGGGATTTAAACCGAAACTTTGCTGATGATAAGCATCTCAACCACTAAAGTTTAGTGATTAAACCATTATATGTATAGGCAGAGACGACTGTGGGTCACTGGCACGAAGTAAGCTGGTTTGAGACTGAGTCTCGACAGATCAGATATTTGTAGTCGCCTCCTCTTGGAAAGCAATGGCAACCTACCAAGAGTATAATTGCCTAGTAACCTCTCCAAACTATCCGTTCGGAACCTGCGTTAAAGAGTAGGTCCCATATATCTGTGTAAAACAACTAATCACAATCAGCACAGGTATATGTGGAGAGGAGCCAAAACGTCAGGGAGACCTGACATGGCACTTAAAAGAAAAAGAAGATGTATAGGCAAAATTTCTTAAACTTAACAAATGAGAAATCAGAAATTCAATAAGTAGAAGACAATTACATAGCCAGAAATATTTTTCGGGAGGCAAACATCTTTTAACTATTATTATAAAAAAAATATATTAGAAAGAATTACCAAAGGCAATTTTAGATTATGTATTTTATAAAATTTTCGTAAATTTACTTATAAATTTAGTGTAAGCTAGATGATTTCGGGGATGGAGGGGGCTGTGGGTACGCCTCTACTTATTGAATAATTCTCTTATCTATAAAGTTTTCATATCAAATTCGTGAATCCTTTTTTTTCCAAATTTAATAATAAATGAAAATAATTTCATCGCTCTAAAATAAAATAACATTCTCGTAATGACCAAATATATAATAATAAATTATGTCCACCAATTTGTCTCGACGTCAAGTGGAAATTTATTTTTTAACTCAGAGCAGGAAGAATTCAAGACTGGTCGTAAATATATGAAAATAATTATTAACAAAAAACAAATAAATCAAGAAAAATAAACTTTATTTGATTTTACATGAGTTTTATATATTTCACTCGAGAAAGATAATCATAATATATAATCACTGAATCTCTGAATTCCTTACCAGGCAAAGACACACAGTACATATATACGAGCCCCGTCCCATCTCAATTGGCCCACCAATATTTTTTAGTTTTAAATAAAATTATGCTAATTCACGGTAAATTTAATTTAAATATTTATTTTTATTATCATTTCGAACAACCTTTTAAACAATTTAAAACATTTTATTGTAACATTTAACTTAAAATTTGGGGGGGTCGGTAGGCTAGGCGGTAGCGTGACAACGAGCTAACCAGGGGACCCGGGTTCGAATCCGACTCGAGGCAGCCAGCTAAAATCTGACCCCCGGGGGTAGAGACAAATTTTAAAAATATAGCTAGTATCGTAATTGGGCTTATGGCTAGAAAGGCCGAAAAGCCAAAAAAAAAAAAAAAAAAACTTAAAATTATTTTTTAATTGTTAAAAACAAGGAAAACATACAAAATCCAAAACCTTTACCACTGGGTGACGTCGCCTTTATTTTTAATTACGGCTTGAATTCTTTTGGGCAACGTACTTATTAAGTTTTGACACTGATCTTGAGTGAAAGTATCCCAAACATTTTGAAGTTTGTGTTTTAATTCGACTACGTTTCTAGCTGGTTGTATTCTTAATAGCTTTTTCATTGTGTGCCAAAGAGTTTCTATTGGTGACAAGTCGGGACTGTTTGCCACCCACTCCAAAAGTGGAACATTATGATCAGAAAGCCATTTTAAAGATTTTTTTGATGTATGGCAGGCCGCCCCGTCTTGTTGGAACACAAAATTATTATTATTCTGCAATGGATCTGCCATTGTTGGAAGTAACGATTTTTTTAAATCTCTAAATATTTATTGGTGTTTACAATTCCATCAATGAAGTGAAGTTTTCCAACACGAGTCATTTTTACTAATAATAAACAAAACAAACTTTCTTTTGTTGGAAAAAGGCAAAGCCTACTTGATTATTTCACATATTCAAAGATTCTTAAAAAAAATAAAATAAATAAATTCGTGAAAAGCAAAGAACTATTTTTTATATAAAAATATGTTTTTAACAATTAAAAAATAATTTTAAGTTTTTTTTTTTTTGGCTTTTCGGCCTTTCTAGCCATAAGCCTAATTACGATACTAGTTATATTTTTTTTTAAATTTGTCTCTACCCCCGGGGGTCAGATTTTAGCTGGATGGTATGTAAGTATGTCTGTCTGTTTCAGTGGTTTCCGAAAAGTTGCTCACGATTCACGTAAAAACGGCTGAAGGGATTATTATGAAATTTCATATTTACATCAGATGTCTTCTAACTTACGTTTTTATCTATATAACATTTTGATATTTTGACCCCAGAAGGGGTTTGGGGGGGGGGGCGCACGAATGAAAATTATCAAATAACTCCTAAACTATTAACCCTACGATAAATTTTCTAATTAATAAAGTTGTAGGGGATGTGATTTCTGACAGCTTTTATTTAAAAAAATTTCCCCCAAAACCCACCCAAAAAGGGGGGAGGGTGGAAAAAATGTAAATTCTTGCCCTTGGAGCAAACTCAACCGAATTTTGTATACATCATCTCTGGGCCTCTAGAGAGCTAGAAATGCAAAAACTAACCACACAAAATGGGGGGGGGGTCAAAAAATGAAAATTCTTTTTCTTGGACCAAACTCAACCAAATTTTGTATACATAATCTGTGGGTCACTAGAAGGCTAGAAATGCAAAAACTGGGGGTGGGGGTGGAATTAGGGTGGGGTGAGGAGTGAGGCAGAGTAGAGTGGGGGTGCAGGGGGTGGAGTCCAGATGGCATAGCGGAGGTGGGGTCCAGGGGGCTAAGCGGGGTGTGGTGCGCAGGGTTGGAGGGCACGGGGTGGATGGGGTGTGGTTTGTGGTGTGGGGACGGGGGTTGGGAACGGGTGCGGGGGTGGGGGTGCTGGAGGAGGTTTGGGGGGTAGTGGGTTAGGGTGCGGAATGGAGTGTTGGGGTGGTGGTATGGGGACGGAGGTTGGGCATGGTGTGGAAGGGTGGGGGTGCTGAGTGGGTTTCGGGGGGGGGGGGTTGAGGGATGGGGGTCCAGGGGGCGTGCCCCCTGTCTACCAAGAGGGCCGCCGAAGGCGGGCCTTGCAGCTAGTAATAAATAAAAAAAAATACAGCCCTAACACTTCGGACTCAGTAATTGACAATTTTCTTTAGAAATCTTAGCTCTGCTACTTGGAACAATTTGAACTTTTATACTCATTCATTTATTTTCAAAATACGATAGCGGAATATTTAAATAATTATCAGAAAAACGAAATTAAATGTAATGTAAATATTTATTCATTTCGTAAATTATTTTTTTAGTGATGTCTAGGTAGATTGGTATTTGTCAAGCTTTTCATTCCAGTGGTTAGTTAAAATTCCAAAGCCCACTAATTATAAACAAATTGTTTGTTTGTTTAGTAGCTATTTAATGCCTTTAAATTTATTTGTCTATTTGTTTTGGCAGCTTTCCCTGAAGTATCAATTTTATTATTATTTTTTTAATTCTCTTACTGACTACTAGTGGTTCATGGATAACAAAAAATTATTTCGATGATGAAACTAAAAAAAATTGCTGTTTAATGTTTTCTACTAAATGTTGCCTTCTAATTCATACACGGTCTTGGAATTAAAATAAATATTGCTAGTTAGTATATGAGGCATTCATTACACGCCAAATCGGACGGTTTGAAAATTTTTAATTTTTTATTCCCTTCATTTTTTGACATTTTTTAGTACCCATCAAAAAACTCTTCCAGGTAAATTTTGAAATTTTTTTGATCACCGGTTTAAAAGATATCGAATTTCGGTTTTTCGGTCATAACTTCATCAAAAATGGTCTTAATTCAATTTTTTTGAAAGTTTTTTTTTTTACATACTTTTTAGAATAAAATACCAAAAAATTATTTAAAGTGTTTTTATATGCGATTTTCGAGTTTGAAAATTGAAAAATTATTGTTTTTGAAACTGTAAGTACTCTTCGATTTTTTTTTTGATAATTATTTATTTTAAACTTCTATTCATTCTACAAATTTTAAAACCTGGTCCTATGATAATTCCTATCTTTTCGACTTTTGATTCTTTCAACAAACTAAAATACTAATTATTTTAAAAAGTATAAAAATCAATTCAAAATAACTAAAAAAAGAGAACTCAATACCAAAAACTGGTTTATTTAATAATGGTTAATAGCGAATAAATTTTTTTTTCAAAAATCGAAAAATAAAGGAGTAGTAATTATCATAGGACCACTATTAACCAGGTCTTAAAATTTGTAGAATGAATTTAAGTTTAAAATAAAAAATTATCAAAAAAATCGAAGACTAGGTACATACAGTTTCAAAAACAAGATTAAAATTTTCAAACTCAAAAATCGCAATATGGTAAAAAGACTTTAAATAATTTTTTTTTATTTTTTTCTAAAAAGTATATTAAAAAAAAAATAAAAAAAAAAAAACATTTTTAATTGGACCATTTTTGAACAAGTTATGAGCGAAAAACCAAAATTCGATAATTTTTAAACCGGTGATCAAAACAATTTCAAAATTTACTAGAAAGAGTTTTTTTATGGGTTCTAAAAAAATGTCAAAATATGAAGAAAATAAAAAAATTAGAAATTTTTCAAACCGTCCGATTTGGGATGGAATGCCTCATATGTAGTCCTAAGACTCGATTTACGCAACTACATGCCTGTCTCCACTCACTCTATTTGATACCAACTCTTTCACTTCTTTAAAAGTCCGACATCATATATCTTTCATTAACTGGTAAAAATACTCGAATCTAAGCCTTCTCCTTTTGTTTCTCACTTCGTCCTCTAAAATATACCTAAGCAATTCTCCGTGTCTAAAGGTATGATCTATCCCATATCATTGGAGGTCTTCTCTTCCTCAAATTCTTTCACATTTTTCTCGTTTCTTTAAATTTATCATGAACTTCCTCGTTGGTATCAATCTATTAATATTTAGCACTGAAGCACCACATTTCCAAGATCTCCAGTGCCTTGCTCTCTGCCTCTCCAATCATCCAAGTTTCACTTCTTTATATAGCGATGCACCATACACATATTTTCAGCGATATCTTCCTATTTTCTAAGTGAGGAGTAACATAATTTTTTGCCTCGAGGGTTGGACTAACTGCCCGGCAAGCAGATTAGTTCTCGGGTTCAACAGCCAGGGGGATGAAGCCCTCTGAAATGGAATATAAAATTATTTTCTACTAAGATCTTAGATATTGTGACCATGTGTTGTTTTTTAATAATAATTTTTGTTTTGAATTAAACCTATTTTATGAGAGAGTTCAAGTTGCCGATAGAAATAGATTAAACTTTCTAAGAAAATCACAAGAGGGTGTCATTCATATATTAGATCCGATGGAATGGATAATTTTTAATTATACTAATGTCAGAGGATTGTTTTTTACCCCCTTATAAATTTAACCCGAGTGCCATTAACAACAATCCGGGTCATTTGGATACTCTGTAAGCGCGAGTCTGAGATATATGTAAACGAGCTGAATATTTCACTTAAAGATTTAAATCTTAATTTGTGAAATTTTGTAGTCTCGTGATTCTAAATTTAAACACATAGCTATGCCATTTAGTTTACTAGGTATACCGGTATGAAGTGAGCGTTTTTTGTGTGAAAATGAAACACTAATTTTTAATGGAAAAGTAAAAAAATTTTATTCAAAGTATTGACAATTGTTTTCTACACATTTTAACCACCATTCTCTCAATTGTGCCAATAGAAATGTTCGTCTTTTGAAGCAAACCAATCAGACACCCAATTTTCGACTACTTCATAGGAATCGAAGTGCTGCTCAGCCAATGCGTGCACCCATCGATGAAAACAAATGGTAGTCGGAAAGGGCCAAGTCCGGTGAATACGGCGGGTGGGGTAGCAGCTCCCAGCCAAGTGCTTTGATTGTATCCTGAACCAGTTTTGCTTTGTGTGCAGGCGCATTGTCGTGTAACAAAGTTACTTTGCCGTGTCTTCTGGCCCATTCTGGTCATTTTTCGATCAATGCCTGGTTCAAATTGATCATTTTTTGTCTGTAACGATTAGTATTAACAGTTTCACCAGGTTTTATAAGCTCATGATACCTTTCTGATCCCACGAAACACAGAGCATTGCCTTCTTGTCGAATCGATCTGGTTTTGCAGTCGATGTTGATGGTTGTCGCAGATTATCCCATGATTTTTTCCGTTTAGGATTCTTAAAATAAATCCATTTTCCATCGCCAGTAACAATTCGATGCAAAACTGATTTTCTTTTGTGTTTTTGAAGCAAAATTTAACAAGTGTTTTTTCGGTTTTCCATCTGCCTTTCGTTCAATTCATGGGGTACCCATTTTCCACACTTTTGGATCTTTCCCATAGCCTTTAAACGGTCAGAAATTGTTTGATGTGCAACATTTAACATTGTTACCATTTTCTTTTGACTCAAAGTATCATCTTCATCCAATATTGCTTGCAATTCGGCGTCTTCAAACTTTTTAGGTTGTCTTTCACGTTCTTCATTTCTCACATCAAAATCATTATCTCTGAACCGTTGAAACCATCTTTTGCATGTTGCTTCTGATAGAGCATGATCACCATATGCCTCGACAAGCATTCGATGCGACTCTGCAGCACTTTTCTTCAAACGAAAACAAAAAATTAATGCTTTCAGAAAATCATCACATTGTGGTACAAAATTCGACATTTTTAACACGATGAAAAAATATGATGTTGTTTGTCCAATGACCTGATGTATATTAAATATGTTTAATAGATGTCATACCAAACAAACAAAAAAAAAATTAAGGTTCGTTCACATTAAATGTTCCCTATCTACACATTTGTATCATAATGCTCTCACTTCATACCGGTATACCTGGTATATAAAGGTTTAGAGTTTCGAATTTTGAATTTCTTCAAAGGGCAATGGAATGAATTTTCCAAATTGAAAATGAGAGAGTTCAAGTTGCCGATAGAAATAGATTTAAATTTTCTAAGAAAATCGTATGATGGTGTCATCTAGATCCTATTTTTGAGGTGGTAAAAAACAATATATTTCTGATACATAATTAAAAATAATCCTTTCCATCGGATCTAATAGACGACACCCTCTTATGATTTCTTTAAACCTATTTTAGTTTGAGGAATTGCATTACTATAGTTAAATACTCATTAGCCTAGTCCTTAACCTTTGTTATTAGGAAAAAAATACTTTTTTCTTAGAAGGGGAGAATTTATAATTAAGTTTATTATTTAATCCTAGGGTGGTTCTAGCCAGAGAGCGTAAGCGAGTTTAGAAAAAAAAATTTTTTTATATTTTATTATTCAAAAATAATTGTTTTTTAAGAAGGTAATCTCAAAAGTACATTTTACTGGTTATAAAGGTCTCTTTAATAAAATTAAAATTAAATTACTAGATAGGTTTTACAGATAATAGTTTAATTTTTTTAAATATATTTCACTTTAAACCAACACCAAAGGTTTCTTCAAGTAGAGGTTCAATGTCATTACCAATTATATGAGCCGATGATTAAAAAAAATGATATTTTATCCTTCTCCAATAATAAGCTATAATAATAATCCATCTCATTAAATTATTTTAATGATTATTAAGGTGATACTTAAAAGTTAAAAGAAATAAAATCGATAGATCATAAAAAACAAAGAGGGTGGAAGTTGATGAATAAAAGAAAATTGGAATGTTTTTAAGGTCACTTTATGTTCCAAGTGTTTTATAACTTGCGATAAATGTGCGAATAAATGACTCTTAGAATGTTCTATTTATGTAGAGAGAAAAAAATGGCACGTGCATTATTAGGATTTAGACCACATATTCATTTTCAGTAAACTACATATTTTGTCTAATATTAATTAATTGCAAAATTACTTCAAACCATAAAACCCGATACTAGATTCTAGGAGGTTTTTTATTACTTTTAGTTTCAAACTTATATCGATATCGCTAAGTACTTAATGGAGGTGGGCATGTTATGGAAACTTTAGATAAATCCTCTTGAAGTTTGGATATGCCTGTGTGTGTTTCTATAATATTTTTATCGTTACTTTTCACTCAAGAAAAAAGATTACCATATCTACATATTATTAGAAATTTCGTAAGTATGAATGGGAATAAAACAAAATATAATAATTTCCATATTTTCATTTCAAAGTTTTTCATATATGTATCAAATATAGATTTTAAATTCAATTTATTCCTATATGAAAATATAATTTAAAACATCAAAACACAGAAAGTTCAAAGAAAAATCAAAGAAATACTTTTATTTTATTTTGTTATTCTTCCAAAACTTAAGCAACTCAAACATTGTGACTGCATGGTTTTTATTCTTCAATAAGCTTCAAGGATAATCTAACACACTATTGAAATAAATTTAATAATTTAAATATAAGTATTGAACCAAAAGTCCGCATACACATGGTGGGGCTAAAGATCTATCAAATTTTGAAGAGAGATAATAAATGAAAAAATTTAACTAGAAAAAACTGAATATATTTTTGAAAATCATATAAAATATTTTTTTTAAAACATTATATCAGATGAAAATGGGGAGGGGGGGTCAATAATGAAAATTCTAGCCCTTTCGATCAAACTCAACCAAATTTTGTATAGATATTCTCTGGACCCCAGTAGGCTAGAAATGAAAAATCTAACCACCCAAAATGGGGGAGGGATTCAAAAATGAAAATTATAGCCCTTTCACCAAACTATGTATATAAAATTTGGTTAATTTTTGCATTTCTAGCCTTTTTGGGGCCCATTGAATATGTATACAAAATTTCGTTGAGTTTGGTCGAAAGAGCTAGAATTTTCATTTTTGACCCCCCCCTTTTTTTCCTCTCTGATAATGTTTAAAACACATTAAAAAAATTTATGTTCTTTTCAAAATATATTCATTTTTTTCTAGTTAAATTTTTTCATTTTTTTATACCTCTTCAAAATGTGGTAGATCTTTATGCCCCACCCTGTATAAAAGCCTTGTGAGGGTGAGCCCAATATTAACATACGCGGCAGAAAAAAGAACAGACACTTCGAAAACTACTCAAATATTGGAAGTCACAGAAATGAAAACTCTAAGGAGGATTGTAATTTAAACAAGGGTGGACAGAATAAAAAACGAAGTATCCGGGAAAAGAGTAAAATTCAAGACTCGTCGACTCATGTGGGTCCAAAGAAGAAGAATGGAGTGGAAAATGCACTATTACGTATGAAGTAGAAATCTTAGAAGAAGCTATATGATAACTTTGTTGACAAAAATTTTTAACCGTAATCCTAAAAATGGATTCCGGTAGAGTTTTATTCACTGATTATTATGCAATTTCCGATTTTTTACTACAGATCAGAGTTTTGAGATATTATTGATCAAAACGACGAAAATCGTCATTTTGACCTATTTTCGAGCCCCATTAGATAATAAACAGCAATATTTGAAATCTAAATATTTTCTTGGCGTAATAGAAAACAGCTTCGTCTTTGATTTTAAAATTACCACTTGTTTTTAGAACTCGAGATATACTTAACTAAAAAACTAAAACTACGTGATTATCAAGGATAATAAATATAGATAAAAACAAATGGTCTTAGTTTTTTAGTTATAACTAGAGTTCCAATTGAGCGAAATTCAAGTGGTAATTTGATAATCAAAGAGGAAGGTGTTGTTAATTACGTCAACAATATATTTTGATTTTATATCTAATGGGACTCGAAAATATGTCAAAATGGCCTTTTTGTCGTTTTGACCTATAATATCTCATAACTCTGACCTATTTGAAAAATAGGGAAAATGCATGATAATCAGCGTATAAAACTCTACTGGAATCAATTATAGGTTTACGGTTAAAAATTTTGGTTTAATTTGTGTCGAACAGTGTAGTAACATAATCCTACTCTAAAAAGAAGTCTCGGTCGACCAAGAAAATGAAAGAAAGGCACTCTGAGTTATAGAGGACTTTAGCCTACAAGAAAGAAGAAGAAGTAGACTTTTTATTTATTTAAATTAATTCTCTAAGCAGTTTCGGTCACACGGGTTGACTATTTTCAGTCACTAGTTAACCAGTGTTAGTTTTAGGAAATTGTCATTAAAAATATCTCACTCTTGTCTTGTTTTAGTATATGTGTAAAATTTATGCAATGGAATGAAGAGTAAGATATTTTTATTGACACTTTCCAAAATCTAAAAAGTTATTAACTACTCAAGATGTCAACCAATGGTAATTTAAACTTTTATTAAATAAAAATAAATAAATAAAAAATTGATTCATTTAAATTATTATATTTATTTCAAGAATGTGAGAAATAACCCTTGAAAAAGCTATAACCGTTTGAAAAAAGCACCATTTTTTTAATTCGTAACTTTTTAGGTTTAGTAAAAAAAATTGAAAAAATTCACACTAACGTTTTTAGTCGGGCAGTACCAACATATAAACATTTCAGCTAAATCAAAAGGTGGTTGATTTGGCGTGGCATGCCCCATATTATATTACTTATTGAATATGAAAAATGAAAAAGCCTCATTTAAATATTAATACACTAGGAAATGTTTAAGTCTTATTTTGAAAATTTGAACAATTTATTTATAAAATAAATTCACACGTTCTGATGTGGCCATCCACTTGACTTTACCATAGACTTCTGGTTGAGTTTGGTACAAGGTCCTAGATTTTAATTTTTTGACCACCCCGCCCCACATTTTGGGCGTTTGTTTTTGCATTTTTAGTATTCTATGGGCCAACTGATTATGTATTTTCACAAAATTTGTTTGACTTTGCTCAAATGGCCTACATTTTTATGTCCCCCCCCCCCCCCCCCCCCTTTAATTTTGGCACAGAAAAAATGTTTGAGTTATTTTAGGTTCATATTTTAGTATATTTCCTTGTTTTTTTAGATGGAAAATTTTAAGTTTTAACCCCCTTCCCCATTAATTGTGGGTCGATATGCACCAATTCTAATCAGCTCTTAACCTCAATGCACCAAAACTACGTGTGAAATTTGGTTTTGATATTCATACTAGTTTTTGAGCTAGCTCGTCAACAAAATTTAGCAACGCACAGACTAAGAGACTAACTAATAGACTAACAGATTAACAGACATTTTGACAAAACATTTATTATCTCGAAAAATATAATTTTTTCGATGTTCACTTATTGGAGCTTTTTTGTAGACCGAAATGCCATGGTTTCGCCCAATTTTTTTAATCAAAATAATTTAAGCCGTTTTTGAGATATTTAAAAAAAAAAGAAGCAAAAAAACCACTTTTTCAAGCACGATTACAATACTTGGCCATATCCTGTATGGTAAAGTAAAAATGTCTGGATCACAAGCTATGTATTGAAAAGATTCGGTTGGATTTGATATCATTAAACTTGGGCTCAAACAATTGTGTCCTCACGCTAATGATGGGCATTTTATTTTGAAGGTTAGATTGAAACGGTTGAAATGAACTAATCAAACAAACTATATGTGTAGAAGACACTCCTAATAAGAATGGGATTCATTACTTTTCTTAATCTCAGACTTGGCAAATATATAATAGTTACAAAATCTCGTAATCTATCTAGAGAGTGGCTGAAAGCAACCAAATAGATTTAAAAAGCCCTTCACTTAATTGAATTTGGACCCTCCACTGGCTCCACTCCCTTGATAGGGTTGTGCACAGAGAGAAGTTGGGAAGCTAATTTATGAACGTGATGAAGAATTGAAAAAGGAAATAACCCAAATTCGTATAAAAAGAAAAAGAATAAAAGCCCCATAAGCATTCTTTTTAATTTTCTTTTACTTTAAAAACAATAACAATTATTGTCCTTTTGAAATAAAAGCAAATTGTCAACAAATTCAAAGTAAAAGGAAAACCTTTTTAAAACGATTTCTAATAGAAAGTAGAGGAAAATAAAGAAATTCTAATTCTATAACTTTTTATAAATATATATTCTAAAATTATATTTTTAATTGAATGGATATTAATGAGGCAGTTCAAAAAGAAGAGAATTTAAACTAACTTTTTATTCATAAACCGACGTTTCGGAGACTTATTCCTTCCTTCTTCAGGGTCTGTAATCAATTAAAATGGGATTTACTATAGCCATCATTACAATCAAGATCATAACAATTTTTTTTTAAATATAATTAATACATACACTCCAGGGGTGAACCGCGACCTGAAATCGTGTACACCTACTTCCACTTCCACTTTCATTTCCAAGTAGAAGACAATAGAAGAATATAAATTATCTAATGAATTCCAAAGTAATTCCAAATAATTCCAAAGACAGTGTACACCTAATTCCGATGGCCAAATCCCATTTTAATTGATTACAGATCCTGAAGCAGGAGGGAATAAGTCTCCGAAACGTCGGTTGATTAATAAAATTATAGTTGCAAATTATCTTCTTTTTTTGGAATGTCTCATTAATATCCACTCAATTCACTTATCAGTCCGTCTCCAAAAATTACTTCAATCTTATATTTTTAAATCTAAACTTATAAAGGTTTAGTACCAATAGTAACAGGACTCCATTAGTCTATGTCAGAGAAATTGATACTTGTAGACTACAAAATAAAACACTGATTTGAACTTCACAAGTGATAGGTATTTTAATTTTATCCGAAAATCATATATGTATGTATTAAAATTTTATTACTTTCACTTATAATATTGGAATTGCTTATCAGTAAATTCCTTTTGTAGTTTCTAATTTCGAGGCCAGGTTGTCACCCCTCTCAACACTTCTTGAAAGATTAAATTTGTATGTCACAGAAAGAAGAGAATTTCATTCATTCTCTAGAATTCATAACGAAAACCGAGTTTCCGGATGCGTTTGTTCAATTTGTGTCTAATTTGAGCACGAAGGGATTTTGAAATCGAGTGTTTTAGACTTTCTGAGTGATATTTGATTTTATCAAATCTGATAAAATACTAAAAAGTAGTAGTATCTATAATAAAGAGTACAGACAGAAACGATGGTATCATGGGTCAACTAAAATTGTACCACGGGTCGCATTGACGACCTACAAATTTCCAAGGGCCGCAGACAAATAAGAATAAATTTAAATTTAAAAAGGTTCTGACTTTACAACAGATTTCGTATTTAGTGATTTTTATTGTAAGTGAATGCAAAGGTACACTGAAAGTGTTCAATCAGTGTAAATGTGAAAAAAACAATACTACAAACAGATACGAAAAGAAAACATGCATTGAATGAGCTAACAAAATGTACGTATTTGTATAGTAATAACCATAATTAAAATTAGTTTCAACTAATAAAATTGTTAATTTTATTTATTTATATTATTTTTTTATTTTAGTAATATTCAAAAATATAAGGTTTTAATTATTAACGCCTAATGATGCAACCCGCATTTCAGAGCGTGTGATTTGAATGCATAACCTAGAACATATAAGCGAATCTCTCTCTCTCTCTTTATAATCTTTCCCTCCCCCTCTTTTTGACTACAATTAATTTCACATAGTGCGTCATTTTCATAAGGTAAATAAATAGATTTAACTATCAAAATTATTAGTCAAATCACATACACCGAACAATATTTCGAGTCTTATTTTAAAATAATAAACAAATTAATAATGGCAATTTTTTCAGTTCGATTTTTGTATTTCATTTTGCATATTTTTAAATCAATTTCTGTTGTTGAAGGAAAAGAAATATATAAAAAATTAAGATGGAAAGTTATAAGAGAATATAGAAAAGCAAAAGAAAAAATTATTTAAAAAAATGTAAAGAATTCAACGAAAATCTAGTATTAGGAAAAGTTGATGTAGCCTATACGCCAATAAAAAGAAATTTTCAAGAAGACAAGCCAAAAAGCAAGAACATAAGAGATGAAGGAGGCCACATTATTCTAAACGAAAATGAACAGGCAAATAGATGGAAGGAATAAACATAGAAAAACTCTAGGGAGAAGAAAAAACAATGAACCCAATAAAAGAAGAAGAATCTGTGGACGAAAACGAATTAATACTAATATTAATATTAATATTAATAATTAAAACTAATAATAGAAAGGGCTTTTATCAGGGAAGAATCTGTCTACATCGGATTCATAGACCTAGAAAAAGTATTCGATAACGTCAATTGGGAAATGTTCAAAATCTTAAAATAGGCGGGATTAAAATTTAGGAGAGAAGACTAATCTACAATCTATACCAAAACCAGACGGCAATAATAAATATTGGAGATGAGCAAAGAGATGCCAAAATTAAGTAATAAGTAAAATAAACAAGGATGTGTGCTGTCACCCATGATTTTCAACTTATACATAGAAAAAGCGATTAAAGAATTCAAAGACAAAATTGATCCAGGTATCGAAATCCAAGGTCAAAAGATCGCTTTGTTAAGATTTGCCGATGACATTGCCCTTCCAGGAAGCAACAAAAAAGAATTAGAGGACGCACTGAATGGAATTAACCAAATCCTAATAGAAGAAATCAAAATGAAAATAAACAAGAATAAAACCAAGGTCCTAGTTTGTACAAAAAAACGAGACAGGAATGCATCAAAATTAACCAAGAAAACCTAGGAGGAGTTAAGGAATTCCGCTACCTAGTAAGATAACATGGGATGGGAGGAGCGAAAACGAAATTAAATCAAGAATTGCCAAGCAAAAATGGGGTTTAATTCAAATCAAAAACTACTATGCTCCTCCTCAATCAGCTTAAAAAACAGGAAAATGTTATTGAAGACATACTATGTATGGAGCATAGTCATGTCGGGTGTGAAACCTGGACAATTGGAGAAGCTGAGAGAAAGAGATTAGAGGCTTTCGAAATTTGGTGCTACAGAATAATGATTAACATCAAATGGATGGATAAAATTACAAATGAAGAAGTTCTTGGAAGAATCGGAGAAAGAAGAACCCTGTGGAAAAGTCTGAAGAAGAGAAGAGGCCAGAAAATGGGGCACACACTGAGTGAGACATGGGGGACTGCTTAGTGATATCTTGGAGGGGGAGGTGGGAAAGAAAAGGGGTAGGGGAAGGATCAGATTAGAATAGTTCAACCAAATAATTGGGGATATGGGATGCGAGACATTTAGAGAGGTCAAACAGCTGGCGGGGGACAGATTCGAATGGTGACGGGTGGTTGCGTCAAACCAGTCTTAGGACTGTATATTCAATGATGATGATCTCTTGTTGAAGTTTATTATTATTATTTTTTATATTATTCCATGTGCAATTATTGGCAACGCTATTTCTTTTAATTAATTTATTGCTATTTAAAATTCATTATGAAATACCCGATTAAAAAAGAAAAAACAATTCGTATTGCATATATGACTGTGGGCCGCACCCAAGGTTGCCGAGAGCCGTATGCGGCCCGCGGGTTGGCCAGTCTTTTTTTATTTCTCTGAATTGCGCGCAGGGTGGCTTGGAGACGCCATTGTAAAGATATCCTTGTAAGCCATACGCGAGAGGATTTATTTATAAGCTGTTTTTTTCAATTAAAGTGAGAAAAATGATGGTCATGTGATTTCCACAATTTTTTAAATGTATTTGGGGTTTCAAAATTCATTCTATATTTAACACTTGTTAATTTAATTAGCGGCTATAAATTATTCTTAAATGAAAAAAAGGAATGACCACTAGCTCTCAATGGAATTCGAACCTAAATGTGTGTGAGATTTGTGTGTGTAGGGTTATTGGAATTTCCAGGGTCTAGTGGTATCAGCCATTTTGTCGGGCAAAAGCTGAATTTAAAACCTCGCTGTGGTCCAAAGTTTTTTTCATCTAAGAATATATTGATAATCCTTATAGAGAGAAATTTTTGCTATCACAACCAGTTACTTAAAGTATACGAATATTAAACTTTAAATATTGTCAACTCATATTGCAAATGGACCACACAATATCAAGATCAAAGAGTGGTTTATTATTCCGCTCATTTCTCTACTAATGCAAATTACAAAAGATGAATTAAAACATATTCACTAAAAAGCGAATTCGAGCAAGATGCACCGTGAAAAATAATCAACTTAACAGAAAAAAAAAATAAAACATTTTGATTTGTAAACACTTTCTAAAAGCAATAAGAAACAAATAAGCCTGCCAATTGTGAAACAGGCTCCCAGGGTTCCTTAGCGAAATATATTTATTCCCTTTTTCGAAATATGAATGTACATTTGTACATTTACGTGAAGATTTTTTCAAGAATAAAATTGACTAAAAGCAGAATTATAAGCTAAACGCTAAACTATCTAAGATAAAAAAAAATAATAATGAAGTTTCGAATATTTAAAAATTCTTCTTCTTCTCATATTTTCATTTTCTAAAATATTTATTATTTCAGTAATTAATATGCTACCACACTAACCAAGTCTATAGCTATATCATTCTAGGAGAAGGAGACAAGGAATTGGGCTTTTCTAGAACAATCACAATTAATTGATAATTTCTCTTCTGGGCAAAAACATGTCAGACTTGCCTTTTAGATCTTTGCACGTTCTTACATGTCAATAGATAATGCATAGTCAGGGATTATTATATCCCTGAACTTTTTAAGCAATAAATTATCATTATTCATATCCTTCATTAATCCCATTCGATTTAAAGCAGGGCTGTCCAACCTGTGACGCAATATAAAGTCATAAAATTCCTTAAAACATTGAGATTTATATATAGTAGATACTGGAAAACCCACAACAATTTGGCCTGATAATTTTTTTCTCTAAAATAAGAAATCTGAAAATCTACTGTGAAATTTTCGAAAAATAAAAGTGCTAATTTTAAATTTTGAATCTGAAACTATAGATTTCAAGATTTTTGAAAAAATAATCATCATTTTGGTCTATTTTCTACTCCATTTTTATTAGAAATAAATTTTATACTTGCAAACTTTCTGATTAGAATGTTCTAGATAAACAATTAGATACCGATCTGAAAGAAAAATTGAATATTGTCCCTTTAATTGAATTTTATATGAAGCTATTTTCAAGTATAACATTTACAAAAAGTAAAATTATAAGCTCATTATGAGCTAAAAAAATAATAAAGTTCTTATTTCTACATTATTAACTATCTTTTTTGAATAACAAATATCAATAGAATTATAATATTTTATCAGCGGTCCAAAACATTTTTTTTCTTCAAATGTGGCCCGTGTAATCCAAACACACACCAAAGACACTCCTGATCTAGGCCCTTGGACCAAACTCAACCAAATTTTGTATACATAATCACTGGGCTACCAAAAGACTAAAAATGCAAAAAGTAACTACCCAAAATTAGGGGAAGTCAAAAAATGAAAATCTTGGCCTTTGGACCAAACTCAACCAAATAATGTATACATCATCACCCCAGAAGTCTATAAGTTCAAAAACTAACCACCCCCAGGTGAATTCAACAGCAGCTGGTCGCTCGGCTGCCGCATTCGCCAAACGTAGAGAGTTGTAAGATCTATATTTATTTTCAAGTATTAAGCAAATTTACAAACTTGAGGGTATAAATCTTTGTAGAAATTTGTTAGTGGCAAACTGTAGAAAGTGGAAATATTATTTTGTTCATTCCAAGTTGGAAAATCTCTGGATTAATTACTCTCATGAGAAAGGTAAAAATAAATAAATCATTATCTCATTTAACCATTGTAATTAGCTGTTTTTCTGACTCTAGAAGTATTAGAGATAATGTTCACTTATAAATAAATATGTATTTACTTATTTAAAAACAAGAAACGTTTAAAAAGTAATATTTTTTTTATTAAAAAAAGAATTATATCTTTAGCCAAACCATAAATCATTTTCATAGCTTTTTTTAATATAAATAACTTAAAAAAATTTCTCTTATTTAGCTAAGTTATTTTTTATTTATTATTTATTTTATTTATTTATTTATTTTTTGAAAAATTATTCCCTAATGCCTCATCTGTTTATTTTCATTTATTTTTATGTGCTTATTGCAATTAAAAAATAAAAAGTGAATGACAATTTTACACTTTCTTTTCCAAAAATTAAAAAAAAAACTTTTTTAATTACTATATACCAGACTCCGTTTCATGAATTAATGGGTTAGACATAATCATAAGAGTTTAAGTTTTCATCACTCTTTTTTCCGATCGGGATTAGACCCGGCGAAAATTAAACCCAGCCCATGCACAGCCCACGTGCGGATTATTTTGTAAAACAAGGTTTGAGACGAAGTGGCCCACATTAAAACCATCCCATGGCTATCCCACGTTTAATCTGTCTCTGGTCTTGACCACACCTGGGCGGTGCGTGGTCTGGGTCAAAATTGAGGTTATCAATTCATCGGAATCTTTTTTTTTATAGCTTCCAAATATAACTTATACTGCCGCCGATGACAGTGTTGCCACATTTTAAAAATTGAGAAAATTGGATACAAAAAACGTGCATTTTAAATTACAATACCTAACATTTTTATTTCCATGAATAAATAATATTATTAAATGTTTTTGATAAAGTGATTGGGATACCTATATATGCTCCTTTCGGATCGGACAGGTTTTTTTTACTAATTCAATGTATACTCATAAATAATATTTGAAAAGCAATATTATTTCAAACGTCAGTAATAACAAAATAATAATAAAACAATTTAAATAATGTTTTCATTTTGTTACTAATGTAACGTAATCGTTGTATTATAAGAAAGATAAGAAACTTTAGAGGAACAAAAATGGCATCACTGAGAGAATTATAGTGATGTTCACCGGATTCTTAAGTATCTATGATTTATTTGACTATAAGGTAATACTTAGACTCTAAATTTAGTATTTTTTCATTACATGACAAATTTTTCGAGGGATGATACTACTATCTACCATTTTTGATTTTCTATATTTTCTTTTATTGACCTCTAGGCGGGGAACCCTTTGTGGAACCCTGGTGTTCCGTGGAACCCAGATTGAGAATCACTGATCTAGATATATATATATTTCAGGTTTTGAGCCCATCATCAGGAGTTAATATAGAAATCTTAATAGAATATTAGAAACATGTGTACAGGTAAAAGTTTATTTGGGAAGAGAAGGGGTGGGAGAAAGTGAGGCCGTACAGAGAATTTTTATTTATAGAAAGATGAAGCCAAAAGGTTTGCAAATTTGGAAATATACCTGGATTTATAAATGAAAAGAAAATGGACAAGGAAAAATACTATTAGTATTAATACTAAAGTGAAATATCATTTTTCTTCAGGATAGTATCTTAAGAGCCTTTTTGATGTTTTGAATAGAAACATTTTCTATAATAAATATTAGCCCTTAAAATAAAAAATAAAAAAATCCTTGTTTGGCGCCTTCTGCGGCCGCTTAGCTCGCGGGATTCAAGATCCGACCCTGTTCGTCTCGGGTATTATCAAAGTCATAAAATGAGATTAGGAGTGAGCATGAAAGCAACAATTTACTGGATCTCTTATCAGACTTACCAATGGGTAATTTGTTCTACATAGGAGGAACGTAAACAATTTGAACTTGAATCGAATTCTAACAAGTTCATATTACATAGATAATACGATTAAATAATAATTAATCACCGTTCTATTTTATAAATGTCTTAAAGGTTGAATACTGATATGTAAAATTAATTCTATTATATTTGGATGTCATATATTCAGACTCTCGTATGAATGGGTTCCTCTTGACGGTAGACCAGAGTTAATGATAATGGCTGAGTGGCCTCTGCATTCCCGGATGAACAGAATGGAGACACAAAAGCGGACAAATTGATGAAAAAATATTTTATTCAATCTAAGGGCTTATTAAAGTTGAAAAGAATTTCTAAAAATCGAGATAATTCTTGCAAATGGAGCCATGCTTGAGATCGAATACGAACTCATAAAAGAGAAGTAAAAACCACTAAGCATTCAACCATTTTCTTTTTAACAAAGATAATTAAATAGAAAGAAATTGCATATTAACGAACAAGATTTGCCATACGTTTTGAAATAAAAGGAATTGTGTTGTTTTAGAGGAGAAAATATAATTTAAATGCCTATTTTATTGAAATTAAATTTTTTATCTTCTTTTAGAATAGGTAAAGTACCTTCAGTTAACCCTCTTAAAGTGCGATAGCTATGTGGTACAATGCGGTTTCAATATAATGCGTCTTTAAATTCTCAGATTTTTATATTTTCATTTTAAATATATTTTTTGAAATTAAAAACATTTTATAAGAAACTATGCAAAACTTGTTTTACCATAATTTTTATGGGAGTGCGGTGGCTTTTAATATAGGAGTATTATATTGCCTCTGCTATTGTATATATGATTAGTCTTGTATAACGAGATTTATATATCGGATCATTTCTATGGAACCTGCCATCCATGTTAAACGAGGGCCCACCCACCTAAATTAGAATGACTGCTCGCCGTGTAGCTTTAGTTTTGTAATCACTCAAAACTTTTAAGTTTTTTTTTGTTATATCATAACACGTATTTTGAGATTTCAGAAACTTGAAGAAAATTTATTCTGTTGCCAAAATATTTGTATTTATTTTTTAATTACTTAAAATTGCTTATATTTTTAGCATTCTAAGATAAAAAAAAGTAAAAGTTTAGAAACAACAATCGAATCATTAATTGAGAGCTCTCAATTGGTTAGAAGCTATAGTCTAAGACGAGGGGTGAACCGCGATTAAAATTAGGTGTACACCGTCTTTGGAATTATTTGGAATTACTTTGGAATTCATTAGATAATCTATTGTCTTCTACTTGGAAATGAAAGTGGAAGTGGAAGTAGGTGTACACGATTTTAGGTCGCGGTTCACCCTCGCTCTAAGAGCTATTGACCATTTCAGACGATTATTTCAGAATACAAATAACATATCCCATACTGTAGTGTGATCAGCACACACCCGAAAGTGAAACTCTTACTCTTCGAATTCAGTCGTTTTTAGGGGTAAATGACCACTGAATATGTGTCAAAAATATTGTAAAATCTAGTCATTTCAGAATGGTTTAATTTGATTTTAGAACATTCCCAATGACAATATTCACTATTTTGTGCGAATGGGATATAGGTCTGTTTATCTGTCTTTGATATCGTTAATTTAAAAACCGTCAATTGCATAAAAATTAAATTTTAAATTATGCACTTAAGACAAAAATTAATGGTTTTGATTCAAATCTTCCTACCAGAAGCATCTCTTTATTTAGACCTTTCTATATTTTTCTTCATTTTCTCAAAACAGCTTTATAAAGGAGGCAGTGCCCCTCTATAAAACTCACCCCCCCCCCCTCGAAAAATCGAAACTCCATTATTATGAGGCATCACTTATGTGACTAAATTTTATTTCCCAGCTCTACAGATCATCTGCTGTTTGAATCTATTAAGACATCTCTACTACGGTTCATCTTAGCCGAGAAATGTAAGTACACATTAGAAACTATTATGAAAATCCATTTGTATTATATGTATATTCAAATTTAAAGATTTTATATTCAAATGGAACCGTTTTCACAGTAGCTTTAAGTTTTTGATAAAAATAGAATTCATATAAAGTAAACTCTTGTTTATCCCCGCAATCGGGTGGGAGGTAACTACACGGATAAGACAGTTCAGGGATAACCCGAAAAATAGTAAAAAAAAGGACACAAATCAACACAAGAATGCTTTTGAAAAATGTTTATTCACAGTAGAAGCAGGTTTCAAAATTTATTATTTTTCAAGTTAAACATATGTATGTGTGCACATAGTTACATAGTTTTAAATGTTTACTTTTGCACAAAATAATCCGTCAGTAGTTGTTGTTGTTACGAGATAAAACACCTCTTCTTCAATGCGGATAATCCATCCGCGGATAAACGAGAATTTACTGTAGTTTATTAAGTTTTTTATGGTTCATATGTTTTAGTACCTAATATATCTATAAATATCTCTAGATAATTCCATTAGATAGTAAAATGGTCTTTATTTGACTTTAATATTAAATTACTTCGTTACTTCCAATATTTATCAATTCTACAAAAAAGTTAGTTGATCTCTAATCGGATAACCGAAATTGAAACCTGGTGGATAATCATGCCGCCCCCCCCTCCCCTTCTAAGAAAACTCCCTAACTACGCCAATCATAAGATCTGGTCAAATCGGCTTTATTATGGAGCTCATACAAGTATATACCACAATAAATTGTACAAAAAGTTATATTTGTAATTTTCTGGAAAGATTGAAAAACGATGCTACTTTTGACAAGGGGTGGTCATTAGAGCGGCTACCGGAGAACCGGCCCACCAGAAATTCTCCCGGTACTCCTTATGACCTGATTTATCTTTGTGTTGATTTTTTTAGTATTTTGTCTCTTTGTACTGAATTTGATATCTATGTTTTAGTGGGTATGGAATGTTCATGAGGATGAGAGGGGGTAATCAGAGCTATTTAGATTTTTTGGTATTTGATTTATTATTTAATGGAAACTGCTGGGTTGATTAGGCAAAAATTTGTTTTTTATGTTTGAAATATCATTTTAATTAGTTAATTTCTTTATAATTAAATTGGATGAATTTATAAGAGAATAACTATGAAGATTATGAATTCGTGATAGCTGTCCTGGTCATGAATGAAGATGGCTGTGATATTAATGGACCTTTATACAAGTCCAGTCCCCTTTATACAAGAAATATTATGGATGACTGTTGTTGAAGGGGTCAGTAAGCCTTTATGGCTGATCCTCAAAATGGCCGCCTAGCTTGTTGCACGAGAATATCGTTGTGAGGTAAAGAGCTAATGTTTTCACTTGCGGAACAATAAAGTTAATTTTTACATTAACATACAGTATGGTCAAGTATTGTAACCGTGCATGAAAAAAAGTTTTTTGCTTCGTTTTTTCGAAATATCTCAAAAACGGCTGAAACTATTTTGATTCAAAAAAATTTGCCAAACCATGGCATTTCGGTCTACAAAAATGCCCTTATAAGTGACATCGAAAAAATTATATTTTTTGGGAGATAATAACTATTTTGTCAAAATGTCTGTTAGTACAAGCGTTTCCAAATTTTTGTGGACACACTAGCTCAAAAACTAGTATGAATATCAAAACGAAATTTCACATCTAATTTTGGTGCATTGAGATTAAGAGCTGATTAGATTTTGGTTAAAATCGGACCCAAAATTAAGGGGGCTTGAAACTTATAAGATTTTCAAACTAAAAAAAACCGATATAAATGAAATATACCATAAAATGAACCTATAATAAAAAAAGACGTATTATTTTTTTCGGGCGTAAAAATTAGGGGGTTCAAAAAATTAGAACTATCAAAATAAGTCTTAGAGCAGAGATACCCAAACGTTTTTGTCTAGTAGACCACCCTTGTTTTGGATAGACCTCCAGCTTAAGAAAATAAAGTTTTACTTTTAAAGACATTTTAATTTATTCTAATAGTATATTATTTAGAGAGCTCGAATAAAACATTTATTTTTATATCTCTCCTAAAAATTAAATTTATGAACCCTTCCAAAAAAGGTCAAGTGTACAAAGGGTCCCCCTTACCTCTCATTTTCGGATTTTTTAAAGAAAATAAAGTTTTACTTTTAAAGAAATTTTAATTTATTTTTTATATGTCTTCTAAAAATTAAATTTATGAACCCTTCCACTCACTAAATAAATGCTCAAGTTAATCTCTCTCGTGAACAGGTGTAGTTATCTAGTTATTTAATCTCATTATTCTCACAAATATAAATAAATTCTAATTATTCCCACAAATGTAAATAAATTAAGCCTATTGATATTTTTTATATTTAAGTTATTTTTTTCAAATTAATTCTTCTATTTTATTGTTTTTAACCTTCCGATAGGCGCACGTATCTATCAAATATGCAGCTAAATTTTTTCTTTCCTTATCTTGAAAATTAGATGCTCTTGGAAGCCGCCCTCTTTTCTACCCTCTTTTCTCGAGGCCACCATACCTCAGTACTAGCCACAACTTTCTACGGTGAACATAAGAACAAGAAATACGTGTTTTGTACTCCAGAAATACACGCGCCCATCCCTGTAAGTTTTTTAAATCTTTTATTTTATATGATTTGTTGTCAGATTTGTAATTCATTCATAATTTGCACTAGATTAGAAATTAAATAGAATTGTATGTGCACAGGGCCGTATTTCTAAATAGGATAAGTAGGTTGCAGCTTAGAGCGGCAAATTTTCAGGGGCGGCAGTTTGGCAATTTATTTAATAGTTGAAATGAAGTATTTCAGACGTTAATAATATTTTCCGTACGAATTTAAGAATAGATGTTACTTTAAAATATGTTTCTGTCATAGCCTACTTTCTAAAACTATAACATAATACAAATTCACAGAATGTTAAGCAAATATGAACTATAGACGGGGCGACAAATGGACTTTACCCTACCATATAGGCAACATACTCTTAAATCCAGCCCTGTATCTGCAAAGATTGTATTTCATCTACAGAATAATTTTATAATTTTTACTCAAGTTAATTTTTTTATCTTTATAAATTTTGAAATACATTTTTTTAAATAATCGTTTCCCCCTTTTTTTTATTGAATAGCCATGGACGATATCAAATATTACTTTTTCCTCCAATAATTTGATGTTTAAAAAGGTAAATTGCTTGTTGAAAGGATGCCATATCTGATAGATACGCGCAACCGTCTTTAGTAGTATAAGATCGGAAGGTTAAATTTATGTATTCTATTTATTCGGTTTCATTTATTTAAAGTATTTGTTGATAAATATTATTTTAAATATTGGTCAAGGCATGTGACTATTGCATTCTGTTTTGTATTTATTTGTTTGCTCAAGGAAAAATAAATTTAAAAACAAGTGCTAAAGCACTAGTTCCTTCTCAGTAGATCCCCTTTTATTCGAGGATATAAATCAAAGAGCTCGAATTTAATTTTAATCGGACTTGTAAAATAAGAAAAAAGAAATAGGTGAGAATCGAAAGGGTGAGGTCGACCCTCGCTTGCTTTTCCCTTTAATATTTATGCTTTAACCGATAAGCAGCAGATATTGAAATAATAGAAAATCCCCTCAACAAAATATACGGCAGCAGTTAAACAGGCGAATATATTGCTATCTAAACTTACAATTCAGAAGGTTGTCTTTTCTTTTTATTCCTCAACTTAATTACAATCCTTTTGTGAGAGATATAAAATATCTTATTAAACGAGTACCGGGAGACGTAAAAAATAAAAAGAAAAGCACTGAGGGTTTTTTCTTGTCTTCCTTCACGCTATAATGATATTTGGGCAAGATGAAGAACAAGTAAAAAAAGATTATAATTTGGACAGATCTTTTTTCGTCTTATTAAATTACTTCAGGTTCTTTTTAGGTGATTTAAACGATTATGCTTTTTCTTCATGTCTTTTCTTGAAGATTGTAGAAGATAGCGACCATATTATCTGCGAAGCAGCTGCCCTAAACAGAGAATCATTTTTGTAGATTTTTAGTCCTTCTTGCTCCTTATTTTTATTTATTAGCATTAGATGAAGAAACTAATATTTAGGGCAGGGATGTCCAGCCTTTTGGCTTACACGGGCCACATTTGAAAGAAAAAATTGTCCCGGGCCGCAGAGAAAATATACTAATTCTACCGATTTTGTTGATCAAAAAAGATAGTTGATAATATTAAAAAATATATATATATTTATTGTTAAAATATAATAAATACAAATATTTTATTTAAAAAATTTTAAACGTTTAATAAAACACAAACATTTCCGGAGAATTTCTCCCTTTCTCAATGGAAAATCTTCTACTAAGACTAGCTAATTAATATGTGTTTATTAATTGAAATTTTATTATTTCATCGTTCGATTTTATAATTATATATTTTTTCTCTTCAATCAAATATAAAAAAATAATCATGAGAAAATTATAGTCATTAAAAAAATGTATATATTACTTATACTATATAATCAGGAAACGTTTTCAGATAAAAAGCTAAAATTTGGTCCATTGTAATGCAAAATACATAGTTGCTTACCATTTTCAGCTCATTAACTAAAAACTTTCAAGAATGGCATTTTGTACCTACTTTCATAAAATGTTTTCAGGTAAAAATCTAAAATTTGGTGAATTTTTATCTCATTAACTAAAATCTTTCAAGATTAGCATTTTGTACTCTCAGGGAACGTTTTCAGGTAAAAGAAAATGAAAATAATATGTACAGGGTGGGGCAAAAGTAATCACCTTATTGGAAAACGCTATAAGAAAAGTAATCAGCCGATGTTCTTTTGCTGTATTTTTTTTAATGAAAAACTTTGGTTCTGCTTGTGAAATTTCTTTATTCAATCCATTAGAATTTATTCCATTAAGTCGAGAAAATGATATCGGACAAGTGGCCGCCGCCAGAGTTGATGACCATACGGGCCCGTTTTATGGCATTTTCCATCACTCTTGCCAGAACTTCGGGCGACAGGTTCTCGCATTCCTGGCGAATATTCTCCTTAAGGGCTTCAAGAGTCTGAGGCTTGTTGACGTAAACCCGCGACTTCATAAAAAGAAGTCTGGAACGGTTAGAACGGGTGATCTGGCCGGCCAGTGCAAATCACCAAAACGAGAGATTAAGCGACCCGGAAATCAACTCATCAGCTCTGGCGGCGGCCACTTGGCCGATATCATTTTCTCGACTTGATGGAGTAAATTCTAGTGGATTAAATAAACAAATTTCACAAGCAGAACCAAAGTTTTTCATTAAAAAAATACAGCAAAAGAACATCGGCTCGATTACTTTTCTTATAGCGTTTTCCAATAGGGTGATTACTTTTGCTCTACCCTGTATCTTATAGATCGATATTTATTTTTTACTTAATTGATATTTTTTCATCAGAGAAAATAAATAATTTGAAATATTCGAAAAAACATTTTTTTGCAAACTAATCTGCCAACACGTCTCAACTTGTCCATGCGTGTCTCGACTTGTTTGAAAGAGTCTCGAGTATTTATCATTAAAGAAACTATTAAATATTTGTAATTGGAAATAAGCAAAACGGGCAATTCTAGAAAAATTGAGTACTAATAATATATAACCTGAATTGCACCGCGTGCCGATTGACGACTTAAAAATTTCTGATATTATTTAATAACCGAAACACTAACATACTGTAATAGTATTTACCATTCCTAATTACATGTCGAAAATAGTCCAATTTTCTTTCATTTATTGTGTCCATCATCTCAGTTTTTGTATCCATCTCCTTTAATCAACTTGCCCATTCATGTTAACTGTTACTTTCTTCGAGAGACGCATATTTCTTAGGAAGTAATATTCTTTATACATGCTTCTTAAGTTTAATAAGGAATGCTAAGATAAGGCTCAAAAATCGCATTTGAGTTGAATTAACTCAGAATGTGGTTACAAGAGAAATTATTTATCTTATTCGATAGGAACTTGATACAAACATAATTTATTGGTATCAAAATTTTCCATGAACAATCTATCAGACAAATAGAAGACGCCAAGAATGTAGGTCCATTAAAAATAGAAAAGAGAAACTTAATTTGCAGCCGAACCAGATTGAATAAAGCTAAGACCAGGTTTAATTTTGTGAGGATAAATGATTAAAAATTATATATTTCCTTATTTTGGGTATTTTTGAATTTTTACTCGGATAAGGGTTCGAAATAAATAAAAAAATATTTCAATTATAACCTGTGCCCACAGTGATGTAAGTTTCTCATCTAAATAACATGGGATTTTTGGAATTAAAATATCAATTTTTTATTCAGCCCAAAGTAATTGTTTAAAAAATTTTAAACTCTGAAAACTTTATCCTTATAATACTCGCTATCCATGAGAATTATTACAAACTCTTAGCTATTATAATTTTGGAGTTACCGCTAGATAAATTACTGCTATATCTTAGAGTTACTAAGTTATAGACGCCAAACTATAATAGCTAAAAATCTTTAAAAATTCTGAGGGATAGCTAGTATTATAAGGATAATGTCTACAGAGTTTCAAATTTTTTAAACCATTACTTTGGTTGGAATAAAAAAATTGATCTTTCAATGGCAAAAACCCCATGTTACTTAGATGAGAAACTTACATCGCTGGGTGCACATATTTTAATTGAGATAGAGACTTGAAACTTGCGGGATATTTTTTTTATTTATTTCGAACCATATGATCCTCCTCGGCGTAAAAATTCGAAAATACCTAAAATAAGGACCATCCTAATATATAAACATATATAGGAATTTTAGGAGAATTTACTTGCCAGGGTAAGCGGATATTAGTCTTTTTATAAACAGTGCCTAATATCCGCTTACCCTGGCAAATAAACTCTCCTAAAATCCCTGTATATTAAATTAATCTTGCCTAGGTTCTTTAATTACTGTCAAAAATTATAAGCTATATTTATTAAACATCTGTATTTCTTACTTATAAGAGGCTATAATTCACAAGGGTAAATTGTCAAATAGTTGAATTACCGTTACCATTTTTCGTAATTAATAAAACAACACAAAAATAATCATTAATAGAGATATTGGAATTTTATAACCCCAATTAATAATTAACACCAGGTTTCCTTCGTAAATTAAATCATGTTATTTAGCCGAGTTATAATTTTTATTTTGCTCTAAGGAATTAATTAATTTGGAAAGATAAATCTATAAATATCTCCTAATTAGCTCCTGTAAACATTTATTTAGGCGAAGCACCAAAGGGATTTATGAAAGGGCACGTTTTGAAAGGCTAATTTAGCATTCCCTTAATTCTCAATCTGCTAAATTGGATGGCTAATGAATCTTGATAAAAAATATGATATATATATATATATAGTCCTTATAGATTAGATCCTTTCTGAAATCTCAGTCTGTTTTACAAGCACAATCAAATGATTTTAACATTCTTATAAAAATTTTATTCGGTATACTCGGGAAGTTGGAGATTTTTTTGGCTCATTGGGTTTAAAAATATAATTGAAGCTTGTGAAAAATATTTTTTAACCATTATTTTTTTTATCTGTCTTGTGTGTTTGAATTCTGATTGCCAAAATAATTCAATAACGAAAAGTCATTGAAAGTTCGTTCTGGTGCCAAAATGTTTGTATATATTTTTTTTCTAATACAGAGATCTCAATGGCTCTAGGGAGCCTTAGAAAGACCCCGAAATAAAAGGTGGAAAAAACAACTTTATGGAACGTATATATGTTGCAGTAAAACCCGTTTTTTGTAATAATGGGTTCTTACTAGTTAAAACGCGTTTCACCGAATACCTTTGTGGCAACTAGAATTTTTGATGTTGGTTGAGTTTGGTCCAAAGGTCTAGAATCTTCATTTTTGACCTTCCGCCTCATTTTGGGTGTTTTTTAAACGAAAATGTCAAAAATTGCATCCTCTATAACATTGTTTCTCAAAGTGTGGGGTTCCATAAAAAAAACGCCAAGGGTTCCGCAAAAAAATTCACGGTAGGTGAAAAAATTCTAGCGTTCAAAAGGAAGGTGAAGTTTTGGATTAGTTGTGTGAATCGCAGAGATCTCGAGTGTTTTCCAGCTATGAAGGACATTTTGGAAGAAGATCTAAATACCAGTCAATATACCAAAATCGTTCATCACTTGGAGTGTCTGAATAAATCAATCGAACAAAATTTCACTGATGATAATTTCAAAAAACTGGATTCTTGGATGAAAAATCCTTTTGTTGTTAGTGAAAAGCGATCCTCTTTTTCACACCATGTTTATGAAAATTTTATATAAATATCTTCAGATTCTTCACTGCAGACAGCCTATTGTCAAAATTTTGGTGTAGTTTAACAGGCGAATATCCACAGTTGACCCAGAAAGCTGTTTTAATTCTCTTTTACCATGCTACAAATTATTTGTGGGAGTCTTAATTATCAATTTACTTATTAACAAAAAATAAGTACCGCAATAATTTGGATGCAGAGTCGGATATGAGATACAACTTTTAATCAATAAGACCTGATATAAAGTATTTGTGTATACACAAAAAACAGTATCTTTCGTCGCATTGATGGGAATACCTATGAAAAGTTGATGTGTTCGAAAATGTTTTTTTTTCTTTTACTTACGGAAGTTTTGATTTAGTTACTGTTTAATATAGATATAGTGGGTGATTGTATAAATAAAAATATAAGACAATAAAAGTAGTATTTCTTAATTAATTCACTCCATATAACTATATTTCAAAGTCAAAAACAATGTTCCCATAACAAGGCTTTAATCATAGTATTATCGGGTTCCATGCTTACCTTCCAAACGGAAAAGGGTTCCACATTCGAAAAAGTTTGAGAAACACTGCTCTACAATTTTGCTTCTAATGAAGATGTAACTTTTGACATTTTTGTTTAAAATTTTTTTGAAAATAATCACCCAAAATGAGGCGGAAGGTCACAAACAAAGATTTTAGAACGTTTGGACCAAACTCAACCAACATCAGTAAATTCTAGTTGGCACAAAGGTATTCAATCAAACGCGTTTTAATTAGTAAGAACCCGTTCTCACTAAAAAACGATTTTTTTAATGCAACATATATATTTATTTAAAGGGTGTAACTAACTTTGCTTCCGTCGTTTTTTTCCGAAATTCGAGGCTTTATTGTAAAAAACTGGTTATACATTTATGATTCAAAGTATTGTCCATCACTGGCCACTACTTTCTCCCATCTTTCGGGCATCGTACGAATCCCGCGTTGAAAAAACTGGTCATCTTTTGAAGTGATCCACGAATCGATCCAATTTTTCACTTCTTCATAAGACCGGAAGTGCTGGTCAGCCAGGCCGTGTGCCATTGATCGAAACAAGTGATAGTCCGAGGGAGCAACGTCTGGAGAATACGGCGGGTGGGGTAGAACTTCCCATTTCAACGTTTCCAAGTATGTCTTGACCACTTTCGCAACATGGGGTCGAGCATTGTCATGCTGTAAAATCACTTTATCATGTCTCTTGTTGTATTGCGGCTGTTTGTCTTTCAATGCTCGGCTCAAACGCACTAATTGCGTTCGATAACGATCGCCTGTGATTGTTTCAGCCGGTTTTAACAACTCATAATACACTACGCCGAGCTGGTCCCACCAAATACTGAGCATGACCTTGGAACCGTGAATATTCGGTTTGGCCGTCGACGTGGCCGGGATATCCCCATGATTTTCTGCGCTTTTTCTGCGCTTGGGATTATCGTAATGAACCCATTTTTCGTCGCCAGTCACAATGCGATGCAGTAATCCCTTCCGTCTTTGCCTTGCAAGCAGCTGTTCACAAGCAAACAAACGCCGTTCAACATCTCTCGGCTTCAACTCGTACGGCACCCAATTTCCTTGTTTCTGAATCATTCCCATTACTTTTAGGCGTTTTGAAATGGCTTGTTGCGTCACTCCCAATGATCCTGCCAATTCTTGTTGCGTTTGACACGAGTCTTGATCAAGTAATGCCTCCAATTCTGCATCTTTGAAAACCTTCTCTCTTCCACCGCCATGCTGGTCTTCGACGTCAAAATCACCGTTCTTGAAGCGTTGAAACCACTCTCGGCACGTTCTTTCACTAATAGCGGCCTCACCATAGGTATTTGAGAGCATTCGATGAGCCTCAGCCGCAGATTTCTTCATATTAAAGCAGAAAATTAAAACCTCCCGCAAATGACGAGAATTTGGCTCGTAAGCTGACATGTTTAATCGAGAATAACTTTATGATGCAGACACAAATCGACTAATATTTCGATGGGGTTATGTTTACAAATTCCTAAGCTTATTGTATGACATCTACGATCTATTTATTTCGACTACCACTTACCGCTACAGCCATCTATTGCGAAACGGCGGAAGCAAAGTTGTACACCTATTATATACAGGTGTATATATTTATTCGCGTGGGGCAAAGGACACTCTCTAAGTGTGGGTTTTATCTCCTTATGTCGTATTTAGAATGTATTGGTTACTTAATGTCCGGTAGTGATTTTAAAGATTTTAAGAATTTTTGAACATAGTCTCTCTGCTCCAACATCCACTGACAAGATGCTTCAAGGCCGTGCTTTTATCAGGACAGTCACAGGTCATTTGGATTTATGATAAAAACAAAATAAAATTACTTTGTTTCATTGTTTCAATTTTTTTTTCTTTTACTGACAAGCCTAGTTCTCTTCTTAAAATGATCAAAAGAGTTCAGAGTTCATCTTCATGGCCAATTAATTTGGTCAGCGATTTATCTCATGCTTTTTCTGTTCTTCAGCCTCAATTTCTGCTAACGAGGAAATGCTAAGATGATGAGAGGACTTGTATTTAATGACCACGGGGGAAAAGAACGCATCTGGAGGTTGAATGACTTCTACAAAAACCACGAGGCAAAAAATAAAATCAATTTATTGCCTGGAAGACTTGTGTAGAGGAACTTGACATTCTGTTGACAACAACATATAAACAGATAAATTTGTGTAAATACAATTTTTGACTTCTATTTTTATAAGAATATATGCTTGAAAGAATAATTTATTCAAGTATTATAAATATACATTTTTCTAAAAGGTCTGTTTCTTAATATTTTTTGTTTTTCGACTCATACTTTTATATCCATGTAGATACGTTTAATCACTGCAACAAAATATAACCCTCGAATCAGTTAAGGAGTTCCTTTCGCTCCAGTTGAGTCAAAAGAAGTGTAGTATCTAATATTTAATAAAATAAGTTAAAATACAAATGAAAAATAATAGAATTAAAAAAATAAATAGCATGAAAGCCATAAATGTTTGAAATAAAAACAATTATATAAAACAAAAATTTTCTATAAAAAAAAATAAAACCGACTTAAAAAAATTAAATGCAACAAATAAAATAATAAAACTCAAAAATAAAATAAAATACACTAGAAGGTATAAAATAATAATCTAATTTAGTTACAACTAAACGAGGAAATATTTACATGAAATCACTTTTTGAAGTCGGTGCCAAACACATACATTTTATGAATCAAACTCGACGGATTTTATACTTAGTACGTTTGGCTGGTAAGCTCGCTTATATAGTTTGTTTAGCACCGACTTGAAAAAGTGATTTCATGTAAATATTTCGTCATTTAGTTGTAACTAAATTAGATTATTATTTTATACCTTCTAGTTTATTTTATTTTATTTTTGAGTTTTATTATTTTATTTGTTGCATTTAATTTTTTTGAAGTCGGTTTTATTTTTTTTATAAAAATGATTTTTATTTTTCTCTTTTTAGTGATGTTATTAATAGTGACTTAATATAATACCTTGCAAGCATCTCGTAAGAGAAAGCGTCTGGCGAATGAATCAGAAAATGATAATTAAATTCAATTCATAAATATAGAAATTATCTAGAAACGTTTCCGGGTTTTAAATGAACGTTTTAAGATTGGTATTTTTATAAAAAATTTATTTATTGTAATTTCGATTATTTGCTCATAAGAATTGTATATTTACGTTAATTCGTCATTGATCATATTATCAGAACTTGACCAAATTAATATGGGACCACCCCTAAGGTACCCTCTTTTCAATATAAAAAGCATCATCGAAATCAGTTCATAAACAAAGAAGTTATGCCTGAACAAACATAGCAAAAAAGGTCCAATACCAATGAAAAAAAAAACAGGACCAATCAGTCGAATTGAGAACCTCCTCCTTTTTTGAAGTCGGATAAAAATAATTAAATATAAAAGTTAGTTTGATTTATTCAAATCAGCTGATAATAAAATTTGTATTTTTGGCAGTGTGTTTTTTATGTTTACATCCAAACATAGCATTTAAGTGATTTTTAAAGTAAATATCTAAGTAAATTCGTCGGTCAATCATATATTTTATTGCAAAAAAAACCTGCATGTTTCAAAAAGCTAATTTTTAGTTATTTTTTAACTTTATATAATCAACTAATAGTAGTATAATTCAAGAGAAAGTGTCAAGATCTTAATTTTCCATACGACTCTAAGAAAATATTTACATTTTAAAAAATTTTATTTTAAAAAATTTTTCTCGCTAATGTCTTCACCAAAGCATTGATAGAGACTTAAACTATTATAAAAAATTATGTTATAGTTATAATCTAATATTTTTTATTTAACATTGGCGGCGAAAGGACCTCCTTAATTGAATTTTCTCGCTACCTTTAAATTACTTCAGTGTAACTTTCATCAAAATTACATTTCCTATGTGGTGAAATAGTACCTCAACTTCTTATTAAGGCCTGGATTTTTCATGTCACCGATTTCACGCATATTCTCATTTTTCACAAAGCCTCTCTCTCGAATAGCATCTGATCAGTGGAATCTTCAAGTATAGAATTGATAGCCTTGAAGCAATTCAGAAAGGATTAAACATATTAATAGACGACTTGACTCTTTTGACTGTCTGATCTATCGAAGAACGTCTCCGCTCTTTCCTTAACCCCTCCCAGTTTTAATTACCTACATCAGTTTGTTTGTTTTTAATTTTCATTAATTCATTATATTGTTTTTATTCATTTATGTTTTGTATTTCATATTCTTCTTTTTTTTTGTTTAATCTTGTTTCATTTAAGGTCCTTTCGCCACCAATGTTAAATAAAAAATTTTAGATTATAACTATAACTTAATTTTGTATCATAGTTTAATTCTCTATCTATGTTTTGGTGAAGTTTCAATCACACATGAGCGTGCAAATTTTTGAAAATAAAATTTTTTAAAATGTAAACATTTTCTTAGAGTCTTATGGAAAATTAAGATCTTGATAGATTCTCTTGATTATATAAAGTTAAAAAAAATCTAAAAATTAGCATTTTGAAACATGCAGGTTTCTTTTTTGGAATAAAATATATGATTGACTGACGAATTTATTTAGATATTTACTTTAAATAAACAAAGAAGTTATGGATGAACATACGTAACTAAAAAGGTCCAATACCAATGAAATTTAGTTTTTTACGAATCGGAAACTATACTGAACACAATGCAAAAAAATCATCAAAATCTGTTCACAATTTGCGAAGAAATCGAGTAACATAGACACAAAAAAATTCCGTCGAATTGAGAAGCTCCTCCTTTTTTGAAGTCGGTTAAAAATCACATAAATGCTATGTAAACATAAACAACGCATTGCCGAATCATACAAATATTATTATCAGCTGATTTGAATAAATCAAACTAACTTTTGTATTTAATTATTTTTTATAATTGTTTTTATTTGAAACATTTACGGCTTTCATACTATTTATATTTTTAATTCTATTATTTTTCATTTGTATTTTAACTTATTTTATTAAATATTAGATACTACACTTCTCTTGACTCAATTGGAGCCAAAGGACCTCCTTAAAGAGTTATTTTATGTAGGTATTATATTTTTTGTAAATTTGTATGATTCTCAACGAGATCCGATCATGAACACAAAGCAATAATAAAGATATATCTATCTTTCTTAGTCTTCCGGGCGAATACGAACAATAGCACAAAGATGTAAGCTGGGAGAACAAGAATTCTAATAGAAAAAGTAGACCAATGAAAAAGTGGGGATAATACAAATAAGTGTCCGATATATCGATCAATCTCACTCTCTCTCTCGGTTTCTAACTCTATGCTCCTCTCCCATCATCTTTTGTTTCGGGTTCATAGTATTTTCTAAAGATGTTTTCACTTAAAAAAAACTATAAGATTGGAGTAATTTTTGGAGACGGACTGATAAGTGAATTAAGTAGATATCGATGAGGCAGTCCAAAAAAAGAAGAAGATAATTTACACTATATTTTTATTCATAAAACCGACGTCTGGGTACTCTTCTTCAGGGTTTTGAAAGTCAGTGAAGGAAATCCAATGCGACATTCCCCTCTGTCTCCTCTTTCAGTGGCAGTAACAATAATATATTGTATATCATTCTCAGCAGAATTATAATGTAGTTACTACTAACAATAATATATTGTATATCATTCTCAGCAGAATTATAAATGCTAGTTACTACAATATATTATTGTTACTGCCACTGAAAGAGGAGACAGAGGAATGTCGCATTGGATTTCCTTCACTGACTTTTCAAAACCCTGAAGAAGGAGGGAATAGCCTCCGAAATGTCGGTTTTATGAATAAAAAGATAGTGTAAATTAACTTCTTCTTTTTTTGCACTGCCTCAACGATATCCGACTTAAAAAAACTATTTCCCAATTAGTTTTATTTTTAATATTACATAGAGTAAGTCTGGGATAGATCGACCACCGGTATAGACGAGTCCAATATTTCGCTGGTATGCCACAGCAGCGATGCAGTTGTGGTCTGGAGTTGTTCATTTTGAGTAGAAGGACCCACGTTTAGTTTTGCTCGTTGGTTTCATGTGAATTTTAGAAGAAAACTTCGTTTATTTCTTTTGGTGAGTTGAAAAATATTTTTACTAGATTTCTTTGTTATGTGGTTCAGTTAGTTTAAATGATTTCGAAGTAAGATCAATTCTATAACTTACGTTTATACTTGGGTACTATCTTAACCTAAAATGGCGTGCCGGTAATCTTGTTTGTCTGAATGGGAGCTGGTCCATCTATCCTCGACAATTGGGATAGATGGACCAGTGAAATTTGGGATAGTGGGCCCACTTAAAAAACCTGGGATAGTCGGATCATTTCTCCTTTTAGGGCTTTATTTTCTATATAAATCAAATAATAATTATAAAAAATTATTTTAAATACAAAGGTGAATCCTGATAAGTTGGGACTTTTTTCTGTTACAGCAAAATTACTACTTTTTATAAAAGAAAAGGCACATCTGGGAGAGGAGAATGGTCTGAAGACAATTTGAAAAATGCAGTCAAAGCTGTTGAGAACAAGAAGAAGATTAAATGTTCTGAATCTATACTTATCACTTTTCAAGCAGTTTATAACTTTATACTTGAAAATAAACAATGTTTATACCTTTGAGAACCTGTATTTCTTGTGTTACACCCTGATTTAGTAACGTATACCAGAGGTCCATCAATCCCTAGGAGGTGGTCCATCTAATCCGAGTACCCCGGGATAGATGGTCACTGAGTAAAAAAAGAAAAAATCATACTTCAAGTGTGATCAGTGTAACAGCTGAAGAGGTGCATACAATTGTTAAACGTCATATATAGATATTATAAAAATATATACCAAATCCTAGACATAGCAAGGTTTTGGAGAAAATGACTTTAAAAAAACATCGTCCAACTATCCCGGACTTACCCTAAATTAATTCATATTTTTGACCAATCGATGATTTTGGATTAATTGGTAATTTTTATCTCTTTGCTCTAAAAACTTCCCATTTCTCCATGTTGATATTAAAATTAGCAAATAAAGTACAATTTCACACGTAATTTGATCCCAATCTGATTGTGTTGATTTTTCTCCAATAAAGCTAATTAAACGAGATAACAGGTAAATGTGTAAATAAACTCTGAAAATAGAAAATGTCACTTTTTTCCAAATATATATGACTGATCTGTCTGTCAATTTGCATGTTATTATATATAGTTACATACTCCAATTTCCCAGTAAAATAGAAATTTTATTTATGTAACTGGATAGACACCAATATGGTACGTTAGTCGGATAGTGGTGAGCGATAAAAAGCGGGTGTCATCATTTAACCACCTAACGAAATTTAAATAATTCTATTTAGAATAAATTAATTTTAATAAAAATTCGAGGTTAGCTCATTCAAAGCAGAGGACGGAAATTGTAAATAATTAATTAAACAGATTCTGACGGGGCCTAGGAATGAGGTGGATTCAAAACAGCAAAGGTAAAAGTAACACGTTGGTATATTCATTTGTCAAATTAAATTTAAAATTCTAGATGAGTTTTTTTGGTTGTGAATTAATCACTTCTTCATTTTGGAGTGGAAAAATAAATAAAAACTGTTTCGTTTAATTGTAAGATCAAACACACATAGTCATTCACACACAAAACATTTCTATTACATACACAATCAGACAAAATATTACACATTTCAGCCCTTTAGCTCTCTGTTCTTTGTCGTTATAAAAATACAAAAACTATTCTATTCTTGGCAAAAATCATTTTAATTTTCAAACTTATTTAATTAGAAAAAAAGTTATTCTCATGATGACCGTCTGTATATATGTTGCAGTAAAAACTCGTTTGGGTTCTTACTAATTAAAACACGTTTCATTGAATACTTTTGTGGCAACTAGAATTTAGTGATGTTGGTTGAGTTTGGTCCAAAAGGTCTAGTATCTTCATTTTTGACCTTCCCCCTCATTTCAGGTGTTTATTTTCCAAATTTTTTAAACAAAATAATGTCAAAAATTACATCCTCTACAACTTTGCTTCTAATTTTTGACATCTTCGTTTAAAAATTTTTGAAAGAAAACACCTAAAATGAGGCGGACAGTCAAAAATGAAGATTCTAGACCTTTGGACCAAATTCAACCAACATCAGTAAATTCTAGTTGCCACAAATGTATTCAGTGAAACACGTTTTAACTAGTAAAAGAACCCGTTCTTACTTAATAACGGGTTTTTACTGCAACATATATATAAATAATAGCTGCGACGCCCGACTTCGGCGGACCCCTTGCTTCCCGAAGGACTTCGTCCCCTGGATCCCCCCATCTCTGAACCCTATTTCATCCTCCAACTTCGATCACTCTCCATCCCACCAACCTCCTACCCCCGGCATACCTCCCCTTATCTGATCACTCTCCACTAAAATCCTTATAATCGCCCGGTGTAAAAGAGAGATGTGACTTATTTTAGATACAAGTATTTGAAATACATAAGATACAAAATATGTATTTTCATCTTATATCTGAAATACTGTTTTTAATTTTAATTTTGTATCTTGTATTTAGATTTTTGGTATTTTATCTTATCTTATTTTGTAAATACTAAGTTTGCTAAAATACTTTTACTAATTACCTATGCAATTTTTGATTCTGACTGAAACACGTAAAATTAATCGACCTGAAAAACAAAAATCGGACGCTTTAAACAGCAATGGAGAAGACATAAAAAAAAGATAAAAGACGAATCTTATTACATGTTTTTAGAGGACTCTGATTCCTCTTTTGCAAGTATAGCGACAACACATCAGGGTCTACTGGCAGCACAGCTGACTTAGAAACACCTCAATACCTAAATAATAAAGACACTAGCCTAAGGAGTTTAAATATTTATCGTACAATAATTTTTTTTTAAGGATACCCCTGTTTGCCGAGTTCCGCCCCTATGGAGAGACTCTTCTCTATTAGCTGTTGGGGATGATAATGAGACCTCATCAAAGAAAAATTAGTGATAAAATGTTTGAAGAACTGGTTTTACTTAAGTCTCAATTAAAACATTAAAAATATAATATTTATCACATTTACGCGATCAACGCTTTCACTGTTTATAATTAATGTAATAAGCTAAATAAACCTTAAGTTAAGATTATTAAAAATATGTTTTCTTTCAAAAAGTATTTTATTTTAAAAAAGTATTTAGAAAATACGTATTTTGTATCAAGTATTTCAAATACCATTTACAAAAAGTATCTTATAACTTGTATTCCAGATACTTTTTATGAGGTATCTTGTACTTCTCAGGTGTAAAACCAGTGTCCAATTTTTAAGGGCTCTTAATATTGGAAAATACATATTTCCAAGCTTTCGAGTCTTAATTGCTGTTCAGTCCTATTGTTGTCTCATTCTTTCATAATTCTCTTTCTTACTAGTCCTAATCCCTAATGACAATCATTTAAATCAATTTCTGCAACATTCGCGGACATTTTTTTTTCTTTGGCGCAATCCCAACGAAACAACGGCGAAAGACAATTAAAAACCAAATTAAATTAGAGAACAAAGAAAACCCAAGATCTTTGCAATCCGGTGCGATAAATTTTTATATGAGCTTAGCCCCTATATCCTCTTAGCCACTGATCGCCGAACTCAGGCTAATACCTAAGGAACTGTCCATAAATTACGCCACATGAATTTCAAGATTTTTAGACTACCCCTCCCCCTGTGTCACATTCTGTCACATTTTTATTGAGCCCCCCACCTGTATTGTGACGTCACTCTATTACTTTTACACCCTATAATTTAATAATAAGGTTTTTTTTCATCATCATCATCATCATTGAGTATACAGTCCTAAGACTGGTTTGATGCAACAATCCGTCTCCACTCGAATCTGTCTCCCGCCAGCTGTTTGACCTCTCTAAATGTCTGGCATCCCATATCCCCAATTATTTGGTTGAAATATTCTAATCTGGGTCTTCAGCTTCCCTTTTCTTTCCCACCTCCCCCTCCAAGATATCCCTAAGCAGTCCCCCATGTCTCAGTGTGTGCCCCATCATCTGACCTCTTCTCTTCTTCAGACTCTTCCACAAGGTTCTTCTTTCTCCGATTCTTCCAAGAACTTCTTCATTTGTAATTTTATCCATCCATTTGATATTCACCATTCTTCTGTAGCACCACATTTCGAAAGCCGCTAATCTCTTTCTCTCCGCTTTTCTAATTGTCCAGGTTTCACACCCGCACATGGCTATGCTCCATACATCATGTCTTCAATAGCAACTTCCTGTTTTCTAAGCTGAGGAGGAGCATAGTAGTTTTTGTTTTGAATTAAACCCCATTTTTGGTAAAGATTTTGCTTGCTTACAATTTTTGTCTAGAATTATTTTATCAACATTTTCAGCGTAGAATAATCTTCTTCTTCTTCTTTTTAAACCTAAATGTTTGTTTCTTCCAGAACGTCATACCATCTCTTCTTGGGACGACCTCTACTTCTTATTCCGACCGGCTTGTTTGTCATTACTTTCTTTACCAGTCGGTCTTCTGGCATTCTTCTCACATGCGCATACCATTCCGCTCTTCTTCTTTTAACCCATTCACCCACCTTTGTATTCCACATTTTTCTCTAATATCTTCACTCTTCATCCTCTCGAGCCTGGTCACGTTCATTTTTTTTTTTTTTTTTTTTTAATGCAATCGAATGCAAAGAAGGGGTGCACCAGTAAAGATGCAGCTCCCATGGATCTCGAAAGACCCTTGCATTACCGAAGAGAGTGGAAAGTTGATTAAGTCATTATCCTTAGTAATGTCTTCATTTCAGTTGTTTCCAATAATTGAGAAGTTTTTGGAGTGTCGGGTCTTGTCTCTGCTGCGTAAGTTAATATTGGACATACTACGGTTTTGTAGACTCGTACCTTGGCCTCCGTTCTTAAATATTGATTTGACCAGATAGCATTGTTAAGGCAACCCGATATTTTTGAGGCCTTTATTGTTTTACCTCTTTTTCTAGGTCTTGGGGAGAGGTCATTTGGATGCCAAGGTACGTGAAGGACATTACCTGGTCGACAATCGTATCGTATAGTTGTAGTTTACATCGGAGTGGTGATTTAGAGATTGTGAGTGTTTTGGTCTTCTTGGTTGACAGGGTGAGACCGAATTGATGTGCAACACAGCTAAATTTATACAGGAGGCGCTGGAGGGAATCTTCATCTTCTGCATCTAGTGCTGCATCGTCTGCGTAGCAAACCCGTATGGAAATAGAGAGATTTTGGAAATACGTTTTTTATATATTTTTTGAAAATATATCAAAAATATAAAATTGTTGTGTTAAATTTATATAAAATTTATACTAGAGCGACGTAAAAAATAATTATATTTTAAGAATATATAGAAAACATAAACTTCATATAAATTTAACTGGAATAATTAGTTGGAATAATAATAACCTGAAATCTAAAAATTTTTAATTTTTTTAATTTGGCTTTTGTGACATCACAATTTTTAAGATCCCCGGGCCCTCCTGTCACAGTTTGTCATAAATCTGAGATGCCCCGTCCCCCTTTATTGTGTGACGTAATTTATGGAGGGGCCCCTAATGTCTATATGAATTTGAAATTTAATTTTTATTTAATCTTTAATCTTTATCTTTATTGATTTTCATTGCTCTGTAGTGGCACGTCTTAATTATTAAACTATATTAAAACGACTCCCAATCGACATGCGAAGATCCCGGCTTCAAACCCCGACTGATATTTTTGTCTATAATAAAAAAATACTTTCTTTATTCTTTAATTTATAAAGATATATTATATTTTTCAAATTAAATTAAATTCATAATCTTAGAAGCTCTTTTCTAAGGAATCAAACGATGGAAGAAGATGATTTTGGCCAAGAGCCGAAGAAAATCTTTACAATAATTCACTAAATTGAATTGTATACAGTGAAACCCCTCAAATCCGAACTAATTGTGGCTGTAGCCAGTTCGAGTTTCAATTTGCTTGTATTAGCCGAAAGCTGGTGGTATGGATATCTTATTGAAGAAAATGGTTCTCTTTCTATCCTTGAGAAGCTGGAGAGAGTTACAATAAAATATTTCTATCCTTGAGAAGCTGGAGAGAGTTACAATAAAAGACGTTATTTACTGGGTTGCAGAATGGTGACAAAATACAGTTGTGAACTTACTGCGGAGATCTTGGAAGAAGCTTTGGCCTAGGCTTGATTTAGATAAAACACCTACCCAAACTTAAATTTGTCAAAAAAACTCGTTCGGATTTCTCGGGATTTCTGATTTCCGGGGTTCGGATTTAAGGGGTTTCACTGTATATCCACAAATTGTATGATATCTGAAATAAAACTTTAAAATTATAAAACTCAAATAGGGCATGAGTAAAATGTAATTAATAAATAAAATAAAATAGAAGCTTCTTTATGTAGTAAATTAATCAATTCTTCATTTCGAACCGATGACGATAATTTATATTGTTAATCGTAAGAGCAAACACACCCCCGCATATTCACTTTAGATTACACAATTCCAGACAAATTCGTACAAAAATGAATAAGATTGATTATTTTTCCAAAAGAGAGTAGTTTGATACATTAATCATTCCTAAGATTTTTTTTCTTTCTCTTTCGCTTTCGAATCTATTTCCCTTTTCATTTGATAGTTTTATCTGACATAGGATTGTTATTTGTCCAAATAGGCAAACATGAGAAAATAAATTAAATATTCAATTTGGATTCATATTTTATTTTCAGCTCATGGCTCAATATAAAGCTAAAAAGGAAGTTGTTTCTGATTTCCTTTTAAAATAATAGCCGTTAACGAAAACTTAAAATATAACTTAAATTAAATTAACGAACGAAGAAAAGATTTTTGTATCAGCCAGGATTCGAACCTGGGATCTTTGCATATGTATCCAATGCTTTGTCATAAGAGCTTTAGCTTCCTATATCCACTAAGCTACTGATCCCTGAACCCAAACTAATACCAAATGTCTATATGAATTATGGAATTTCTTTAATCTCTTGCTCGTTCATTTTTAACATTTGGTATTAGTTTGGGTTCAGGGATCAGTAGCTTAGTGGATATAGGAGCTAAAGCTATTATGACAAAGCATTGGAGTACATATGCAAAGATCCCAGGTTCGAATCCTGGCTGATCCTTTTTGTCTATAATACAAAAATCTTTTCTTTGTTCGTTAATTTAATTTAATTAATAATTGTCTTAAGACGAGGCCTCATTGTGATTGCGTCCCGGGGCAAAGAGAAAAAATTATTTTCGACCCTTGGGTTTGTGATTGATTGGGTTTGAGTATAGTTTAAAATATAACTTTTATTTTTTTAGCAGCATCGTGCGAGAATATTAAAGAACAAAGATAGAAATTTTTAACTAAATAATAATAATAAAATTTTCTGAATTTGATCGGGTTTTTACATAGAATCCAACTGTTTAATTTAATTTAACTTATATTTTATTTTTCTAGTCATAACCTTAATATGGTCAGATTAACTATATCTGTGATAATATTTATTTTGTTGATTATTCTATTTATTATATATTTATTAGAAGCCCTTCTACAGCTTCATTATTGTTATACGAGCTTTTCGTGCGTGCCTTCGGCACACCCTCAAAGCTCGGCCCTCCGGCCTGGCGTGAGGCGTCTCGGTCCAAAATTTTATTCCTCTTAAAAAACCACACTCCAAATGTATACCTGTAAACTCCCGAAAAATACATACTCTCTTAAAAGTTTCGCCTCATTTTCGTCCTGACACAGCTACAGAAATGAGGATCTAGATATAAATCTGGGAGTATTTCTTATTTCTATAATCTACAGCATTGTGATATTTTTTGTGTGGAAATATGTAGATTTATTTAAATAAGTGGGATCGTGTGAGGAGGAGAATTATATTATATCATTTTTTTAAAATTTGGGATCGATAATCGATATAAGGCTCCAAATAATTATTTAAAAGAGATCAGGTGTTGTTTGTATGACAGGCTGCTCCAGTATTGCCATGAGAAACTCGGGCATGCGTGTCTTAAGTAGTTCAATTTTGTAAAAATCAAAAAATAAGAATAACAAAATTTAGATTTTTAAAAAAATATAAAAAAGTGGCAAATTATTAAAAAATAAACAAATAATATATAAAATATAAATCAAATAAAATGTGATTAATTTCTTCTTCTAATGCGCAAAGAAAAGTGCAAAGCAAATTGAATATTTAATTTTTGAGTGGGGGGTGGAGGAATAATATCAATATTTAATGTTTCTTAATTAAAAATCAATTGGAGTGTTTCATTTCAAAATTCGAATCTAAATTACGATTATATTTCAAATTTGCCTGCAAATATACCGACGGCGCTCCTGTTGGCAGCATTACCTCAGCGTTGTTACAAATTAATCTGGCCTAATCTATATAGTATTTTTTCTTATATGGTTTGTCTCTCGTTGAATATTTATAGTTAAATTTATTTATTATTTTCTGTTTTTCGATATACATAGTTTAAGTAGTTCATCTATCTATTAAAAGCTCTTTTACAGCTTTATTTTTCTTATTGTTTTTCTTATATTTAGTTTTTTTCTCTCCTTGAATATTTATACATTTATTTATTGTTAGTTCTATATAGTTGAAAAAAATAACCCTAGTAGCACAATGTTTCAAACTATATAGTAACTATATAGAATATATATAGTTAGGTACTATATAGAATCTATGTAGTTAGGTACTATATAGAATCTATATAAAGTTAGGTACTATATAGTTTGAAACATTGATGCTACTAGGGAATAATACGGCTCATAATAATATAAAGTATTGAGTTTTGAAATTATTGTAGATATATATAATATATACGAGTATGTGTGTAATTAAAACTGAAATGTATTCAGAAATTCCAGGCTCTAATGACCTTAGCAGTCGATGCACCTTTAAACCCCCAATAATAATAATAATAATAATATTGAAGATTATCCGGAGGATCATCTGTGGGCCAGAGTGAATTCTCTTTCCACATCGACCGAGCCTAATCCCAAATAAGATCTGAAGGGATAGGTGAAATTTTTCCAGCGCAAGCTGAGAAAGTGCATTAACTCGGATAATATTGGTACTAATCATTTTTTGTTCTTTTTGTTGGGTACGATTCATTGATAGATTCAGCCTTAGGTTAATGGACGATTATCCGGCAGATACACGCACAGATACACAGGATTATTTTATGATATGACATAAAACATTTTTTATTTAAAAAAATAATACTTATCTTCACAATCATACACATTTTATCGTGTGCAGAATCTCTAAATATTATTTAATCATCATTTTAAAAGTAGAAAGAAAATGACTGGTAAAATTTCTCCTTTTTCTTTTCGCGATGCAGAAATCAATCAAGGGTGTTCCTTTTTGGTATATCATTAATGAAAATAAAATAAATAAATAAAAATTAGCCGACCAAGTTGAAATCGCATATTGATGGTCCCGAAACATCTTATAAAATACTTGAGATGTTAAATTCAGTGCCATAATTAGATAGCTGCAATCGCAATGCTGATTTTCCTAATTTTTCAACAGGAAATAATTTTTAAAGCTTTAAAAAGCTCTTTGTTTTGAAAATACAAATATTTTGACACTAACACACACATTTATTCTACTAGAAACAGCTTATTTACACTCGATTAGCAAGATTCAGCTCCGCCTGCGAAGTTGTGGTTATGCATTCGATAGATCATTCTAAATTGCGGGTTGCATCGTCAGGCTCTGAATTGTAAATTATCTTTTTTGAGAATTCATGAAATTTCAAAACTCTTAAATAGTTTCATAAATAAATTAAAGTTTAAATTGGTAAGAAAATAATTGGTGTTTTAACTTCCACTACGTGTATATCTCACCTTATAACCAATTTCATTAATCAGAATAAACACATTATACATCTATACATGTTTGCCAACAAATCAGAATTTTATTTATTCCTGTAGCTTAGAATTCTTATTCGCTGAAATTTAGAAATGCGTTTTAGACAACAATTTGTTTTTTGAAGACTTCCCCCTTTAGAAAGTTGTCGAAATGTTTGAAGTAGTAGTAATCTGTTATCAAGATGTTTTGTGAATATGATTGATGGGGCAAAGTTTCGAGGTCCAATTAATTGAACATGAGGGGTAATATTGTGTAGCAAGATTGACCAGTGTGGAAGTCAAGCCCTCAGTTTCAGAACTGTATTTTGTTGGAGTTGATCCACTATTCACTATTATAGTTATAATAATAAAAGCATCTGCTAAATCAGGGGTGTCCAACCTTTTTGGCTTACACGGGCCGCATTTGATGAAAAAACAAATGCGGCCCCATTTAAAATATACACATTATATTGATATTTCTAAATTAATTAATGAGGAAAAATTAAGTGAAAATCTCTTGACTCACACTCTAGTTTTTTAAAACAATTTTAAATCATTTGGGCATGTCTTGAATACGTTTTTATTTTATCTGAAATTATTTTCCTTTCTGATATCTAATCAAATAACGGAATTATTTTCTCCGTGCTGTGTTTTATGCATTGAAATGTCTTTATTTCATTTCGAGTCGAGTAGCCAGCGGGTCAAGTGCTTAATATTTGTGTTTTATGGGTGTTGCGTTTTTTGTATTTTTGGTGACTACTGAATTTTGAAGAATCGTTCAAACCTTAACGTTCAAAGACAAGGTAAACAATTAAATACAATTTTTTAAATCTTTTGGATAATTTAATGATTCCAAAAATAAAAAACACACCTCATATCTACTTAATATATTAATATTAATATGAATAAACAAAAACAAAAAAATAGAATTTTCAATCGGCAACACTTGATTTGCCCCAGTTGTAGTTTTTACCTTTTAGCTCTACACTGTTAACAATTTCTTATATAATTTTACTATAAAAAATGGGAAATCTGGCCTCAAAACCTTTTTAGTAATATTAAATACCAGTATTGTAATCTTAAAACATAATTTTTATTAATGCCTATCTAATTCAGGGGTGTCCAACTTTTTTGATGACAAAACAAATGCTTCAGGCTGGATATAAATATACTAATTCTATTGATATTTCTAAATAAAAAGGAATAGTTATAATGTAGAATAATGTAATCCAGGTGCTAATGATGATATTATACTCCCGAGAGGGTGAATATAACTCTTCTGGCATGTAAGAAAATCAGGTATAACAGCTCGGATTCAATAATTATAATAAAAATTATATTGATTTTTATTCAAAATTAGTTTTTTATTAAGATTTAAATTGCATTTACTTGTATACATTTTACAATGCTTGATTAGAATAAGTAGAGAAAACAATAGTAAATGAAACATTTCTTAAAAGGTAATTTCTTTTAATACACGTATTTAGTTAGAGTTTATAATATAGGAATTAAAATAGATTTAATTCTATATATCGAAGGGTTCAAAAACAAGCTATGACTTGTTCTTAAACAAGCTCCGACCTGTTTGCTCGAATTGGAAAAAATCTTTCAATTTGATACTTCTAGGATTTCCCTTTTAACTATTAGATGCTTGTACTCTCTATTAGTACTCTCTATTGCAGGGTCCAAAGTCCCCCTCCCCCCGCCATGCCCCCTTGAGCCCATGCAATGTGAATTGTGAACCTCTTCAGGCCAAAATAAACGCTTTCCAGGATTAGCGCGTTAAGGACTCTCTAGTCTGATTTCATGCCCTCTGGGGAAATTTTGCCATCTTGAATTTTCTATTCTGCCCATTCTTTATTTATATAACAACATCTAACTTGTGAAACTAGCTGCAAACATAATATTTTTTCCATACAGAGTAAAAGTGAAATGTAGAAGAACACAAGCAAAAATATAATGTCTGTCTGGGTAATTGCAACAATGTATTTCACTTTAGACTGTGCCTGAAACTATACCTGAGAGTGACAAATTTGATAATTGTTAGCAGTTACTGATTTCTATGAATAAAGAAATATCTTTGATGAGAGGTGAAATATCTTCTCTCTGATAATTAATAATCTGAAATCTATTATTTCTACTGTTGACCTGAATATAAATCAACAAAATCAACAAAATCCTACTCATACAAGTCAGCGTCACAGATAGCAAAAAGCAAAAAGATGACTCCATCACCGGGCTACCCCAACAGATCAACGATCTTAGATAACAGGAACAATCGAATCTTCTGGTTCTCTTAATGAAGTTAATTTAACAATCCACAAGAGTTTACCAAAGCAGTTTCTAAAAAAGAAGATAAATGACCATTCAAAGGAAACGCTACAGCCATGCTCTTCAAACTGCAATCAAAAAGAATTCCAAAGATCCATTTTATAACCTGTTTGGCACAGGAAACGTCAGTACAAGATCTGGACGAATATCAAAAACTGTTCTTCAAGTCGTCATGAATCTACGATAAGAAAAACCAAACAGTAATACCTACTCATCCTTTCACATTTCACTTAATGAGGTGGACCTGGAAAACCCTAACCATTTATTGGCCTGAGGGTATATTAATATCTCCTTTTCGAAAATGAAGGAAGCCCAAAATACCCCGCAAACCAATCATCTAGTCCAAGCACAACTAATCCAAGAAAGAAGAATATTTCAAGTGACTCAAAAATGATCAACTTTAAAATAAGAAACAACACGCAATAAAATTTACTATCAAAAACATTAGAAGTAATGGGAAATTAGAACAAATTAGAATATCTGCGGCAACTTTCTCTGATAATTGCGACATAATAATTCTAATACCGTAACAGAGACTCGGTTCACTTGATGAAATTTATGATTCTGAAATTGATTTGGGTCCCTAATAGTAATATACAGATGTGACAGATCTAACTCGGTCAGTTCGAGGAGAAAAGTTCTCATTGCAGTGAAAAATCCTAAATGCAAAACTTTCTGACATGATTGAGAATAATTCATCATCTTTCAATCAACCATTTATTATTTTACCTGATAAAAACCATCTATTGGAACTGTTTACATACCTCCAGCCTCTTGATATATCCTCTACGAAGAACATATAATGCACGCTGAAGATCTAAAAATGTTTTGACTCGCGACACTGTACTGATGTAAGACGTACCTGTGCCTGCCATCCTGAACTTAACTCTAGTGACATGTTGCATGACTTCGATAAAAGAGCAACTGCTCTAACCAGATCATGCAGCTTCTGTGTTAATTAATAGTTTTAAAAAATTAGGGTTAAGGCAAATTCAAATTGTATTAGTAATAATAAAATAAAATATCTTAGGATTTAAGTTTCTAAATAAAGCTTTATAATATACAGTATAAGTAACGACATTTTGTCGTAAATATAGATGACCACCCAATCTTGAACTTAACTATTCTTCCTATAAACAATGTAAATAGTGTATTCTGCTTCTCCCTTTAAGTTTTAATTTAAATAGATATACCTTTAAAAATGTAATCTGAAATCTTTAGTAATGGATTAGGGAGACGAATTGGGAAAATGAACTAAATACATCGAAAGTGTTAACAGCGTATCGATAGCTTTTATATAACAGCATAAAGCTATTTCCACTTCCACTCCAGTAAAACATTATTTTTAATTCAACACAACTAAGTTGGTTTTTCTAAGAAACTCATTGCTCTTTTAATAAAAAAAGAAGAATATAAAAATTATAAATCAAGTAGAAGCAATACAGATTATAATATTTTTGCACCTGAGAACCTCCCAAATGCGAAGCTCTTTAAAGCATTTCAGTACATAGAATGTATTGGAAACTATCATAGTCTCTAACATAAATGCTTTCTGGGACTATATTGATGACAAGAGAAGTACCATGTATTCCATCTAGTATGTTTTGAATGAAAATACTGGTGTTGGCGATGTTCAGATTGCGCCAATCTTTTGCAGACTTCTTTGAGTTATATAAAAACGATAGAATGATTCGAGATTCGACTCGAATAGTATAGCTGGTTTTTATGAAAACTTCCACTGCAATGGAGGAAGAAAATATGTTGAACTTATAATAACGGATGAGATAGATGCAGCTATGAAAGATCTAAAACCAACTTTCTCCTTGGGTTGATGGAATTCAGCTTTTCTGTAAAGAATTGTTCTGCCTGTTTTTAAACCACTCTGCATTCTTTTTAATCATTCTCTGGAGAGATGGCGTTTACCTGAAATATGGAAGACAAACGTTTATAACTCCCATATTCAAGAGTGGTGCCTGTAAATTAACGTAAGCAACTACAGGGCTCCGTGGCAATAATAAGTGCGATACCCAAATCATTGATAAACTTTGCAATGGTCCTGTGATTGAACCATAATTTATTTTTAATTAATCATCAATTTACTTTTATTCATCATTAAGTCTAATTGAGGCACCAATCATCATCAAACAAGGAAACTTATAAAATTCCTGGAAAGCATAGTAAATGACCAACGATTAACAAATATAGAAGAGCATTGACTTGAGCAAGTTCGACAGTCTGTCATCCGTCATGAGAGAGAGAGGGAGTACATCTATTTACACAATGTGACTCGAATACAATTACAACTCATTACTTTTATATTCAGTGTCCACAGTCAGTCATTGACTGATATGTCATGAGAGAGGAGTATATCTATCACTATCAAAACAGTAGATATATCTACACAAATACTGCTATATCTCAAGTTCCAAAAGTTTCATTGACATGACATGAGGAGGCGAATTGACAATTATGATTCTATTACATATCATATGAGAGAGCCAGCCGCAACCCTCCCTGATATATATATATGTTCTGCACTCTTCTTCATCGAGTAACCTTCTGTCATCTCAGGCCTAGTATTATGTACACAAGTCTATCAAGTTAATACCAGGATCTCCTGCTACGTCACAAGCATACTGCTGATATATATATAATTATCTACATTGAGAATCTGAGAAATATCTTCTGAAGTCATGCCTAAAACCCATTATATGTTGTTATTCCTCACCAATGTTCTGTATGGAAGATTTAAGCCCATCAATAACTGCTGGACACAAACTAGATTGCCGTGTACGAAATTCTCTCTACTTCACCTCAACTAATTGAAATTGCTAAGGAATAAACTATATCATTGTCTATTATAACTGCTGGTCTGTATAACATTATTTACAGTATTATACTATAGTTTCATTTCCTATAACTTTCCACTCATCACCTCAAATTTCATCTATCAGGGACGTGCCACTTGATCAAACATAACACACCCACCCATTAATGGGAACACAGTTTATTAATTTTGTTAATAAATGTAATAAAGAAGCCTACCTCCTGGTACATAAGCCATGGTCTGTCTCCCTGCTCTACAACCCCCACCCTCAGGTGGTACCTGTGTGTTAGGATTCCCTGCTGCAGGGTGCCAAGACCACCCCCTTGCCCCCTAATAACCCCACCCCCTCGTGTGGTGAGGCATGGATTCCCTCGTACATAAGACAAGACCACCCCCCCTTGCCCCCTAATAACCCCCACCCCTCGTGTGGTGTTCAAAAGCTTTGGCCCCTAGCACATAAAAGCCATTCACCCCCTGCTCTCTAATAACCCCCTCACCCTCGTGTGGTGGAGGTGCTGGGATTCCTAGTACATAAGTTACATTCACCCCCTTGCCCCCTAATAACCCCCCACCCCTCGTGGTGTTCGTGCTGGGATTCCCTAGTACATAAGTTAATCATCTCCCTGCCCCCTAATAACCCCCACCCCCCGTGGTGTTCAAGCTGATTCCTCGCATAAGGGGTTACATTCACCTCCCCCTTGCCCCCTAATAACCCCCTTACCCTCGTGGTAGTTCGTAAGTCAGATTCTCTACATACATTACATTCAATTCCCTTGCCCCCTAATGTCCCCACCCCTCGTGGTGTTCGTAAGCTGACTGGATAGGCTGCAAAAGAAGCCGGTATTCTACTGATCCAGGTGACAATCCCTATTCATCTTCTAAAAATTTTACTTCATCTCACAATCATTTCCCAAGTACATACCCTGAAATATTTGAAATATCTACGTTTACCCAGATTAGCAGGTTCCTTGTTTGAAAAAAAAAGAAGAAGAGATTGTTATATTAAAGAAAATTTAAAAAAATTATTCTATATTTATATTTGCCTGAATAAAAAATAAGCAGATAACCAAGGGCCATTGACACTTCCACCTAATTATAATTTTAAATCTAAACATTTATTTACTTGCTGCCTCTTGTTTTTCTTTCCGAGCCTTTTAGTTATCGATGTCGGACGTACAGGAGACACTTTCTATGCTCGCCGGACCGACGGCGGGCACCGGGGGACGCATCCGAGACTGAACGCTACTCCGGCCAATCAGAACATAATGATCACAATATGATTCATTTTCCCATATTTAATGGCATGCATCACTGACAGAGCGCCAAAAGTGTGAAAGTCACCCCCAACCCCTTCCACACCGCGCTGAACCTGCCCCCTCAATAATAATAATGATACAAATGCAATGTTCAGGCAGCTGCTTGCGAAGATGGAAAATATGAATGCGAATATGACCTATCTGATAATTTGACTAGCAATTTTAGAAATATACATTTAGGTGGGATTCGCTATGGATGGTGCGTTTGATAGATGAAAAAACTCAATGGCAAATTTGGATACTAAAGTTGATGAATTACCGGAAGCTCGATGAGATCGATATCGATTGCAGAATGATCATCCCGGAAAGTTTGAAGATGCACTGCCCTCCCAACCATTCAAACGCCTCCATTAAAAATTCTCATTTTTCAATAATCTGAATCCACAGCCGAATTCACCGAAACCACACAAGAACTCAATCTTACATCCCTTTAAGAATGCCAATATTAAAGTCCTTCATAGAGCCCACCACTGAATTAAATGCAATGTATCTGTCATAGATTAATAAAACCAATTATCAATAAATCATTAAAATTCATCCTCACAGCCCTAATAGTTAAACATACCCGTCATTAATAATCAAGAAATTATTGAAATCCAGTCCCCACCGCCCTTAGTTAAAATAAATATAAAATCCCCTAACTGAAATCACCTCACAATAAAATTTTACTTGGTTTGTGATACATATTTTATATTTCAAACATTTTAAGCTCAGAATTAATAAAAATAATTCCCATAATAGTATTTATTAGCCACATACTAAAATAAAGTGCACCTGAACCTATGTTGGAACAAATCACTGTAACGTTTCTCGCGGAATCACACACGCTAAAAACAATGAAAAGAAAATATTTTGTTGATCCACGTGAAATCTAAGAAAATTATTTCACTGATGAACGTCTTAAAATGTAAAATAATAAATCAAACTAAGTTTCATTTATTTCTCCCCACTGTCGTAATTCATTTTTATTGCTGTCATTTGTTGCATAGTATATAACGTTCAATAAAATCTCCGTATTTTAACTCTTACAAATTTCATAGCCCTCACCTTATAAAAATATAAATTTAATAGTCCCCATTAAAATTTTTAATTATATTATTTCCCATAGTTTAAATGTTAAATCTATTAATTGCATACAATAAAATCATTGACTGCCTGTTCCCAGTAAAGCAGTAATAGACAACACAATCCATTCTATTAAATTCACTTTAAATCTAATCGAGCCCTCATTTTTATATTTTGTCATCTTGTTTTGAGTTTTTATTTCGTAACCTGATTAACTAAAATTTAGATCCCCTATTAAATCACACTTCAATTTCCCACACATAATTATATTTTAGTCCCCCATTAAGTACCCCAGTGATATCTATCTTGTTATTTGTTTTGTCAAACCAGTCACTATTAAAAGCTATAATTGTCAATGCTGATGTAATCAAATCAATTGCATAGTATAATACATTTTATATTTGCCGTCTTATTGCGCATATTACAAGCTCACTTTAATACTAAAGCCTGCTCTTGCTTGCATTTTCGTTATACCTTCTACGCAGGTCACTCACTTATTAATTCCAACCTATAGAATCATAACAATCCCAAATATCAAGACTTGAATAAAAAGATATTCTTAATTCCTTGTTTGTGTGTCATAAACACAAACCCATAAAACCCAGCACCTCTGCCCTTCCATAAATAAATTTTCACCTTTTACCTGTTACCGAAAACTGGTGTGTCTCGGGAGGCAAGTGATTAAATGAATCAATATTTCAACTTAACGCTTCAACACTTAAATAAACATGTTAGTCGTGTAAATAAGCCCCACTTGAATTTAAGATTAGTACTTGGTGGAATTGAGTGAGTTCAAGTAGTGTTTTCGAGCGCCGTGCGTTCGGTGAGTCTGGAGTCCGTCTAACTACAATCATACACGTAACAACAGTCGAGCATTTTTGTCCCAATAAATACCCCATAAGGCCGAAAAATGAAAGAAAATAAATAAAGATTCATCAATATCCCGACAATATCTCAATATATTTAATCATTTTTCTTTACATCGTCGGAGGTGCAGCTTATTCCACTGAACCATAATTTATTTTTAATAATCAATTAAATTCTTATTTTTATTCATCATTAAGTCTAATTGAGTAACTAATTTATCATCAAAATAAGGAAACTTATAAATCTCGGGAAAGTATAGTAAATGACCAACGATTAACAAATATAGAAGAGCATTGACTTGAGCAAGTTCGACAGTCTGTCATCTGTCATGAGAGAGAGAGCACATCTGTCGCTATCAATGTGACTCTGAATACACTTACAATTACTTTTATATTCAAGTTCCGCAAGTCATGACTGACATGTCAGTGAGAGAGAAAAAAATATCTACTGCTATCGAAGTATTCTGAATAAACCTACACAAATACTGTTATATTCAAGTTCCACAGTTTTTGACACGAGTGCAGAGAGAGAGGAGCACATAAAACCGCTAATTCTCTATATATACAAGTTCCTTCTTCATCGAGCACCAGGTTGCACAAGCAATGTTAATAATTTTATTTGATACACGTTCTTCTTGATAGGCAGTACTGGCGTACGAAGCGCACACCGCTAATAGGCAATTATACATTGAGTTGTTCAGAGAAGCACACCTTCGATACGGTCTCAACCTAATATATATATTACATTCACCAGCCGTTCTTCCCTTATCAGACATTCGCAACAAATAATACGCTCTCCACTGCAACTGAAACTACAGTCACTTTCATTCACTTTTCTATTTATAACGATACGAAAAATAAATATCTCAGTCTCTCTATTAATTGGCAGCTGGTCTGTATAACTTTATTTATAGTATTAGTACCATAGTTTACTTCAAGATCCTTCACGCATCACCTCAAATTTCATTTCTCCATTTCAGACGCATCAGTCACTGAGGGACACACCCGCCCCATCAACAAATAGCGAAGCAGATTAATTTAACAATAACGTAACAAATAAAGCCCACCTCCTGGTACATAAGTTACATTCCACCCCCCTTGCTCCCTGGCTGTCCCCCTGTCTCCCCGTGTAACTGTAAGCTGGGATTCCCAGGTACATAAGTTACATTCACCCCCCTGCCCCCTCCAATAACCCCCCACCCCTCGTGGTGGAGGTGCTGGGATTCCCTCGTACATAAGATATATCTACCCCCTGTCTCTAATAACCCCCCCACCCCCCTCGTGTGGTGTTCCGTAAGCTGGGATTCCCTAGTACATAAGTTACATTCACCCCCCTGCCCCCTAAATACCCCCACCCCTCGTATAAATAGTACATTTGAAAGGAGGCTAACATGGATGGTGCGTTTGATAAGGATGAAAAAACCCAATGGCAAATTTGATACCAAAGTTGATGTAGGGAACAACAAGCTCGATGATCGATGGTCGATTTAATGATCATCCCAGAAAAAAGAATGAAGATGTAGAAACTGCCCTCCCAACCATTCAAACCCTCCATTAAAATTTCAATTTGCAACAAATAGTCCACAGCCGAATTCACAGAAACCACACAAGAACTCAATTCACATCCCTTTAAGAATGTTAATATTAGTCCTATCATAGAGCCCACCACCGAATTAAAGTCAGTAACGTATCTACCTGTCATAGAGATTACACGAACCAATTATCAGTCAACAAATTATCAAAATTCCATCCTCACAGCCCCCTAATAGAAACACATGCACCCAGACATTAACAGAAATTGGTTGCAAATTAGTCCTCTGTCTTTAGTGAATTCGTTAGATACCTCTGTTCTCAGAAATCATCCCCATAGCAAATTTACTTGATTTAAGACACCCCTATAAGGAATATTCCAAATCATTTTGTTACAAAATTAATAAAAATAATTTTAGCCAATAATACGTTTAGCTAATGGTGCCAGCAGAATCAAGTACACCCCGGCACCTGGCGTTGGAACAAATTGTTCGTAACGCTCGCGAAATCATACACGCTAAAATCAATAAAAAGAAAATATTTTGTTGATCCCTTTGAAATCTAAGAAAATTGTTCTCCTACTGAATAATTGCCTAAATGTAAGAATAATAATCAAGCCAAGTTTCCATTTATTTCTCCTCATTATCATATTCATTTTTATTAATTTCATTGTTGTATATATAATTTGTTCAAAAATCTACGCCTTAATTCTAATAAAAATTTCATAGCCCCCAATCTTCTTATAAAATATAAATTTCATTAGCCCCATTAAATTTTTTACTTCTATTCTCAATATTTTTAAATAAATCTCAAAAAATGCAACTATTCTTAATTGCATAATATTAAATCACTAATTTATTCGTTCCCAGTAAAAGCAGTAAATAGTGCCATTAACCGTTCTGTTAAATCACGTTTATAACCAATCGAGCCCTCATTTTTATATTTTTATTATTAGTTTTTGCTTATTTCTTACCTGATTAACTAAAATTTAGACACCTCATTAAATTTACATTTCACCTCCCAATATTATATCATTTATATTTTTAAATTTTTATTTTTAAATAATTCCAGTGATATCATCATTTGTCATTTATTTTGTTAGATCAGTCATCATTAAAAGCTATAATTGTTAATACCATTGTGATCAAATCAATTACATAGTATAATACATTTATATTTTTGCCATTCATTATAAAATTAAAAACTTAATTATCATTATCAGAGCTCGTTACTGCTTGCATTTTCATTGTATCTTCTCTACTCAGGTCACTCACTTTATTAACTCAATCCCATAGAATCATAACAACCCAAATATCAATATTTATTCAATAAAATAAGATATCTCTAACTCCTTGTGTCATGTCATAAACACAAACCCCATAGTAACCCTAAGAATTCTGCTCCTTTCCATATTAAATAATTTTCTACCCTTTTACCTCGTTACCGAAAATCAAGCGTGTCTCGAGGTAAGTGTAGGATGCAAATGAATCACTACTGCACGTTTAACGCCTAAATTACTCTAAATAAACATGTTAGTCGTGTGATTGTTCCCACCCTGACCCGTATTGATTAATATTCCTGTGAATTGAGTGAGGTCTCGGCGATGCAAGTTTTCGAGTTACTGTGCGTTCTGGTGAGTCTGGAGTCTGGCTCGTCCAACTCCGATACATAAATAAAATAATCGAGCATTTTTTACAGTCCCCACAAATAATTTCATAAACATAATTTTCAAAAGAAAAAATAAAATTAAATATCTATCAATGTCCCTATAATATCTCATATATTTAATCATTTTTCTCGGCCATAACGTCGAGGTGCAATGGTCCTGTGATCGAACCATAATTTTGTTTTAATTAATCAATTAGATTCTATTTTTATTCATCATTAAGTCTAATCAATCCAACCAATTTATCATCAAACAAGGGAAACTTATAAATTTGGAAAGACAGTAAATGACCAATTACTAACAAAATATAGAAGACATTGACTTTGAGCAAGTTCTGACAGTCTGTCTGTCATGAGAGAGAGTGAGCACATCACGCACAATGTGACTCTGAATACACTTACAATACTTTATCTGTTCCACAGTCAGTCATTGACTGACATGTCACAGAGAGAGAGGAGCATATCTACTACTATCAAGTGCTCAGAATATATCTACACAAATACTGTTATATTCAGTTCCAAAAGTCATTGACATGACATGAGTGAAAGGAATTGACACACATATTCTATTATTATTACCACAGCTATATTGTCAAAGCTGCAACTCCTCCTGATATATATATATATGTCTTATCTTTCTTCATCGAGTAACCTCGTCATCTAAGGCCCAGTATTAATGGTACAAGACGTTCATCGCCAATACCAGGACTTCCGGCATATACAGCATATCATTGATATATTATAGCAATTATCTACATTTAATCGAGAAGCACACCTTCGAAGTCGGCGCTCTAAACCCATTATATATATATTATTCTCACCGGCCGTTCTTCAGCAGCGACGAGTCTATCAATAATCCCGCTGGACAAACGAGTTTGCCGTGTACGAAAATTTCTACTTCACCTCAACTAATTGAATGCTAAGGAATAAAACTATATCATTGTCTGTTTTCACAGAATCCGCTGGTCTGTATAACATTACGATCATAATCATATATTATAGCATTGTTCTCAGGAAGCCCAGCTCTCCCTACATCCTTCACTCATCACCTCAAATTTCATTCTCCATTTCAGACGTGCCACTTGATCAGTCACTGAGGGACACACCTACCCCATTAATAAATAGCGAAGCAGATAAATCTCTAATAATAACGTACAAAATGCCCAATTTCTAGTACATAAGCGACTCCACCCCCTGCCCCTAATAACCCCCCACCCCCCGTGTGGTGTTCGCGCTTGGATCTCAAGTGTTGTTAAAGCTCACATTCACACCCTTGCCCCCTAATAACCCCCCACCCCTGTGACTTATTTATAACAGAATGTTGAGATTGCTTAAATTTTATTTCAGAAAAACAAATATGGGTTTTGTTCCTGGTCGTTCGACAATCACCAACTTAACTTTGTTCACAAACTCTATCTTCTAGTTTTAATAGAAATAATCAACTAGATGTAATATACTTAGATTTCAAGAGAGGCTTTCGATTTAATTAATCACAAAATTCTACTATTAAAACTTAAACATTATAAATTTTCACCATATGATTAAATGGCTTGAAACTATTTATCTAATGAAATTTATACAAATAAAAGGAACCAAATCCCGTAATTTTAGATGTCTCCATCGGAGTCCCACAAGAAGAAGTCAACCTTGGTCCTTTACTTTGTTTTTATATTGTTTGTTAACGTTCCATCTTGCCGCGTTGTTAATTGAATTTTGTGACATTCTATTATTTTGTAGATGACATTACAACAAAGCTTTTGGAAATTTCAAAGAAAGAAGATTGCCTAAAAATGAATCCGAATTGAATAAAATTATGAATTGTGTAATATGAACCTCAAGTTGTCTCTAACTGATAAATGTCTCACTATTACCTTTCAAGAGGTATTAATCAAATTACTTCTTGATTATTTACCTCTGACTAACATAAACTGCGGTAGGATTGACACTATTAAAGACTCTGGAGTCATATTTGACTGAAACTCACATTCAGCGATCAAATTGCCTACATTGTAGAAATAATCGAGCTGGGGATTTGTATTGAAACACGAAATCATTTAAAATCCTAATACAATTAAATATTTATACTGGATTTAATCAAATCTGCTAATGTATGCATCAACAGTCTGAGGCCAATCGAAAGAATAACATGGACAGACTGGAGAGAATTCAGCACAAGCGTTATGACATCTATATACCTTTTGGCAATCCTTTAAATGAGATATGACCAATATGATTACACTTCAACTGCTGAAACTTTCTGTCTTGCTTCAGCGTATCTTCCATGATTGCCTCCGATGTTTTATTTAGGTACAAGATTGTGTCCAACAAGGTGAATTGTCCTTGATCTTTCAAAACCTGTTTCCAATTCATAACTCAAATTATGTACTTAGAAATAGACTTGTCTTTTTATCCAGAAGTACCATCCACCAGGTACCTGAGGCTGCTTAATCAACACTAGATTAAGTAGTTGTTATAACAATTTATCTAAACAACTAGAAAAACCCCTTTGGATTTCTCATTGAACATTAATAGAGTCGCAGTCTTGTTCAAAATGTTGACCCTAGTCTATAAGTAACTATTTTATTATTATATTTCATCACACATTATTATCTTATATTATTTTTTATTTCTCTATTGTTATTTAACATATACTCTTATCATTATTATATTAATTTAATAATATTACTTATTTATTATTGTTAATTTTATTTTATTCAATAATTATTGTATTATTAATGTATAAGGCATTTAAATGCTGAAAATACTAAATAAATAAATATATATTTATTTCACAGTTGAAAATATAAATTTTCTCAATATTATTTTCGATTTCTATTACTTTTTTAAATACTTAACAAAAACGACCTAACTTTCTTCCTTTCAATTTTAAATTGTGGCTTATTCAGTGCGCTGGTCGTGTAACTTGAATTTACGAATCTTCTTTTCTACAACATTTAATCTTCAATTATTCATAGCCACATCTACTTCGACTCTGCTCAAGAATCGCAAAAATTCTAATTCATTGCAGTAGTTTTCTCGTACTGTTGCAATCAATGAACAAAAATTTGATAAAAAAGTTTACTACATTTTTCAAACAAAGTTTCAGATTTAGCTTAAAAAATGACAAAATTATAGCCAAAAAAACTAAAACACGCTAATGCACGCAAAGAATATAACAAATGTAATAATCAAAAGTGGGGGTAGAAACATAATTTTTACATTATTATGTACTTTTTAGTGCATTAGCGTGTTTTTTAGTTTTTTAAACTATAATTTATAATTAATTTATAATTTATTTTTTTACTTTTTATACTCTTAATTATGTTTATAGAGAAAGTTTGCAGAATTTAACAGAATGAAATGTTTTTATTTTTATTTTTAGCTTCACCTGTATGTATTTATGTATAATAATAATATTTATCAATGTGACTTTTGTTCTGTTAAATTCACGCGAACATTTGTCTATAAAAATAATTGTTTATCAACTAAATTTAATTGAAATTATATAGGAATTGATAGGAAAAGAGGTTTTTATTTAATTAGTTTTTCCTCTTATTAAAAACAAGGACTAAAAAGATGATCAAGGACAGTCGATGGTGGAGAAGTAATCTCCAAAGTCAAAGCTCAAATACAATATATACATTAATTCATGTAAAATAATTGGTTCAATAAATGTAGATTGAAATTATATAAAAATAATAATGAAGACAACATCGCGTAAGCTGGCTTATATAGTTTGTTTGGCACCGACTTCAAAAAGTGATTTCATGTTAATAATTTCGTCGTTTAGTTGTAACTAAATAATAGATAATTATTTTATACCTTTTAGTGCATTTTATTTGATTTTTGAGTTATTATTATTTTATTTGTTGTATTTAATTTTTTTGAAGTCGGTTTTATTTTTTTTTATAAAAATTATTTTTATTTTTCTCTTTTTAGTGATGTTATTAATAGTGACTTAAGATAATATTTTGTATGCATCTCGTAAGAGAAAGCGTCGGGCGAATGAATCAGAAAATGATAAAAAAATTCAATTCATAAATATAGAAATTCTCTCGAAACGTTTGCGGGTTTTAAATGAATGTTTTAAGATTGTTTTTTTATAAAAGATTTTATTTATTATAATTTCGATTATTTGCTCATAAGAATTGGAGATTTACGTTATTTCGTCATTGATCATATCATCAGAACTTGACCAAATTAATATGGGATCACCTCTAAGGTACTCCTTTCCAATAAAAAAGAATCATCGAAATCGGTCCACGTGGCAAAAAGTTCTCGCTGAACATACATAAAATAGATAAATAAATAGTGTATCTTGCATCTTGGCTATACTGATCCAAACGCAGAAAGAATGATTAAAATCGGTTCATAAACAAAGAAGTTATGCTGCGAACAAACATAACAAAAAAGGTCCAATATTCCAATGAAATTTACAGTGGTACCAATCGGAAACTAGACTGAACCCAATGCAAAAAAATCATCAAAATATGTTCACAATTGGCGAAGAAATCAGGTAACATAGATACAAATAAATTCAGTCGAATTGAGAACCTTCTCCTTTTTTGAAGTCGGTTAATAAATACATTTCATTCTGTTAAATTCCCCAAACTTTTCTCTATAAAAATAATTACGACCGGCCATCATGCAATGGTCAGCAGCATCTTCATTGCAACACGGAGGTCTCGTCAATTCCGCTACAAGTGCCCAATATTTTTTCTAAGTATAGGGTTCGTAATTAAAATTAAGTGAGAGATAAATTTAAACTAATTTATCGCGCGAGAATTTCACTGCTCGAAGCCCCTAAAAACTTTGTAAATTGGACCATATCTAAATTGAGATTTGGTCGATCCCGGCCTTTTCCTTCGCTCTGTTATTTTCAATGATGGTGCTGAACATACAGGCCTTTAGGGGATGGCATATCCTTCTCATCAATACTGAAGAAAAAATTAAGACTTCAAAAAATAAAAATTAATTATATTTTAAAACACTAAAACACATGCTTCAGGCATAAAATAATGTAAATGCTTAATTAACTAACACTCCACACATATATCGTTTAATCAAAAATTATATTCCTTTTTAATTTTTTGAAGTACTCATTTGTTTAACCCACGCCTTTAGGATGGGTTATTTTTAGGTAACTCCTTCTCTCATCATTTAACTAATAAAAAAATAAAGCAAAAAGAAAGAAACGGTTTGTAATTGTCGTTACCATCCCATGAGCCCTGCTTTTGGGGGAGAGTGGGGTTCTGACCCCCCCCTCCCGTTGCATGCCTCTGATTGTGTGTATTCTTGTAGCGCATGTAGTACAACGAAAATGTATCGGTAAATCAAGTTTAAGAATTAGAACTCCTATTGTTATCACTTCCTATTGTTATTTAATTTAAGAAATATTTGTTCATTTATAGTGTGTATGGTTTAAACATCATTCTACTAATGTCAATTGTAATAATTTCAAGCCTTTATTTCGTTAACTTTACACTGCGTGAGCGTGTGAGTAGCGTTTTTACTGAAATTCACTGCACTATTACTCTGAATGTGGTTGAGTCTCGATCATAATTTGTGTTAGATATTCCTATTTGTAAAGAACATTTTTGTAAAATTTTCAATTTTTTCATTAATTCCTTTCAGATATTGACCTGTGACAAATTGACATTTATAGGGTTTCGGTCATTTTTGAAAAGCTTTTAGAAAAAACGAGTGCATTCTCAGGACTACACTTTATATTGCAGATAGTTATATAAGCATCAACACGAAATAACTTATAATTAGTGAATATATTTTTCTTCATAAAATTTATGGATTTAAAAGTAACGGTTTATACATTTCTTCCGAGTTTTTACAGGAAGAGTTTGACTGATTCTCTTGCACGATAGAAAAATTAAAATAACGTATACTCTGAAGTTCAGTTTCATGCTGAACACAGGTGGTTTTTTAATTATTCTGCTATCTTTTAAAAATAGCTTTTCGATATCAAACTTTCCCGCAAAACCACGTTTTTCATTAAAATATGCCCAACCACCATTTTAAAAATGGCTGCCATAAAAAAACTATGACATATAAATTTTTTCAAGTACGGGTTTTGTTGACTGTCAACCTATTAGGGAACTCTAAGATAAAAAATCAGAAAATATAAAATCATTGAGCAACAAATTTTTTTTTTTTTATAAATTTTATTAAACCAATTATTTTTACATTAATTAATGTATACATTGTATTTTAGCTTCGACTCCGGAGATTACTTCTCCACCATCGAGTGTCCTTTGATCATCTTTAGTCCTTGTTTTTAGTAAGAGGAAAATCTAATTAAAGAAAAAAACCTCTTTTCCGATAATTATTCCAATACCATATTGCGGAAATTAATCCATCCAATTAATCTCCCTCTCCACCCAATCCTCATTCTCCAATCAGTAAATTTTTTTTTTATAAATTTTATTAAACCAATTATTTTACATTAATTAATGTATACATTGTATTTTTGCTTCGATTCCGAGATTACTTCTCCACCATCGAGTGTCCTTATTCATCTTTAGTCCTTGTTTTTAATAAGAGGAAAAATCTAATTAGATAAAAACCTCTTTTCCGATAATTATTTCAATTCCATTATTCCCAATCAAATGATTGGTCATTCAATCTCCTCTTCCGTCTTCCCAACCTCCATCCGCAAGTAACAACAAATTTTATTTATATTGTGTGATTTGAAATGATTGACCCAGAAATGTTTGCGGAATTTAACAGAACAAAAGTCACATTGATACATTTATTGATAAATACAGTAAAGGAGAAGCTAATATAAAGAGTGTAAAAAATGTTTACTTTTTCCAATTTTCGTTTTTCCATTCATTGTCATTATCGCTTGGCATTTAAATAAAATGGTACACCTCTCTGGGAATTAAGATTTCATTCATTTCTTCTGCGTACTTAAAGTTGAATGCACTTTGTAAATGATTCCATTAAATGAGGGAGGGAGGAATAACGGCAAGCGCACATTGGTCCCAATTATTCGCCTCCCATTTAGATATGGCTCTTAGGAACAATGGTTATTAACCAGTAGTTTGACTCCCAACAGCATATGTTTTGGACTGATGAAGATACACCTGGCGCTGACTATTTGGCTTTTGCTCTAATTCCCACTCAATCAACTCAATTGATAGCCCATTAAAACACAAAGGATTAATGAGTGAGAATGTGTATTGTTTTCACAACTTGATCCAAACTATCTTAACCCAACTAGAATAACTTTTTGAATTACCTAATACTTTTAAGAATTTATGAAATGAAGGAGAATTATAAATAATACAAGTTAACAAAATATGATATGATTTAAATAATTTATTTCTTAATGCTCCTAAAAGTGTATTTAAAACGATTGAAATAGTTTTTAGAGATGGACTGGTAAGTGAATTGAATGGATTTTGATGAAGCGTAAGCCCAAGGAAGTCCAAGAATAAAAAGAGAAAATGATATCTATCTTTTTATTCAAAGTACGTATCGGATATTTCTTACCACCTTCTTCAGTGTTTTGAAAGATCAGTGAAGGAATTACAACGTGGCACTCCCTTCTGACTCCTCTGGTGCAGTGACAGAAACAATATTATACAATTTTTTTATTATCAGCAGTATTTAGCGTATCAGCAGTATTTAAAACTTCTGTCACCATCTCGATTGCAGCCGCACATATCCCTTCTAATTGGCTCTTGGTTGCCTATAGCATCAGGACACTTTTTAAAGGTTCTGTTTTAAAAATTAAAACCAGGCCCTATTAGTCCCGCTACAATGTCTGTTTGTCTGTCAATTTGATTTTTTAATTTTCAGCTATTTTAAAAAATTTTGCAAAATAATAAATAGAAATGTAGCTGTTAAAGCTTTTATTTTTGTGATTAATTTTATTAAGAGTTAAAATTTTATTTAAATCACACATAATTAATTATAATTATTTGTTAAACACGAATAAATAATACGATGTAACTACGACGTTACGATCGGATTATTCTACAGTACATGTTTTTAAAAACCATCAAGAATAAAATATTGAAAAATCAATAAAAAATAATAATTAATTTATGATGTATGAAATTATTAATTGCTAGCTGCGACACCTCGCCTTTTGCTCCATGCCCCCCACCCCCTGCATTTAACCCCCGCACCCACCCCCTAAACCCATCCCCGCACCTAGATTGTGCATTTATAGTTCCCTAGAGGTCCAGAAATTATGTATACAAAATTTGGTTGAGTTTGGTCCAAAGGCAAGAATTTTCATTTTTTGACCTTCTCCTTCGATTTTGGGTGGTTAGTTTTTGCATTTTTAGCTTTCTAGTGGCCCATAGATTATGTATACAAAATATGTCCGAGTTTGGTCTAAGGCCAAGAATTTTCATTTTTTGACCCCCTCCGCCCCATTTTGGGTGGTTAATTTTTATATTTCTATCCTTATAGTGGCTTATACAAAATTTAGTTGAGTTTGGTCCAAGGGCAGGAAAGATACGAAGCCTTTTATGTTTTAAACCACAAAATCAAAAATTCCCCATTTTTCAGTTCAGAGGTCAAATTTCAAAAACATAACAAAATTTTCATGAGATTTAGCATTAATAAACCTAGGTATCAAATTTGAATGCTAAAACTTAAAAACTCGAGGAGATAGAGCACTTTAAAAATTTCAAAAATTTGCCTAAAATAACTATATCTCCCTTTCGTGGACAGATTAGAACAAAATACTTGTTGTTTTTTTTTTGTATTTCAATACTTCACCTTTCTAAACTAAACCCATATCTATATCTTATTTGGTTTAAGAGATCTTGAAAAAAATGTTGGGGCCCTTTTCCCCATTTAGGGTTCGAATTTCAGAAAAATCTCATCTTAGCACACCCATAAATCGGTGAAAGAATTATACACTCCAAATTTCATCTTTCTAGGTCAAGCGGCTGTGTGTTGATAGATGAATGTATGAAATATCACCTTCTCTTTTTATATATATTAAGAAGATTAATTCACAAATCAAGAATCTTATAGTTTACATATTTTTACAATACAAGGTGCATTGCCCCCATTGACTGTATAATGTTATCCACAAGATATTACCATAATATTTTGCTTGAATTCCAGTAGTTTCATAAAAGGCAGAAACGTTAAAATCTGAGAAAATTTCGACATTAAATTTTTCGGCGGTGCATTTTTGATTAATAAATTTTTCGAAAAAATATTAAATAAATTAATAAATAAGTTAGAACACTAATTTTGTCAATATGATTGCAATCACTTCTAATTCCCTACTATTTAGAGTAGAGCAAAAAAGTTAGTTCACATCCCATATAATTTAGATATTTTTTATATTTTCTTTAAAACTCCTTTTGTCATCGAGTTGAAAAGCCATTATATATTCATGAATGCAATATAGCTGTCGACGTTATTTTTTTCAAAAAAAAAAAATGAATTAATTTCTTGTTGACAAATTGTTCATCTTGTTTATGAAATGACAGAACAGGGCGAAAAATGGGCCATTTTCATTAAGGCTTCATATCGCTTTATAGCTTGATTGAGTAAAATTAAAAACTTTTTTAATTCATCTCTTTGGTAAATTGAATCCATTTATTGGGAATGTTTTTTTTTGTCTTTTATTGTTGTTAAAGGCGTTTAAGTGGGAAACCATCGAATCAATCAATTATCTCGGAATAAAACTAGCCGAGAATCCCGGAATCAATTGGCTTAAGTAATAATGATGATGGTATGGATGAGTATGCACCTCATTTCCTCTCAACAATTAAATAATTCTCACCCCTCTAAGCACTCCTAGCATCTGTTTTCTCGCATGTCGTATTCTCTTTTCACTCCAAGTTGGTATGAGGAAAGTTCGAAAAGTTCATGTCGCCTACAATGGTAAATGAGATTAGGAATTTGAAATTCCACAATGTATTTAGATTATTAATTACTTTACGTTGAAATTACATTCACATTCTTATCTCGAATAAACAAACATTCATTTATGAATTTTATAATAAAGGGGTCAGCATCTAAAACTTACTAAATACATTTGTAAAATAATGTCATTTGCGGCTCAGCTTGGTCAAGTGGATAACGTACACTTAATCGCAAGCTGGCGCGGGATTCAAGCCCGACTTTATCTGATCCTACATAATTGAGAATAATTTAATTAATTTAATTTAGTATTGTAAAATGGCTAATGGTTAATAGCGAGAAAACCAAAAAAAAACTGTCATCATTCGTCATATTTTTTCATAAAAAGAAACAAAGAGGATGTCCTCTGTTGATGCAAATAAACATACATATATCAAATATAGATATGTACCAATATATATTTTTTATTTGTTTGAGACTATAGTTTCGAAGGCTTGGCCTTCATCATCAGTCTTTTTTAATTATAAATATTATTTTTCATGGGATCAGTATCGCGTGGATATTGAAAATTTGTGTTCTTACTTAGCAGACAATTTAGTTAACTTTTTAACAGTTAAACAGTTAATTAAGCTTGTCTAATAAGTAAGAACAAAAATTTCCAATATCCACGCAAAAGTGACCCCATGAAATATAATAATATTATTTATTGAGTGGGTATTGATGAGGTAGTCCATAAAAAAGAAGATAATTTATACTATCCCTTTATTCATAAACCGACGTTTTGGAGGCTATCCCCTCCTTCTTCAAGGTTTTAAAAAGTCAGTGAAGAAGGAGGGAATAGCCTCCGAAACGTCGGTTTATGAATAAAGAAATAGTATAAATTATCTTCTCTTTTTTGGACTGCCTCATCATATCCACTTAATTTCGCTTATCAGTCTCCGAAAATTGATTCAATCTTAATATTATTTATAATTAAAAAGACTGATGATGAAGGCCAAGCCTTCTAAACTATAGTCTCAAACAAATAAATAATATATATATATATTAGTACATATCTATATTTGATATAATATGTGTGTATGTTTATTTTCATCAAGCAGAGGACTATCTATTTGTTTCTCATTATGATTCAACCTCTCTGCAACCATCGGCAAAATAAAAACTTTTCAATTAAGTCATATTTTTTGAGTGGATTGATAGTGAAGGAGTTTTTAAACTAAATTTAATAATTGAAAAATTTGTTTAAAACTAAACATTAATTACAAAACTCGATGATTCTAATTACTCTTTACCAGGGCCCTCTTGAAAGTTTAGGCAGTGGGCTGGGACCAACTAACTCATTAAATAACAGGATTAAAAATGTGAATTTTGGATAAAACAATAAAATTGAAGAAGACAATAAAAGAATGTGTCTTCTTTTGGAATTATAAATTTTTATTTTATTTATAATTCCAGCAGAAGACACACTCTTTTATTGTCACCTTCTATTTATAAAAATTCTGCTACTCTCGGCAAAAAAGAAACTTTCAATTTAAAATAATAAAACATGTCTAATTTTTCTTCTTCTACCGAGTTAGCTGGTGATCGGAAAAATATTCTTAAATTCTGGTCTGAAGACCCCACGAACATATTCCAAGCTGGGCCATTCGTTAAGAGTTAGATATTTTTTGCAATTAAGAAGAAGGAGATGATCCTCCGAATCGTCGAATTTTAGAAGAGATTTAAAATGACGATCTAACAAACATCCTTTTTTTTGGAATTTATGGTTTTTATTATCCTTGTACTGCCTTTGTATCAGTTCATCATTGAGTTCTACCATTTCATCTTCAATAGAAAACATATCTAATTATAGTTCTTCTTCTTAATGGGCACTTGCGCCTGTTCTTCCAATTTATTAACTAGATTAAATATTTTTGTTAAGCAATTTGAACCGCGAAAGTTAAATAATATGATAAATATATATGAATCTAAACTATATACTATATATAAACAATTTTCTATGTTAATTCTACATTAAGAAAATTATTTTATTATTTTTTGATTTTATTTGAAAAGGAAAAATAAATAGAGCATTCGACGGGTTTCGAACTATACTATAAATAGAAAAAACCGCGAAAAGGAAAAATGACATTCCATCTCAAGAGCTTATTCGGTGGGAGAATCTGTGGGCTAGTTGGTTAAGCCGCTCTTCGCGTAAAGGAGAGAGACACGGGTTCAAAACCCTTCGGATGCTCTATTTATTTTCCTTTTCAAATAAAATCAAAAAATAATAAAATAATTTTCTTAATGTAGAATTAACATAGGAAATGGTTTATATATAGTGTATATATATATATATATATATATATATATATAGATTCATATATATTTATCATATTATTTAACTTTCGCGGTTCAAATTGCTCAACAAAAATAATTGAAACTTTCAGTTTAAAAAATCAATTTGTCTATAGATTAAATATATTTGTTGTATATAATATCTTTAAATTACTAAGAATTCAATGACTGGATCTAAAATCTTATTAGATATATTTTATCTCATGTCAGAAGAGATCGCCCCCTCATGAGTAGACCCCAAGTGCCAAACTTGTTTTCCCACTGGTTAGCTGAAATTCTGAGACGAAAGTCATTCCAACATAAAAGTATTTTTCTCAAGGTATAAGTCCTAAACTCAAATGTAAAATTTGATTGCCATGATTAGTGTAAAGCCGTATTAAATATTAGATACATCCCGGAAGGAAAATCATTCAGAGAATTTTTTGAGAAATTAAAAAATAAATAGTTAAGTTCTGAAATAACGAACCATAAAAATAAATTTTAAAATTGTCTTCGCTACTTTTTATTTTTTAGTCAACATTTTTCACTTCAAGATTTTATAAATTATTGGTTTAGCCAAAAAATTCTATTATATAAACATAATCATATTCTAAAAAACACTTGTTGGCATTGAAGAGTTTAAATATGTAAAATATCTTAACTTAGATAATTCAAGAAGCCTTATAGGAGATCCAGCCAGCATTAGATAGTGCCCTCAATTTCCTGGCCCAATCTAAAACCATGTCCGCGTGTCCGTTTTTATAAATAGTACCATGTCGTTAATTCTGATGAGATAAAACCACCAATCTTCTCTAATGCTTTATTTTTTTTTTATGATAATGATGAGAGAAGGAGTTACACCAAAAAGGTGCAACCCCTAAAGGCCTGGGTTGGCCCCACCATCGTGAAAAGAAGAAGAAAGAATTTTATGGGTTGGGCGGGGGTCGAAGGTATCTGTGGATACGGGTCTTAAATAGCTGAAGGTTATAAGTCTCGGGAAAGATGGTGGCAGGGAGCGAGTTCCAGTCTCTGGAGATCATAGGGATAAAAGAGTTGGCGAAAGCGCTTGTTCGACTTTTATCCAATTTGACAGCGAAGCGAATTTGCGTAAAACACATGATTTTCAAATATTTAACATAATATTTTAATCCCGGTTCGATCTCATAATTTTCTTATCACGCAATTTTGACTTATAAGTATTATGCTTTCTTGTAATATTATCATTAAAAAAAAAAAAAAAAATGGTAAAATAAACAAAAGTTAGAATAAATCCGGAGTATATAAAAGATATGCAAACTCAACTGTACTCTCCGATATGAAAAGTTATTTCCATTTGTATAAAAGGTTACACGGTTTGCCATTTGTAAATATGTATCTAAAGCAACCGACAATATCCGTCTCTGCATTGCGAGAAAGTGACAGAGACAACAAATCTCGATCTCTTTCACTCTCTGCACCCGACGAGTGGAAGTGTGGAAAGTGGAAGTTTGATGGAGAGGTAATTAACCGGGGATTGCGGTTGGCAATAATTCACCGGCGTTGACTGATGCTCTTGGTTGTCGATCAGTGACGACGCCGGGGCTGATTGCTCTAATATATTGGAAAAGGAAGGGGTGATATACCCTTGTTGCCTGTCAAAACCAATCAAAATCCTCTCTTCGTTTTGAATTATAATCCAAAAACATGGGCGGCATCGTTGCGGGAAAGTGAATGAGAGATTAACTTGAATGAATTGGAACTATATTACCTTTTATACCGATTACATTCAATCGAGTTTAATCAAGTTCTTAATGATTTTTTATTCACTTTTTTAAATTTACTTACTTTATTATAAAAAAAACTAATAAGGCTGTATAAATTATTTTTAAGCTCAGTGCAAGTGAATACATCTATGTTTTTTACTTTATCCAATGCGAAGCATGGGTAAAGTATTGTAATCGGTCTGGCGGCAAGCGGGACTTCAAAGGGTCCTCAGGTAAAGACTTACGGAACCCATGGACTCAATTAAGGTCACAAATTGTAGTATTCAATTAGATTGAATTTTAGCACGTGACGATTTTGACAAAAATTACCTGGGGTCTCGTCGAGAGGCCAAAAAGTGACATTTTTTTGGAAGTGCGTGCGGATGGATGTATGTTATCGTTTTTTTCGTCCACGATTTTTTCCACACCTTTGCACCAATTGAAATGAAAATGAAAACCTAACATTATTTTAACAAAATGAAGCGCTGATTAGTTTTTGGTACATATCGGCTCACAAACATTAGTACTTTACTTCGGTACTTTTTCAGTTTTTTCTAAATATCTTGAAAATGACTTAACCAATTTTGATGAAATTTGATATTGTAATTGAGTACCTTGAGGCCCACAAAAATGATCATATAAAATTTTTTGTAAAATTATATTTTAGAAGTACTTTACCCTAGACTACGATAGTTCATTGGATAAAGTTTAGCAACGATCCTGTTGCAGTTTATTATAGCTACAAGTTATAGGCAAACCATAGGACGGGGCATCCTGGTATCATTTTTTTTTATAATGATACTGATTCAAGAAGAAGTTCAACCTCTGAAGTCCGCGGTGGACCCTTGTATCGTGAAAATAAAAAGAGATTTAGGGATTGAGTCGGAGTTGAAGGTGTTCGTGGATGCTTGTCTTGAAAGATTGAAGGTTATATGTTGCTGGGAAGGGAGTTCTAGTCTCTAGATGTCATAGAGATGAACGAGTTGGCGAATGCGTTCGTTCGGTTAGTATCCAGTTTAAGCGCGTAGGGGTGTTGAGTCCTAGAAAATCGTGTATTTCGCGCAAATGAAGCCATTAGAGGGATTATTGATTTTATCTCTTCAGAAAAAACCCATGTTAGTATCTATAAAAAAGTGAAAGGGCGGAGACAGATCTACGATGGGCTAGGGAGCCGAGCGTGTTAGTTAATATTAGATCTTCTATCAGTCTGATAGCCCGCCTCTGAATTGCATCTAAGGTATTAAGATAATGCTTGAGGCTCCTCTCCACAGATGCGAGCAATATTCGAGACAGGGGCGAATTTGAGCCTTGTAAAAGATAAGAAGTTGAGTGGGAGTGAATGTTGCATTTTCGTCAATGTGATTTCAGAAATCACTGAGTAGCTAATGACGCGTTTCCACTAGAAATATCGAAAATTCCAGTTTTGCATAGATTCATCACATAGCAATTCTCTCTGCTTCCCTTTTTGGAATACCTTATTGGACTTGGCGATATACTTTCACAGATCAATTACGACAACATGGCACTTGACACTCAATTAATCTCTATCTGATTTGCGGACCACACACTACCGAACGGATAGATATATATTAATATTCAGACTCAGGCTCACAAGGATTACTCTTATTATCTTATCAAGGCAAATACCTTCCTTCAACATTCTTCATTCATCATATTGTAAATATATCTCCGTTTTATTTTCAACTCAAAAATAAAACCTTATATGTAAATATCTATTTGGAGCTCTTATTCATCACCTTTAGTTCCTATAGTAACATAAAAATACAGTCCACGGACAAGATTAACTACGAGCCAGCATCAACTAAAAAAGGGTTTCTTTCACGCGCTAGTAGAGAAGGATTCTAGTAAGGTTAGCATAGAAAAATATCCAGGCTTATTTATATAACGGGTGATTATCATAATCGTATGATTAAATGATTAACATTTTCTCCATGTATCCGCATTTTTTAGAAGGGCATTTCTATTGGAGAATATTAGCAACAGCTAGAGGTGCTAATTTACAAGAAACAAAAATATTTTTACCCATTAGAATATGTTTGTTTACATTTTAATTTACCATACAGGTATGGTAAGTATTGTATTCGTATATGGTAGAGTTTGTTTTTTTCAATATCTCAAAAACACTTAAACTATTTTGATAATAAATAAATTGAACGAAACGTTTTAGTCTACAAGAAAGTCTTAAAAATGAACATCGAAAAAATTATATTTTACGAGATATTAATTATTTTATCAAATGTGTATTAGTACTTGAGTTAGTACGTTGGCTCGTTACGGAATTTTGGGTAATAATAATAATAATAATTTCATTATCTGACCAGGGCTTATAGCCCCATTTGCCCTCTTCGAATTTTACAATCATGTTTTTTGTTTTTTGTTTTTTACATATGGTAATATAGTAATACGGTCTAGCTGAAAAGCTATTGGGAAGATTTTGTTTTGAGATTAAGAGCTAATTATATTTTGGTTGAAATCGAACTCAAAATTAAGGCAGACGGAGTTCTTAAAGAATTAAAATTATAAAATTTTCAAAATTAAAAAAAAACTAAGGTAAATTGAATTTAGTATAAAAGAAAGGGTCCTATAATAGAGAGTCATTATTTCTTTGGGGATCAAAATGGCAGACAGGGGAGTTAAAAAAAGAACTATATCAATAATATTAATAATATAATAATAAGTCCTAAGCCCTTTGATCGATTTTTACTGAATTTCGCAACATCCGTTTCGGACACTATCCGACATTATGAAAATGACTCGTCGTGTTAAATTATGGCTCAAAGAGGAGGGGTTCAAAAATATTTAGAAATAGTTTTTTAAACAAAAATACAAGAAAACTGATATTTACAATAGAAGAGTCTAATATTTAAAAGGAGATATTAATTGCTAAAATGACCCAAAATGGGGACTTCTCTTAAAAAATTAAATTATAAAATCTTCAATCTAAAAAAATCCAAGTTAAACAGATCTAATATTTAAAAAGAGTTGTAGTTATTTCTTAAGGGGCCAAAATGGCGGAGTTCAAAAAATATAATTATCAATATAAGTCTTAGAACCTTTAATCCATTTGTACAAAATTTCTCATGGATCTATATACCCTATATGGCCTTATGTCTTGCGTGAAAACACTCTCCATGTAAAAGTGATAGTGGTTCAAGGGGCAAGAGATAAAAAATAATTAAAATGATAAAAATTCCTAAATGATAATAAATATTATTATTAAAGTAAATATATGTGGATGGCTACTATCAGTTTATTTGCGTGTTTACTACCGCCGCAAGCGCTTGTCAATAGATTAGGGGGATGATAATGGGTGATTTTACATGTAATTATTAATTCTATATTCTATATTTATCGAAGTGATGCCAATGGTGATTTTCGTGAATAATATAGACACTGAAGACAATGAAAAAATAGAGAACGTTATGGAATGTTTGATGTAGTAAATTATATAAAATTGTACATATTATAATAATTTGAAGTTGCACACAAATTTCATGAATACTTAGTTTTTTTGGTTGCTTGTTATATAACTTCAAGTGAAAGATAAAATTACTCGGTGCGTTTGGCAAAATTTGTCCACCGAGTGAGTAATATTTGCATTTTTGAATTCGCTGAAAAATTTTCAATTATTTGGTCTTGTAAATTCATATTAAAAAATGTTTGAAACGTGGAAAGAAATAATCTTCACAAATGAGTATGTGGTGTGTGTAAAAGAAAGGAATCGAATTCAAAATAAGAAAAGTGTCTGGCAAAAATTGCTCAGTATTATAATTTTAATGAATATAATTGAATTTAGGAAGTCGGGTTGTCCGAGCTGGCTAATGCGCTGGGCCCGCTTCATCATCGTTGATGAGATGTGTCTAGCAGGAGACTAAGTTCGAGCCTTGGCTAGTATATAAAATAAACTCGGCTCTCCTCTACTAACTCTTTACTGATGTCTGTCGAAATGGGCTTTGTTCTCAGTGACAATAAATTAATATATAAAAAAAATTGAATTTAAAGGAGAGTCATCTCCACAAATAAAACCAATATATATGGACGTTGTATAGGGTGAAAAGTTACTGGGCCATCAAAAATCACCTATTGTCTGGTAAATGTTTATAACCTCGTCTCTAGACAATATTGATTCTTGACTTAATGTTAGCTAAATCTTAAGAACCCCATTCACATAGAGAGCTTTATTCAAGCTTGATCGAAGAAGCAATAAAATGGCATCATAAACAAACAAGAAATAATTTTTTTTTTCCGAAACATCAGATAGAAATCTCTATAGAAATAAGAGAAATAGATGGGAGGTTTGATCGGAGAGAGAGTCAAGAAGAGAACTGGAATTAAGTGGACAGGAGAACGAAAGATGATCCATGAAAAAAATGAAAGCTGTATGGCAGATATCAATGAAGGGCTTTGCGTAATCCTAAGGGTCCATATGCTGTAAGGGTCTAGTGTCCTAAGCCCTAACCCCAGTCGTCCACTGGAAGCGACAACGCGCTAAGGAGATGAAGCGCGACAATTAGCAAATGGAGTAGTATTAGTATTAGTATTTAGTAAATGGAGTATTAGTTCATTGTTGCAGTGCATCGCCGTAACGCGTTGTCACTTCTAGTGGCCTAAGGGAAATATCTCGCTGTCTCAATTTCGATATATTCTAGTTTGAAATTGAGCGTCGGGTCCCCTCTCCTTGTAAACGGTGTTTTTTTTAGAGGTTCACAATTATAAATTAAAATAAAACAAAGAAACATATTTTTAATATCAATGAAACTGGCTTTATTGGAAAGATAATTTTATACCATTAAGGTTTGAATATGATTTCGGCCATGTGGCCACCGCGTGATGGCGCAATCTGGATTTCCAATTTTTACACACTTTTCTCAGCAATTGCGGCCGTATTTCGCCAATAATTCGCCGAATGCTGTGTTCCAAGTGTTCAAAACCTCTCTGATTTATCGACGTAGACAAGTGACTTGACATATCCCCAAAGAAAATATCCAGTGTGGTTAGATCACACTATCTTGGTGACCAATTAATAGGACCATTGCGTGAACACTTGGAATATAACATTCGGCGAATTATTGGCGAAATACGGCTGCAATTGCTGCGAAAATTGTTTGAAAATTGGAAATCCAGATTGCGTCAGCCGCGGCGGCCACATGGACGAAATCATATTCAAACATTATTGGCATAAAATTAACTTTCCAATAAAGCCAGTTTCAATGATATTAAAAATATTTTCTTTGTTTTATTTTAATTTAAAGCTGTGAGCCTCTAAAAAAACAAAACAAAAAAAACACCCTTATAAGCGAGGGGACTTTGACCAGAAGAGAGAGCTCGAAAAAAAACTCATGCCTCAGCCTTCAAGAAGGCAAGACGATATATTTTTTTTAATGAAGCAAAAATACACATTAATTTTCAAGAATTGATTCGGATTTTTTGCTTGTGCTCACTTTATGGGTGATATTATTCGAAACTTATACTACTCGACTTTGGCCATTTTTGGGATTGTCACTAAGAAGATTAGACCCGAACCCACTGAAGAAGATTCCTTGGAGAACTGGATACACCATTTTGTTGCCAGATAATTTTTTGAGCTATTTTTTTGGTTTTTCGGCCTTTCTAGTTATAAGATAATTTACGATACTTATTATTATTATTATTATTTTAATTTGTCTCTACCAGGATCAGATTTTAGCCGGATGCCTCGATTTTGGATTAGAACCCGGATCCACTTGGTTAGCAGGCTGGTACGCCAACCCCTAGCTTCAATGATAACATTTTTGTAATTTTTAATTCAAAAACTTTTTTAAATTTTCTTTTTTTCTCTCCAATTCGTATTATCTAGTAATATAACATTTAATTTTAAAATATTTTTATTTTTTAATTATTTTTGCAAATTTTCAATAAACCGCTCCATTTAAAATTTTAATTTTTTCCCCTCGACAGCACCTCTGAACATAAATTTTTTTTTATTTATTGCTATTTATACCTATAATATAGAATAGTATAGAGTCTGTTTCCGAGTTTGGTTGGGGAAAGGTGAACTTGCATCCGGAAATCGTAATTGCGAAGCAAATGAGGACAGCTCTAAAGTATCTCCCTCATTCAATCTAAAGAAAATCTTTCAGCCGATTTTCAGAAGGGATGCAACTTCTCTATTCCTCATACTTTAAAACCGAACAGCGATTTAGGACGCTGCAACCCAACTAATAATATCTAATAATTATAATAATTAAATTTATTACTAGAGTGGACTCTTACCAAGCTGCCCGTGACAACTCAGCCCTCCACTCCAACATCTACAAAATTTACGAAACCATGCACAAAATAGTTTTCACTATTTTCTAATTTCATTGATAAGTCACTATTAATAACATCACTAAAAAGAGAAAATCAAAATAATTTTTATAAAAAAAAATAAATAAAACCGACTTCAACAAAATTAAATGCAACAAATAAAATAATAAGAACTTAAAAATAAAATAAAATCCACTAAAATGTATAAAATAATGATCTAATTTAGGTTACAACTAAACACGAACGCCACGGTGCCAAACAAACTATACCTATAAGCGAGCGTACCCGCCAAACGTACTAAGTAGATCCGTCGAGTGCGATTCATAAAATGTATATGTTTAGCACCGACTTCAAAAATGATTTCATGTTAATATTTCGTCGTTTAGTTGTAACTAAATTAGATCATTATTTTATACCTTTTAGTGGATTTTATTTGATTTTTAAGTTCTTATTATTTTATTTGTTGCATTTAATTTTTTGAAGTCGGTTTTATTTTTTTATAAAAATTATTTTTATTTTTCTCTTTTAGTGATGTTATTAATAGTGACTTAATATAATACCTTACGTGAGTCTCGTAAGAGAAAGCGTCGGGCGAATGAATGATAAAATGATAATAAATTTCAATTCATAAATATAGAAATTCTCTCGAAACGTTTGCGGGTTTTAAATGAATGTTTTTAAGATTTTTTATAAAAGATATTATTTATTATAATTTCGATTATTTGGTCATAAGAATTGGAGATTTACTTTATTTCGTCATTGATCATATCTTCAGAAGTTGGCCAAATTAATATGGCGCTACCCCTAAGGTACCTCCTTCCAATAAAAAAAGAATTATTAAAATCGGATTCATAAACAAAGAAGTTATGCCTGAACAAACATATCAAAAAAGGTCCAAACAGCAATGAAAAAACGGGACCAATCGGAAGCTAGATCTCGAACCCAATGCAAAAAACCCATCAAAATCGGTTCACAATTGGCGGAGATATGAGGTAACATAGACACAAAAAAAAATCAGTCGAATAGAGAACCACCTCCTTTTTTGAAGTCGGTTAAAAAGTTAAAAAATAATTTTTAAGAAAAAATAAAACCGACTTCAAAAAATTAAATACAACAAATAAAATACACTAAAGGTATAAAATAATTATTATCTCATTTAGTTAGAACTAAACTACGAAAATATTAAGATAAATTACTTTTTGAAGTCGGTGCCAAACCTATAAGCGAGCGTACCAACCAAACGTACTAAGATCCGTTGAGTGCGATTCATAAAAGGTATATGTTTAAACCGACTTCAAAAGTAATTTCATGTTAATATTTCGTCGTTTAGTTGTAACTAAATAAGATAATAATTATTTTATACCTTTTAGTGTATTTTATTTGTTGCATTTAATTTTTTTGAAGTCGGTTTTATTTTTCTTAAAAATTATTTTTATTTTCTCTTTTTTAGTGATGTTATTAATAGTGATCATATGATCAGAACTTGACCAAATTAATATGGCACCATCCCTAAGATACCCCTTTCCAAGAAAAAAGAATCATCGAAATTATTCATAAGCAAAGAAGTTAGGCCTGAACAAGCCTAACAAAAAAGGTCTAATACCTATGAAAAAAAATGGGACCAATCGGAAGGTAGACTGAACCCAATGCAATTATTTTTCAAAATCAGTTCACAATTGGCTGAGATATGAGGTAACATAGACAAAAAAAATTCAGTCGAATAGAGAACCTCCTCCTTTTTTGAAGTCGGTTAAAAAATAAGTCTCATAGGTGGAGCAAAGTCAAAGTCATTTAAAGTGGAACATTGCAAACAATTATATATTTTATTCCAATTACAATACATCAATTGAGTTGAATTTAGTTGTTTTTTTTCTTTTCTTTTTTTGTATTTTCGTTTTCCCTAAATAAAACTTTAATCGGTAATTTATCCCCAACCTAATTTATTCAACAAAAGACATAGAGAGAGAAAGAAAAACAAAAGGTCTATTATTTTTAAAATAAAACCAGTTAAAATATTATGGATTTCAAAGAGGGATACAACAAAACAATGGAAAGTAAATTTCCTTTCGACAGGTACATTGCAACGAATCTGTCCGTCCCCTTTCTCTTCCACCTCCGCATCCCCTTCCGACTGGATTCAAATAATAAAACAAAAACAGGATAAAACCTTGCTTTTATTTATTTTTTTATTTGATAATAAACATTTCTCTCATTTTGTAAATACACTTTCAATACAGCCACTCAGAAGTCACTATAAAATTTAGTGAGAGAGTTTTTTTTTTATACGCCATCAATACAGTGAAATGGCACTACACAGCGTTTAATCGTTTTTGATTATTAATGTTTTATTAATTAATTAAACTAATTACTAAAAGGTGGGTTTAAATCAGTGTTTGCCAATCTATCTATATTCGATTTGGATGACTTGGATCGCCAAATGTCTACGCCAAATCAGGGCCGGCGCTAGCAGTTTCACCGCTCCGGGCAAAAAGGTAAAATGCCGCCCCTTTATAAAAAAAATTAAAAGAGATATCCTATACCCTTCCCACGCTTAGTAGTAAAAACCTGAGCAAAAAAAATTGATATTAAAAATAACTTTTAAGGAGTTAGGTGTTGGTTCTAGGTGAAACATTTAAATATAATAATAAAACTTGAGCAAGATGCGAGGTAGGTTTCACAAAAAAGAAATAAAACAAAATTGAGTTTTGAATTTGATATATTTCGGGGGTGACCCCATCATCAGGAGTCAAAATAAACTGATTATACAATAGAAAAATAATTTTACAAATAACAATTTTTTTTAATATTTTATGAAATGTATGTGGTGAGGAGAAAGTAGGGGTAAGAGGAGAAGTTGTTCTAAGAATTAATATTTTCGACAAATGGAAAAATTGAGTTTTGAACCAGCTGAAGGGAAGCTATACCTACTATTATAATAAATAATGGGAAAGTACGTGACAGGGTACAACTGGAAAAGTGCCTGAGAGGTACAATTAACTTAATATTTTGAATGTGCAAACAATAGAAGGAATGTTTAGTTAATTTATTATAATATATATCAACAATTGAAATTTTATCTACTTCTAATTGGTTATGAAAAAATTTGAATTTATTTGATAGGGCTATTTTAATGTCCGTAGATTCTTCCAATTTAAGGCCTTTTCTTTCGAAATGAATGTGGATAGGATTATTATTAGAGGTGGAATGATTGATTGAATTTAAAACTCAATTTTGTTTTATTTCTTTTTTTGTGAAACCTACCTCGCATCAAGTTTTTTATTAGATATTAAAAATGTTGAAGTTTTGATTTTCATATCTAAATAAGAGAGGTAAAAATTAGCCCTCATAGGAGGTGTATCCTACTGCATGAAACACCAAAGTGGCCAAAAATTGACGGATTTGAGCTTTTTTCTAAAAATGTTTGTTTAGAAAAGCTGTCTATTTTTTAATTATTACCTACTCACCGGATTTTTTCAAGACACATTATGAGACAATTTTCAAAAACTCACGGCAAATAATAATTGTAGGTAACGCACTCTACTTCACTAACAACTAACCTGTAAGGCAATCAATGCATAAATAAAACAATCTAACTGCCTTTTTCCTTTTATTATAGTAGCGTAACCATTTTTATACAGGAGTTTAATACGCTTTTGAGCGCTTTCCTTGAAATGTTTTGATATTTTATCTATATTGCTCTGAATTTTTGGTTCGGTTTTGGATTTGGTGTTTAATACACGAAAACTCTACTCATCTTTCAAAACGTGTTTTTATTTAAAAACTACATACCTCAACCTTGTTATGTCGTTCTCATGTTTGAGGATTTTTGAAGTGAATGGGTACCTATATTTAAAAGTTCGTAAAACATATTAAAAACAAATTTTATTAAAATTTCACCTATTAATTTTTCATAAGTATTCAAAAGAATGTTGGTTTAATAATTTTCTTCATAAACTAGTTAATTTTACAGCTCATTTGTCGCCTCCTTAGGTTGCCGCCCCGGGCTGAGGCCCGGCTTGCCTATCCCTAGCGCCGGCCCTGACCAAATCACTGTGGCAAAAAAAAAAAAACATTCGCTTTCGAGCAACAACTGATGTGATTTTCGTTAAGAGCTCGTTGCGGCACACCCTTGTTTCTTCTTGGGCCCTGCGCGAGACCGTGGTGAACTTGTGCATCGGCCCCAAAGGAGTGCCGATCACGAATTTCAACAAAATCCATCATGGTATTTCTTCTCTTGCACAAGCGAAGGTTCTATTCTTCATTAAACGCATAGAAGAGATAAATTGGAAGACAACCAACAGAGATCCATCAAGTTCACAGGCGTCATATCCATAACCGGAGCCATTAAGAAATCACCAATTCCAACTACATAAACATATATTCATTTCAATTTTAAAGGAATTTATCTACTATAATAAAATTTATATATCAAAAAAACTTTGTTTATTTAATCAGCACTTCTCTACCTCTCATTAAAATAATCACAAAAAAAAACATCCCTGATTATACCCCCATCCATCACAATACATAAGCATGCCTATAACAAACTATTATTATTGTGGATATTTCGATATTTCAGAACGATAAATTATCTTATCTAGAATAGTACCATATTTGTAGATAATGCAACCCACACAACGAATTCTTTTGTTGTATATCCAGCTTACCACTACATCAAAATGAATTTATCTACATCCAATCGAGTATTTCAACCCATGAGAAATAACAGATAGAATATTTTTAATTACTTATATCGACTAATGATGAAGTTCAATCCTTCGAAACTATAGTGTATAAGAAATAAATAAGAGATAGGGTTGGCCGAGACGATAGCCTACAAGCCTCCTAATCAAGTGCCTGGGTCGGGCTCGAATCTGATCCCTAGATAGAAGACAAAATTTAAAATAATAGTTTGTAAATTTGCTGATGGCTAGAAAGGCCGAAAAGCCCAAAAAAATAAATAAATAATAACTAATGATATCGGGTACTCGTAAATAAAAAATATATAGTATGCATGCTTAAAGCGTATTTATTGGGAGATTTATATATGTTAATTTAAAAATGTGCCTATTTTTATATTTTCATCAAGCAGATGACAACATCGTTGAACTTCCTTATGAATCATCACTTCTGCTATTCTCAGCAAACTAAATGTTTTCATTAGATTTATTGGCAAATCACTAAAAACTACATGACAAATTTCAAACTCATAGCTTCAATATTTCTGTAACAACTGTTAATAAATGTGTAAGTCGATTTTTGTGAAAAATTATGTAACTCCACAGGAAGGAAGGCCCTGGTGTTAGCCACATTGTGAATAAGTGTCTAGCCCATAGGAGGAATGATAGAAATTTTAGAGAGATGTGAATTATTGTACCTCCCATTAATTTGTACACCTGTCTAAACTTTTAAGTCCCTGCCCTGTAAAGTTTGGTAAAGGGGACTTACACACTTATTCACACTTGTTGCAGATTTAAGAAGCTTCACACGGCAAGGAGAACAGACGCATAGATAAAGAGGCATAAAACGAAGTCCCTATATAAATAACTGGAGCCATTAAAGCGTCACAACGGCACTGAGCAACTGAAAAAACCCTGAAAACATTTTCTACAAATAAATCTAGAATTTCAATGAATTTTGATTTAATTTGGTAACGGCTTTACTCAACCTCGAAAAGTAAATATCAAAAACAATTAAAACGATGAATTTACACAGGTATAGAAACCTCATCAGATCGCATGGTGGAATAAAATCAGAAAACTAGAGAAATAAAAATAATTTATCAAAGTCAAATGAAATTTTCAAAATTATCTATCTAAGCTGATATTTAATTTTCATCACGATTTATTTATGAATCTGGCAATTAAATTGAATATTATGGAAAGATCGGTTTCAAAGGTGGTAAATTCAGCCGTTCCAGATTAGTTTGTGAATTCGATAAAAGGATTAGCGAGAATGGCTTTCATGGAAAGTTTCGGTTGTTGCTATTATATCCTGATAATGGATGGAATGAAATAGATTAATACAATTCCTTCGAGACCTCCCAGGCTTAATAATTAGCCAATTTCAATGGAATAATTACTATTCACCATCAGGCAAAGTAATTTAAATAATAAATTTACAATCAATTAAGGTTGAAACTCAAAATACAATAATTCTTGATTCGAATTAAAAAATTAAATATACTATTTATGATCCATAAGTATGAATTTACTTTCATTTATTTATGGATATTAAAAAATGTCCTTTAAAGTTAAAACTTTTACTTTTTTGTGCAACTTCTTCTTGTTTCAATATCATTAAAAAAAATGACTAAAAATCTAATTTTCTCTGAATTAAGGTAGTTGTTTCACCATATAGGTTTTCTTATAATTTTTTTGAAATTTAGACAGATTATTATTTAAATACTTCCGCATCGATAGGTGATCAAAACGAAATTTATGAACAATATAGTTCCGGAGATATTGAAGAATAGTTTTTTAGACTCTTATGCATTGCACTAAACGGAAAATCCGAAAGTTTACATAATATTTAATTATAATTAAGAAACTCTTCTTATCAATGTTATAAAAAACTAAACCAACATTAAACAATAACTAATAGATTTTTTAAGAAAATTTTAATTCATAGTTACAACACAGTTTCTGAGATAATAATTAATAAATAATGAAAAATTTACACTAAAAACAAGCTGGCAACAAAGCATTTATTTAACCTAAAAAGTGGGTTAATTTTACTACTTTTTTGACGTTTTTTCGCTTCAACCATTGTCGCAACAGCTTTCAGTCGCTTATTAAGAACTTTTTCTTTTATAAATCGATCTTTATAATGTATTTTATCTGTCATTTTTATGATAAAAATATTCAAACTCGGACAATGTTGCCAGATTTGTCAAACGAGAACGGGATTGGCTAGTAGTGGTATATAAACAAGTTTTGGGCTTATGAATTATGAATCCTTATTGTCTGTTCTATATACTCTAGCATTAACTTTTTGCTAATATTTTCGCGAAACAACTACCTTTAAAATTCGTCAAAATTTAGTCACATTTTGAAGAAATTTTTATGAACTCATGAAAATTAGCACAACATTTCCGTAAGCCGGGTATCCGAAATCACTCACTTGAGCTTTAAAATTACAAAGCTAAAATTCCGCTAAGTCTCACCTAATTATTAGAAATTGTCCTCAGTCACTTAGAAACTAATAAAATATTACAAGACTAGCAATATGAATTTAGATTCAGACGGTACTTTTCCACAAATGACATCTTAACGTATGTAACTCAAATCTGTGGAACAAAACTCTAGAGACCGAGAAAGAGACTCTGGCAGTAGTCCTGGATAGTTCAAAGGCTTTTGACCAAGTTTGGCGCAAACCTCTTATTGCTAAACTGCCAGCCATGAATGTGTATTTTTCAACTAGAAGTTGAGCCCTGTTATTAACCAAATTTAAAAAAAGGAGGAGATTATCAATTCATAGGAATATTTTTTTTAGACATCTTTAGAGACGTATCTGTTTGAATTTTTTAGTTACAATAAAGGGAAATGATTCAATAGACGGGAAATAAGAGAAGAGCCCTGATTTTAAAATAAAAATTTCCTAATTTTAATAAATTTTATTTGTCATGAAATATTATGGGTTTTAAAATTAAAGTTTCACTTCCCACGTGAGCCTATGTGGATGAGGTTTACACATTTTTTTAATAATTATTTTAATTAACTCGCAAATAAAATTAACTAAATAAGAGCATCTGTTTTCTAGTCATTATGCTAAGGTGCAAAAAAAAATTGTATTCACAAAAATGAGTTTTTTCTATGTTGATTTGATGATGCTTTGGAGGTTGACTTGTTTATCAAAAGATAATTTTTGGCTAAAACGACTTCCAATGCACATTTTTAATAAGAAAATCTATTATAATCCACGACATTTCGACAGCTATGGTTGCGGAGTCGATTATTGATAAACTGATGATTTTTTCTTTTTCTTTGTTTTCACTTGCTGAGATATTTTTATATCCATATAAAACTGAAAAATTTTATTTAAAGATAAACCCTGAGATAGTGTCCTCCATTTGTAATAAGTATGAAAATGAAAATCTATTGTATTTCATATTTTAAATGTATATCCGAAATACAATGCTTTGAGGGAAGTTTATATGAGGGACTCTATTGAGTATGTTGAAAATTTGGGACATTTTAAGGACTTTGAGCTTACAAAAGTTGAGGAGCTTATATAATTTTATTGTGGGTGCTCTGCGTCTCCGTTCATTTATTATAAACTAGCTGCAAGGCCCACATTCGCCTCATTACTAGCCAGGGGCACGCCCCATGGACCCCAACCCACGAACCCCAGCCTCATACCCCCACCCCCGCACCATGCACCCGTGCTCAACCACCAGCTCCCGCACCACCTCTGGACCCTCATCTGAACCCCCCACTCCAACCTGCACGACCCCACTCTCGCGCCCTCCACCACCAGTAAGCCCCTGGATCCTCACCTAAACCCTCACCCCCCACTGTACCATCCCACACCTCGTGCCTCCAGCCCGCCCCAAACCACCACCCCGCACTGCCCCACTACGCCTCTGGACCCTCACCTAAACCCTCCACTCCACCCTGCACCTCCTGGACCCCACCCTGTGCCCGCCACCCCCGAACCCAGTTTTTTTCATTTCTAGCCTTCTAGTGACCTACAGATTATGTATACAAAATTTGGTTAAGTTGGCTTTAAGGGTAAGAATTTTCATATTTTGACCCCCCCCCCCCATTTTGGGTTGTTAGTATTTGTATTTATAGACTTCTAGAGACCCACAGATTATGTATACAAAATTTCGTTGAGTTTGGTCAAAGAGCAAGATTTTCATATTTTGACCCCCCCCCCCCTTTTGGGTGGTTTTTTGGGGGAATTTTTTTAAACAAAAGTTGCCAGAAATCACATTCCCTACAACTTTGCTGATAATAAAATTTGTGGTAGAGTTAATAGTTTACAAGTTATTTGATAATTTTCATTCTTCGATCCCCCACCCTCCCCCAACCCCCTTCTGGGGTCAAAATATCAAAACGTTATATAGCTAAAAACGTAAGTTAGAAGACATCTGATGTAAATATGTAATTTTATAATAACCTCTTCAGGCGTTTTTACGTGAATCGTGAGCAACTTTTCGGAAACATACAGACATACATACAGACAGACAGACAGAAATTTTGTTGAGGGTGTTTTCATTCATAACTTTGCTTGAAACGTGTGCAACCAAAATTTGGCGTGATTTGGAGCAATGTACAGACAAAACCTTAATTTTATATATATACGAGTAGATGAATGAATGAGGGAGGGATGGGAGAGGGAATGCTTCTTTTTTTGTATGTGTCCACAATTTTATTTGTTCTCAATCCTTTTATTGAATTTTACTAATTCTATATATATACAATAATTGAATAAAAAAATAAATAAAAATAAAAATTTGATTTTTTGGAAATTTTGGTAAGTCAGTTTTACTTCTCCCAAACCACTTGAAATCAACTCAAGAAATAGATTTCGAAACTCAATGAATTATTATGAGATTTTCTCATTAAATGTGTAATCTAGGTGGTTTTAGTCGAAACTTCTCTTTCGATAGAATTTTCTCCATGTATCAGGCAATTTCAGGCAAAAAAAAACTTTATTCAATTCAATATACAATCACGTTACTTGGATTTTAAACGAAATGGGGTAGTTTCGTAAAAAAAATCCAAGTAACATGATAGTGTGGATAATGTTGATCTCAACGGAGCCGGAATAGAGAAAGATCTTTCAAGAGAATGAGAAAGTTTCTCAGGCGTTTGAAATGCGGAAAGAGCCAGCCACGTACGTGAAGATTAACCCTGAACCAGGGATTCTTTCTAAAAACAAATAATCACAAAAGACAAGAAAATAAAAGAAAAAAAAATTAAAGAGTTAAAAATAAATTCATTCGCGACATAAGATTCACTTCAATATACAATTGGCTTTAAATTATGGTTGGTGCATAATTATCAGGCGTTTTTAAACACTATTATAAGGCTTAAATTTAAACTATTAGTACCTGGAGGCACCGAGCGATGCACGGTAACCCCTGACCCCCCCCCCAAACCACACACCTCACCCCCACCACTGCACCCCCACTCCGCCCCACCCCACCCCAGCTGCGCCTCCCACCCCGGGATACCCCACAACTGCACCCCACCTCCTGCACCTCCTACATCCATCCCCACCCCCCACCCAGTTTTTGCACTTCTATCTTTCTAGTACTCCACATATTATGTTTATATTTGTTTGCTCGTACACCAATTTGACCACATTCGTTCATATTGATAAACATTATAAAAAAATAAATAGGAAAATAATAATAAAAAAAAAATAATCGTATAGGATATGAAATAAAAACATAAAATTAAAAAAAATATGTACGTCTCGGGACGCGCGACAGAAGTGATAACTTTCACCAAGCAAGTATTTTTTTAGGAAGACAATTTCAAGGATTATTGACCGGAGAAAAGAGAATTGAATATTTAATTTTAATTAGAAGAGTGGAGGGGGGGGAGGCCAAGGAATAATTATTAATATATTTAATGTTTCTGGATTTAAAATTGATTGTTGTCTTTTTTTCAGCTTAATTCAATTATACATATTTCAAATTTGCCTCGCCGCAATTTATTCAATGAATTAAATTTATTAAATACATAGCTATATATAATATATTCAATTATTTCCACACTTATAATAAAGTCGAATTCAAAAATATTCATTTTAGTAAAAGTAAAAAGCAAAGTTTTTTAAAATAATTCTATAGTCCAGTGGTAGAGTGTGTGCCTCTGATGCAAGAGGTCTCAGGTTCTAGTCTGACATCCAGGGAGTCATTTTTTTTTATTAAGATTTTCATCTATCAATAATTACTTTAATTAAGAAAAATCAATTAAGATGAATTTTGATGAGGTCCAGACCTAGCCAGATCTTTTTTCATCCTCAAAACTTATTAATAGATTTTGTTTCATCAAAATCGGTAGGGCCGTTTTCAAAATAGAACCAAGATACAAATATATAAATAAATAAATATACAATTTTTGCTCGTTTAATAAGAGTAGATTTATTAATAAATATGATATATTTAAATATTAATATTAATTCTAAAGATTTGAGCATCTTTTTTTGAAAATAGTTGGAATGTTTTTCAAAAAATTGGCTCGCATTAAAAACCAATTATATATTAAGAGAGAAAGAATTTAATTTTTAAGACAAAATCTAGGATTTTAGTAGAAATATTTTTACATTGCGATATCAGAGTCGATTCATCCCCTCAGGAGTTGAATCTGAGAACTAACATGCTTTCCGGGCAGTCAGCTTAACCCTCAAGGCAAAAACCTCTCTCCGACCCGCAATATATTATATAAGCGAAAAATTTTTTAATCTATTCTTCTAGAACGGAAAATAAAAAATTTAGCTTAAAATGAAAAAAGTTTTTCATAGAGGACTGAGGAATCCCTATGATATCAATGTGAAAATATTTCTACTAAAATCCTAGGATTTGTCCTAAAAATCAATTGCTGCAAAACTGCTCTGAGGGAGCTAATTGTTACCCTGACCAAAATTATTTGAATTAAGCGATTTTTTTTTATTTTTCCTAGGTTTTCTTTGATTAAACCATTTACCTACTTAAAAAACGGTCCAAAAAACATATAAATAAAAAAAATTTAAATGTAGGTAAGTATTTTTCAAGTTGGTTCTTTTTTCCCATTTTTGATTTTGGTTACATATAAATAGTGAGATCATGTGGGCGCTAAAGATAGGGGGCGAGGGGGCCTTACTTTCTTTAGTTATAACAGTAAACTACAGAATGGAAGGACTGAGATGTAATCGCTATCAATATTTGTTCACTCGATAATTATTAACTTTGAAACGGTGTGTGGCCAAATTGACCATATAAATTTATAACGCTACTCAGTCAAAGGGTTAAGGAGAGTAAGGTTGAAACTGTTGTTTCGCCATAAATGGGACTCCATAAACTATTTAATAATGTATTATTTATTACTCTACGATTATGAGTTTTGAAGTTATAAACGTTCAAAGTGTGACATGTTTTTGTTGCATCTGTGCTCCTAAAATTTCTTATATCAAATATAGGGAAAGACACTAGCTCAAAACATTTTTTAAATTGAAATTTTCCGGATAATAATATTGAAATAACAATTTTTTACATAAATATACTGTTTAATTTTGTTTGTATACATTAAAATAAGTATTGCAAGCACAAAGTTTTCAAATTTTTAAACACAATAAGCTAAGACGCAGCGTTTCTCAAACTGGGGGTTGCGTTTTCCGGAGGGGGGGGGGGTGTAAAGTGGTTGCGAAATAAAAATATTTTCTGAGAAAATCAAACTCATATCAAAAGTACTTAATACATATAATTGTTAAAAATACATTAACTCGGCAAATTACTAAGAGCCCAACTGTTTACCAAAAACATTGCCCTTTGAGACGTATAAAAGGTAAGGTCTGCTCCCTGATTCAATTTTAAAGAGCCGCGGTATTCTGACAGCCCAAAAGTAGCATAATCAATAGTCTTTTAATTGATGGCTGGAATAAACGATCTGCGGCCCCTAGACCCCACCCCCGAACCTCACCCAGCACCCCCACCCCCGCACCACGCACCCGAGCCCCGCACCACCACCCCGACCCCTCTCCCCTCTATGCCCCCTGGACATCCACCCCCACGCACCACCCCCACCACTATGGCCTCTGGACCCCTAACGCACCCACTACACTAACCCCGAACCAACACTCTGCATCCCACCCACCGCAGCACCCAGTTTTTGCATTTCTGGCTCTCTAGAGGCCCATGTATACAAAATTTGGTTGAGTTTGCTCCAAGGGTAAGAATTTACATTTTTTCACCCTCCCTCCTTTTTGGGAGTTTTTTGAGGGAAATTTTTTTAAACAAAAGTTGTCAGAAATCACATCCCCTACAACATTGCTCAAAAGAAAATTTGCTGTAGACTTAATAGTTTAGGAGTTATTTGATAATTTCCATTCTTACTCCCCCCCCAAAACCCCTTTTGGGGTCAAAATATCAAAACATTATATAGAAATAAACGTAAGTTAGAAGACATCTGATGCAAATATGAAATTTTAAAATTAATCGCTTCAGTCGTTTTTACGTGAATCGTGACCAGCTTTTCGCAGAACCCACGGAAATATACAGACACATACAGACACACACACCGACATGCAAGAATTTTGTTGAGGGTGTTTTCGTTTATAACTTTGCTTGATACGTGTGCAATCAAAATTTGGCGTGGTTTGGACCAATGTACAGACAAAACCTTAATTTTATATATATAGATAACTTCTTGGGCGTCACAGGGCTAGAAAATTTGAAAAAAATTGAGCTAAGAAAGTGAGCTCTAAAATGAAACGATGAATTTAATTTTCGAGCTTAGATTTCCTAAATATTTTCTATTTTACCTGTTATCTCGCTTTTTAAAACATTTCAAATCCAAATTTTCATAGTATTTTAATTAATTTTTTTCTTGAAAATTAAAATTTTTTAAATTTATTCTATAATTAGGGTCCAGAATATTAATTGATCCATTTCGTATATCAAAATAAATAAATAAAGTTATCAACTTGTAAATCCATTTTCTTTAGTTGGTTGTCATTTCTTGATATAAACAACAACAAGCGAGTTTATTTTCACGTATTTCAAAACATGGAAGCAATCTTAGAAAATGTTAATCCCGCATTTTAAAAACAATCAGAATGACTACAATCAATGACGCCCTCGAATATACAGGTAATAGAAAATTAAATTTCTTCATTTTTATCGAAAAATATAAACTTTTAGATCTATCGACTTATTCGGCTTCCAATGGTACGTTCTAAAATCAAACAACAAATGACACATAAATGTTCAAATTGCCGATAGTTGCAGAGTAAAACTTTTTAAGGAAAACTCAAGAATGTCAACCGCGGGGTGAACCGCGATTGGATATAGGTGTACTCGTCTTTGGAATTATGTTGAATTATTTTGGAATTCATTAGATAATACCTCTTCATATATTGTCTTCTATTTGGAAATCGTTGGAAATGAAAGTGGAAGTGGAAGTCGAAGTAATTGTGCACGCTATAAGGTCCCGGTTCACCCCTCGCTGTCAATTTTTGAGTTCGAGGTGTTAAGTAAGATTAAATTTATATTATATGACATAAGGGTTGATTTCGCCGCCTCGGGAATTGAACCTGAGTGCCAAGATGCTCTCCGAATCTTTGTCAGGGGAATACCTGCTAAACATATAATTGTAATTTAAGTAATCTCCATCATTATAAAATTTCACAATCAAATGATTATAAATCTAAACATTCTGTATAGTGAGAGCATATAGGTATTTTAAATTTAATTTTTTGATTTATGAAAATGTTCAAAAATTGAAAAACAATGGAATGACCATTCACGATTTGAATATAAAAGTTCATATTGCCACAGTAGTATTTCTAAATAAAATACAACAGATTGTCAACTTCTGAATCCTAGGTGTTATAGGGATGTTTATTATGTCAGAAGGATTGATTTCATCCACTCGGAAATTGAATCTAAATTGATCCCTAATTATTTCAATAGTTCACAATATCTTTTGTTATCTTAACAACAAATGATATATTTAATCAGGGGTCCCAAAACTAGGGCCTGCGGGCCAAATCCGGCCCTTGAAACATTTCCATCGGGCTCGCGGCTTCTATAGAATTAATCCACAAATATTCACTATATTAAATATTAATGGCATATAATAGCGTATTATTAATATAATTTCCGTATAATATGTTATATCCGGTCCGCCCATAGTTTTCAATGTTCACATGTGCCCTATTTCTAGAAAGTTTGGGGACTACCGTATTAATTTATTACATAAGGAAAAAAGGCAATATCTAAAGCCATTGGCTAATTATATCTTCAACGAATTTTCTGCTGAGCATATTCTAACTTCGGTGACGTTTTACCAAGTACCTACTCATCATCATATCATAGAGAATTCATAGAACCAAGATTGGTTTGACACAAGTACCTGCATCCTCCTTCACTTTTCTACAAGTCCCACATCTCATATAATTAATTATGGGGGAAGTATTTCAATCTAGCACTTCCCCTTTCTCTTTTCTTTTCTATCTCGCTCTCTAAAGAATCTCTTAGCATTCTTCCAGATATAATTAAATAAAATGATGAAATAAGTTTATAATAAACTTAATGAAGAAAATCAATCAGTTCTAATACCTATTTGAATTCTATATATATATCCCTATCATTATCACATGTATCTAAATTTTCCCAAAATTTTAATAGAGTTTTCGAGATAATAACTAGTAGAACTTAATATCAACTTATAATTACTAATTTAATATAAATGTATCTTGAAAATACTAAGCTAGTAATTGTTTAGTTTTTTTAAAGATATGGCTGAGTATTTAGAGTTCGAAACAGAGGCGTAAATAGGGTCCGTAACCCCCCCCCCCGGGGGGAGTTAATGGGGTACAAGACAATTTGGCACTAATATACCATTTGGGTATGGATATCTCTCAATTAAGTTACATTTTAGTCATAATTATTGCGATTGTTGTACCCAAATAATACTATGTTTAGTTTACTGCTGCTGCCAATTATACGTGAATAAAAAAATATTCAACTATCTAAATATCTAAATTTTAATTAATGCGTTATATTTTCTTAAAAATTACATTAATGTCAATATAACTATACAGGAAATGACAGATATTATTTTAATCGATTATTCCTTTATAGAAAGTGATTTATGTGAAGATGGACTGCCTTATTATTATTTTTAAGCATTCCTATCACTGTGGCTACAGCAGAAAGATATATCCTACGGCAAATTAAAAATAATTAAATCATATATTAAAAACAGCATGAATCAAGATAGAATTAGTAATCTCGCTCTTTTGGCAATAGAATTTCATGCAGCAGAAAATTTAAATTTAAAAACTCTTATAACAGATTTTGCTAATAAAAAAGCCTGAAGAACTAATATTTAATTTAATTTTATATTAAACTCATCTGCAGCGTCTTTTCTCTTTGTCTCCTATTAACTAAATTCATATCCCTCAAAACAGATATTTTAATAGCGGCCTAAAAGTGACCGAAATTCCAGCCTATAAACATATATCCACGCTCCACTCGATCGTCATTGAGAAAAACGCCTTGTTTTCTTCCTGAGAAAGCCTCTCCCTGAGTCTAGATTTTTGTATTAATGATAGAAATCGGAATCTTCTATATATCATATATACAACCCGTATGGAAATAAATAGATTTTCGAAATATGTTTTTTATATATTTTTTGAAAATATATTAAACTAGCTGCAAGGCCCGCCTTCGGCGGCCCTCTTGCTAGCCAGGGGACTCGTCCCCTGGACCCCCCAAACCCACCCAGCATCCCGCACCCGTGCCCAATCCCCGCCCCCACACCACCACCCCGCACCACCCCACTTTGCCTCTGGGCCCTGACCTGAACCCCCTTCTCCACCCTGCACCACCACCCCCGGACCCCACACCATGTCCTACACCCCCGCGCACCACACCCCCGCCTAGCCCCCTGGACTACACACCCACTATGCCCCCTGGACTCCACCCCGCACCACCCCTTCACCCTACTCCGTCTTACTCCATCACCCCCATTCCACCACCCCGCACCCTCATACCCCCCTGACCCCTCACCCCATACCCTAACTCATATCCGCACCCGTACCATCACTCCACCCCCGCACCCAGTTTTTGCATTTCTAGTCTCCTAGTGACCCACAGTTTATGTATACAAAATTTGGTTAAGTTGGCTCTAAGGGTAAGAATTTCCATTTTTTGATCCCCCCCCCTCTTTCGGGTCGTTAGTTTTTGCATTTCTAGCCTTCTAGTGACCCACAGATTATGTATACAAAATTTGGTTAAGTTTGCTCCAATGGCAAGAATTTACATATTTTTCACCCTCTCCCTTTTTGGGTGGTTTTTGGGGGAAATTCTTTTAAACAAGAGTTAATAGTTTAGGAGTTATTTGATCATTTTCATTCGTGCCTCGCCCCCCAAACCCCCTTTTGGGAACAAAATATCAAAACATTATATAACTAAAACGTAAGTTAAAAGACATCTGATACAAATATGAAATTTCATAATAATCCCTTCAGCCGTTTTTACGTGAATCGTGAGCAACTTTTCGCGGAAACCACTGAAACAGACATACAGACAAGAATTTCGTTGAAGGTGTTTTCGTTCATAACTTTGTTTGAAACGTGTGCAACCAAAATTTGGCGTGATTTGGACCAATGTAAAGACAAAACCTTAATTTTATAGATATATAGAATTTTTGTGTTAAATTTATATAAAATTTATACTAGAGCGACATAAAAATAATTATTATTTTAAGAATATATAGAAAACATAAACTTTATATAAATTTAACACAAAAATTTTATATTTTTAATATATTTTCCAAAATAAATAAAAAACATATTTCGAAAATCTATTTATTTCCATACGGGAAGTCATTCATATTTCGAAATCAACAATAGTGAATCAATTTTTTAGTCCTTCGTAAACATTTATTCAAGAATTAGATTAAAATTTAATTAACGAAATCAATCAATAACATTTTCTGCACATTTTAAATAAAACCACATTCAATTTGATACCCAAATAACAGAGAAATTAATTTCTAAATATATTCGTTTCAAATAGTCAACCAATTAATTTATTAAATATACATCAAAATGTAAATTATTTTACTTTAGATAGTAACATCTCTTCCAGAATTCTATTTTACTAATATTTCTTTCATTTTTTATATGGAAATTTCAAATTTATTAACTACTTTCCTTCCTATTTAACAGCCAATAATTAATATTCCATTGCAATGCTTTAGCCTATGCTTAATCTATTCTGTGCCTCACCAGACTTGTCAGCCGCCTCTCATATAAAAGATCCCAAAAACTCGCATAAATATGTTCAATTCTAGAAGCATCAAAAAAGTTACTGGTTCATACATGCAATAAGAAATTAATCTAATTTATTTAAGTAATCGAAGATTAGAATGTTTAATATTTATTAGATTAAAGGTTGAGACATGCACAAATTCAGAAATTTTTAGGAGGGAAGAGAGTCAAAAATACAAACCCTCTAGCCCCTGAAGACCACAAATCCCATATTTTTGATGAAAACTCACTCTTTAAATATGAATTCTATTGTATACTTCCATAAGTAATATTTTTAATTTTAATTTTTTGCTTTCACATTTATATTTAAAAAATAAAATGTGTAAGTATTATAATCCCCTCGGGGTCTTATCATTGAGAGCTTTTATCTGCTAAGGGAAAAAAGTTAATTTCACTTTGTCACTTCTAGGTGGAAGGATGCCCTTAATAGTTTGAAACCGAATTTAGAACAACAAACTGGATATTGTGGTCTCCAGGGACCAAAAATTGACCAAAAATCGATTGGTCCGTGCGTGCGTGTGTACGTAAAGCCTTTCTCAAACAAAATTAACATTTATTCATTACATTTAAATTCATAAAATAGGTAGTATTTTCAGGAGACTCTCTGAAAATCCCGACCATTCGGTTACGTGATTGTAATTTTACTATCACGAACGGATGGATGAAAATCATTCTTTATAAAACAGACAAAATTTATCGTTTTAGTACCTTTAGAAAGAGATTAAAAGAAAAAATATATATGTAATTATTTTTGCTCAACTTTAGTATAGATTTAGTTCCAATTTTCTAATTAATCTCCTTAAAATATTTATATTATTTCTATTGTTCAATTTCCGCAGATGATATTTCTAAAACAATGGGCTTTGTGAGATTTTTCCATTTTTTTTTTTTAACAAATTAATCTCCAAGAAAAGTTCTCTCTACTTCGGAATATAAAAAAGTAATAAATTAATTAAAATCCTACTTTAGCCTCTTGAGTAAAGGAGTCACGAAATATCCCTCTTAATTACTTTTATACCATCATTATTATCTCACTCATATTGACCTTTTATTATCGCTCGATTTTCGTATGCTTTTGCACCTGTTTTTTTAACCAAATCAAGAAAAAAATAGACACGTGAATTATTTTCAAGGCAGATAGAAAAATACTTAATAAATAAATTATTTTTACTACAATGAATAAAATATAAATTATATTTTTTATTATAGATATGGTTGAAAAGGTTTTTTCATACATATAGGAATTCGAAAAAATTACTAATAATTTTATAGCTTTATAACTGAAAGTAGGATATTCTATTTCTAGCGAAATTTAAAATTTAGGGAATTTTATGTCGGACACCAGAGTGATATCAAAAGACAACTCGATCAACTTTTCATTTTCATGAGAATCAAGTGAAAACGACTTTATATCTTCCAAGAATGGGTTATTAATCGAGAGATTACCTTTGCGAGGAACTACATTTTCAGAGAAATAATTATTAAAATTTTTGGATAATGCTCTTAAATCTTGCTTTATTATGTTGAAGAAGACGCTTTTGTTGACATCAGTAGCAATCAAAAATTCATCAAAAGAGGAAGCATATCCACATCTTCCTCTTGTAAGCGACTATTCCAAAGAGCTAGCTTGAACGCATCTATTTTCTTTCTTAAATAATAATTTAAAAAATAATATCTTTGTGGAATTTTGTAGTCTGAGATTGAGGTCCCTTCCTTCTGCTGTTAGGACCAGTAGGGGCAGGCGGCCGGAAGGCCCCCCGAGATGCCGGGCTGGGTGTAGCAAAACGGAGACAACGGCGCACATTATTCAGGGGTGCGACAGGACCTATGATGGACGGGTCATGAGACATGATGCGGTGGTTTTATGTCTGGCAGACGAATTGATAAATAAAAGGAAATGTGTGTCGAGTTGGAGTACTTGTACTCCACCTCGGCAGGTAACCGGAAGCCAGAGATCGTGGCCAAGGATTCGTCGGGCGTGGTTTGGATGGTAGACTTGCAGATCTTCTCCGCGCTGGCTTGACTCGGTGTTGCCCACCGAAACAAAATTGAGAAATTTAGGGGCAACTCCAGTCTGGTAAGCAACATTGCGGAGCGATTTGGCGTCGGGCGGGCTCCGTAAGAGTCGAGGCCATCACACTCTCATGGAAAGGAGTGTGGTGGCATAAAGCGGTGGCATTCCTCATCGCCCTGGGTATAACCCAAAAGACTATAAATTACATAATTTATAGGGCGATGAGGGGTTCTCTATTAAATTTTTACACCTTTAATAAATAGTAGGACATATAGGGCGGGTCACAATTAAACAATGTAAAGAAGAAAAAAAAATCAAAACTAGTGACAAGGGTATTTTCCCCAAATCAGTTAATGACCCGTCCTATGAAATTTTAACTTTACTGTAAAATACCATATTTGTAACTCAAACCAAATTTGTAACTCTTTTCTGTAAGAGGAGGCCCCCTCCTGCGCGGCCCAATAAAGAAGATATGTAAACATAAAATTATTTGTATTTGAACCCTGCAGAGTAACATGACTTTTCAAAGACACACATACTCACGATTCGGCCGATATTTTTCGATGACCTGCAGGAAATTTCTGCGGATCGGCGGTTGAAGACCACTAGTCTAACTTATATTAAGCCTCATGAGCATATCTCTGTTTTATATCTAATTTTGCACAGATAACGAAGAAACAACAAAAATCTTATTCATATTCATCTCTGAATCTTTGGCGCAAGCACATTATAAATTTACATGAAGCTACAATTCTTATTTCAATTACATATGTGTTCCGCGTTGTGTGTATAACTCCCAATTAACTGAAGATGGCCAAATAAATTCAGGCCGAAAAGTTTTATTCAGTGTGTTTTATTGAACCCAGTGCATCCAACTTTGGCTGATACCTCCTCCTTCATCTAATACAAAAAAACAATTTTTATAAAAAAAATAAAAAAATAAAACCGACTTCAAAAAATTTAAATGCTGCAAATAAATTTGTTAATAACAACGCAAAAATAAAATAAAATGCACTAAAAGGTATAAAATAATTATCTAATTTAGTTACAACTAAACGCTGAAATATTTACATGAAATCACTTTTGAAGTCGGTGCCAAACATATACATTTTATGAATAAAACTCGACGCATTTTACTTAGTACGATTGGCGGGTACGCTCGCTTATATAGATTGTTTAGCACCGACTTCAAAAAGTGATTTCATGTAAATATTTCATCGTTTAGTTGTAACTAAATTAGATAATTATTTTATACCTTTTAGTGCATTTTATTTGATTTTTGAGTTCTTATTATTTTATTTGTTGCATTTTATTTTTTTGAAATCGCTTTTATTTTTTTTTATAAAAATTATTTTTATTTTTCTCTTTTTAGTGATGTTATTAATAGTGACTTAATATAATACTTTGCATGAATCTCGTAAGAAAAAGCGTAGGGCGAATGAATCAGAAAATGGTAATAAAATTAAATTGCGGGTTTTAAATGAACGTTTTAAGATTGATTTTTTATAAAAGATTTTATTTATTATAATTTCGATTATTTGCTCATAAGAATTGGAAATTTACGTTAATTCCTGATTGATCATATCATCAGAACTTAATAATTTTTAAGGATTTAGGCGTCAGTTCTAGGTGAAACATTATAAATAAGTTATGAGGAGACTTTTCTAGGTTAGGTTTCACAAAAAGGAAATGTTTTAATATTTCCTTTTTGTGAAACCTAACCTAGAAAATTCTCCTCATAACTTATCATCAGAACTTGACCAAATTAATATGGGACCACCCCTAAGGTATCCTCTTTCCAATATAAAAATAATCATAAACAAAGAAGTTATGCCTGAACAAACATAGCAAAAAAGGTCCAATACCAATGAAAAAAGGGACCAATCGGAAACTAGACTGAACCCAATGCAAAAAATAATCAACATCTGTTCACAATTGGCGAACATATCAAGTAACATAGGCCAAAAAAATCAGTCGAATTGAGAACCTCCTCCTTTTTGAAGTCGGTTAAAAAAACTTATTTTATTTTGTTTATTGGGCCTCCGAGGAGCGGCCCTCTTACAAAGATAAAGTTCATTACACCTTCAGCTTACAAATATAAAGTTCATTATACCTTCAGCTTCAGAACAAATAAATTCAGATTCAGAGCGGGTGGATGGGAGAGCCAGGATTAATCCTGACTCACATTTCACATTTCTTTTTTTTTTTGTATTTACAATTAATAATCATACGCCACCCGCTCTATATGTTCTTCTGCTGAAAGTGTAAAAATTAAGGAGAGATCCCCTCATCGCCCTATATGTCAAATTGTTTATTGTTTTTTGCGATATACCCAGGGCGATGAGGGGCCCCACTGCTTTATGCCACCACACTCCCTTCCACGAGAGTGTGATGGCCTCGACCTTTACCGAGCCCGCCCCGACGCCAAATCTCTCCGCAATATTGTCCACCAGACTGGAGTTGCCCCTATATTTTCCTATTTTGTTTCTGTGGGCAACACCCAGTCCTGCAAGCGCGGAGACGATCTGGACGTCCAAATCCCACACCACCCCCGACGCATCCTTTGCCACGATGTCTGGCTTTCTATTGCCTGCCGAGCTGGAGTACAAGTACTCCAACTCGACACGCATTCCCTTTTGATCTAATCATCGGCCAGACATCGTCATGCCTCTTAACCCGCCCATCCGCGGTCCTATCACAATATTGGATGATATGCGCCGTTGTCTCAGTTCGTCTGCACCCAGCCCGGCACATCGGGGGCCCCTCTGGCCGTCTTCCCCTGCTGGTTCTTACGGCTGAAGGAAGGGACCCCGATCTCAGGCTACAAAATTCTATAAAAGTATTGTTTTTAATTACTCCTGGGCGCAGCATCCAATTATATGAGTTCTTTGCTCCCGCGCACATCTCCGAATCCCGGCCATCGACACTAGCGTATAGGTTAAATATTATATAGTTCAAGAATAACCTGATACTCGGTACTCCTGTGAAGATGCTTATTTCTCATTAGTGTCACGCACTAGAACTCCGAATACACGCCGCCTTCTAACTAACTTCGAGCAAGAACAATTGCACATTTAGTTACAAGAGGTATCTGTGATCAGACTATCTATATATTATAAAATATAGCATTTAATTGATTAAAATTCAACATCTCTAGTGTTCTGTTACAACTAAAATTGAAAATCTCCATTTTTTGGAAATATAATATCGATGATATTTAGATTAACTAGGAATAGAGTAGTTCTATGCAGAGCTGTAGTGAGGTGTACATTTTATTTTAAATTTAATTTTCGTCATTTATTAAATACTCCCTTCCCGGATTATACCGTAGATTTTTACGTTCCAAATAGCGTATATCTTGTTCTAATTTTAAGACTAAAGCACTGGACCTATACAAAATTTATATTCTGACTGTGTGAAATCTTTCACATAAAAGAATGACACTTAGCTAATCAATTCGTATTTTACTTGCTGTAATTTCTATTTAAATTATTGATTATACTGGTATATTTTTCTGAATTTTGAGAAATGAAGAATCTAATAAGAACTATTGGGAAGTAAAATTTGTATAACATGATTACCAAAAATTGAATGGTAAATAAGTAATTCTAAATTTAAAATTAATTTAAATGAAAACTCTTATGTTGTAATATTATCTCACCAAGTTTCCCGGGAAGGTGTTTGGCCTATTGGATTATACATATAACAAAATTCATAGATCAATACACCTAATGAGCTTGAATATTGATTCCAAAGGTTGATTAGCCTATCGTAACTCATGCCCCGTTTGGTATAAATCAGACAAAATTATACAGAAAAAATCTCATAGATTTTATTTAACTGAATAGTAGGTAAATAATAAAAATACGAAAAAGCCAAAACAAGCTGAAAAATTAATAAATAAATAAATGTATATATATTTGCCCCTCTTTTACGTAAATACACCACAAGTGGTTTCAGTTAAATGATATTTACATCCAAAAAAATAACTTCTCTGGCAAGTTTTCTATGAATTAAAACTTAAATAAAAAGAAAGGAAAACTTTTATGATAACAATATTTTATGATAGGCTAATAAGAAACTTTCCACTTAACTCAGCCAACTTTATCGCCCACCCTAAGATCCAGCCATAAAGAATTTTTTCCGGTGTTGGGGGGGGGGGGTGGCAGGAGTAAAATTTTCTTTGAGAAAAATAACATTTATTACATTATTTTTAGGCTCTAAGAGAGATTTGAACCTCCTTGCTTAGAAAACTGTTCGAGAGAATAGATCAGGGGTGTCCAACGTTTTGGCATACACGGGCCGCATTCGAAGTAAAAACAAATACCTCGGGCTGCAGATAAATTATCCTAATTCTATTGATATTTTTTAATAAAAAAAGTTAATAATTAATAGAATAATGATATCCACCATGACAAAGAGGCAAAAATTTCATAAAAATATTTATATCTAATAAAAAATGGAGACAAAATTGTGATTATTTTTTGGAAATCTTGATATATTTTTTCACATTAAAGATTCAAAATCTGCTCTTTTATTTTTCGAAAAAATTTTGGTGGATTGCATAATTTCTTCTTATTTCAGAAACCAATTTTATCAGATATGTTTTCCAGTAAGTACATATATAAAAATCTTAATGTTTTAAGGAAATTCATAATTTTATGTCGGGCCGCATTTATTGCATTGCTGGGTCGCGGGTTGGATAGCCCTGGAATAGATTATATAGAAAAGGGATACTTTTAAAGTTCATTTCTTATTGAGAATACGATAATTTAATTCATGCTTACTTCCTAAATATCATCGGTAGTCTAAAAAAGATTAAAAAAAAACTTGAGCAAGATGCGAGGTAGGTTTCATAAAAAAGAAATAAAACAAAAATTGAGTTTTGAATTCGATATATTTCGGAGGTGAGCCCATCATCAGGAGTCAAAGAAAGGTTTCACAAAAAGAAATAAAACAAAACTCAATATTTGTTTTATTTTATTTTTTGTGAAACCTACCACGAATCTTGTTCAAGTTTTATTATTAGTTTTCTTTGACTCCTGATGATGGGCTCACCCCCGAAATATATCGAATTCAAAACTTAATTTTGTTTTATTTCTTTTTTGTGAAACCTACCTCGCATCAAGTTTTATTATTATATTAAAATGTTTCACCTAGAACCAACACCTAACTCCTTAAAAGTTATAAAAAAAAAATTAAATTAAGCTTTGAACGGGATCAGCAAAACGTTAGCACAATTAATTGTAAAAAGATGAACAAAATGGAATTCTACTCTATTTAGACATGCGAAGAGAACATAAAAAGAGTTGATGAATTTCACTATCTGAAAAGTAAATTAAAATGGAACGAGAATTGTTAGTAAGAAATTAATTCTAAAATTGCTCAAGCTAAGGGAGGTTTGATAAAAAACAATTATAATGCTTCTTCTCAATTATCTAAGAAAATAGGAAATGTTTAGAACATTACCTACATGAAGGATCGAGCTAGATGAATGTGAAACCTAGACGATAGAAGAGGTAAAGTGAAGGAAGTATTTGAAATGTGATGCTACATAAGAATATTGAAGATTAAGTAAATAAATAGAACTACGAATAAGGAGGTTCTAAATGGGATTAGTAAAAAGAATACATTTTGGATAAATCTCAGAAGAGAGAAGAGCTCAGATGATAAGGAACCCATTAAGGCTCAGGAGAATTACATATGTAGTAAATTTTTTAGCTTGAGTTAAAAAAGAAAAGAGGAAGTGGAAAACCAAGTTTAGAATATTCTCTCTAGATCATATGAATGATATGAAATATGAAAAGTGAAAGAGCTTCTTGAGATTGAGTCAAAAAATGGCAACTAGTTGTGCATCAAACCAGTCTTAGGACTCATTACTTTATGACGCTTAAACTAGATACTAATCGAACAAACGCATTCGCCAATTCATTTATCCCTATGACATCTAGAGACTGGAATTCTCTTCCCCCGACCGTCTTTCCAGCTACTTATAACCTTCAAACTTTCAAGACCAGCATCCACAGATACCTTCGTCCTCTACCCAATCCCTAAATCTCCCCTTATCTTCACGTTACAAGGGTCCACCACGGACTTCAGAGGTTGTACCTTCTTGGTGCAACTTCTTCTTGTATCAATATCATTATAAAAAAAAAAAATAAAAAAAAAAATATTGATTTTTCTTTTATCTAGACACAGTGTGTCATCCAAGTTCGGAAAACAGGCGACGCACCGGCCATGTGTATATTTACACGAACTATTTCAAGTTACTTTCGACCCCCCCCCCCACCCCCCATAACTCAAAAACTATTAGACTTACACCCTTTAAATTTTGCATGACTAATGCCCACTAGAACACCTAGAATCACACATTTCATGAATAAATCTATTATAGTTGAGTTATTAAACTCTGAAAAGTGCCATTTTTAACACTGACTGACTGACTGACATATCAAAAACCTAAAGTACTTCCGCTGATCCTAGAATACTGAAATTTGGCATACTGGTACAGTTTGGGCTACAATTAAAGGAAAAAATTGAAAAAGTGAAACTTTCCTTTTTTCAGGACCTAAAATGAAGGGGTGAAATTTATTATAGGCTTAATTAACATATAGTGAAAATTCAATCAAGCTAGAATGCTGAAATTTCGCATACTGGTAGAGCATTAATAAAAATTGAAAAACTGATACTTTCTCTTCTTCGGGGGCCGAAATGAAGAGGTGAAATTTATGAAAAACCGACCGGGTTTTTAACAGATATTTTATGAGAAATATTTAATAATTATTAAAATAAATTTTTAAATGTAATTATTTAGATAAATTAAAGGATAAATCTTTTCAAAAATTAATGATATCTGACCAAAAACATAAATGTGAAAAAGTGGCCAAGTTCGGTACAAACGGATTCGCCGACAAAAGGGTTGAGCTCTAAACGGGTACCAAGTTCCATAGCAGTTGCTTAAATTATAGTCATAGGAATGTATAACGTTCTTCAATTGATTTAAAAGCAAATTTGTTACCTTCTTTGATAGTGAATTTATAACTTGGCAAGTTATAATAGTCATTAACTTACATTTAATGCGATGATATTTAAAACAAGCTTAAAATTTAGTTGAAAAGTTTTTGTTTTGCCGAGAGTAGCAGAGTTGTTGATTCACAAAGAGAAACAAAGAGGTTGTCTTCTGCTTGATGCAAATAAACATACACACATATATATCGAGATGATATATCTGTATATATATATATTATTTATTTGTTTGAGACTATAGTTTCAAAGACTTGGTCTTCATCATCAGTCTTTTTTAATTATAAATGTTGTTTTTCATGGAGTCAATATCGTATGGATATTGAAAATTTGATGATGAAGACCAAGTCTTCGAAACTATAGTCTCAAACAAATAAATAATATATATATATATATATACAGATATATCATGTCGATATATTTGTGTGTATGTTTATTTGCATCAAGCAGAGGACAACCTATTTGTTTCTCTTTGTTAAAATTTAGCTTTGCTAGTTGTTCTATTTTATACTTCAAACAATTTAGTTGGTTATAAAACTTGCCAAGTTATAAATTCAATATCAAAAAAACGTAACAAATTTTTTTTTAATCAATTGAAGAACGTTGTATATTCCTATGAGTATGATTTAAGAAACTGCTATGGAACTTGGTACCCGTTTAGATATCAACCCTTTTGTCGACGAAGCCATTTGTACCGAAAATGGCCACTTTTTTACATTTATGTTTTTGGTCAGATACGAAGCTTAACAGATGAAACTTGAAAAGCAAAATAAGTAAATTGAATCATTGAAAATATTCTAAATCAGATAAGTGTTTAGTTTACTAAAGTTAGTTTAGTTAAACTTTGACTTTCAATTTATTTGCTAATCGTTCTGCATTAATTTATTGCATGACCTTTAAATTGTATTATTATAATGTCTATTTATATTTCAATTTCCAATTTGTAGATATTTTATTATACTATTATTATCATTAATAGTGTTTCAACTTATGCACTAGCACTGCAATGTGAGCCACACATGCATTTAAAATTTTTTTATTCAATCTGAGCATGCGTAATTCGCACTGTACCTTTTCAACTTCAAAATAAGATAAATGAATTTCAATGAGATTAATTAAAAATGAAATTAATTTAATTAAACTTCAATAACTACTATTGCCATTTAAAATTTATTAATCCCATTTTGTAATTGATTATTCTCATCTGGAAATCAATTACTCTCATTTTGAAATTGATTAATTCAATTTTGATATTGATTAGTCCCAATCTGAAATTGACTAATTCCATTTTCAGGTTGGTTTAAAATGTAGCGTCGGGACTCCCGGATCAGAAAACCCGAGTTCAAACCCGGCTCAATTAAAAAATTTGACCTGCTGCTATCTAACAAGAGGTACAGACAAGCTTGGTAGCCGTAGACCCATCTAAGGTAGGTCTATGTTCAATAGTTGACTCAGATGGCTGGATAATGAATGAATGTAAAACAACCCCTATTTTGAAATGGATCATTCCCAACTCAAGGTTGACTAGTTGCAACTTGAACTTGAAAAGGTATAGCACAGTGCTAGTGCCTTAATTATAGTTAGCTTTAAATTTAATTATTTAAAACAAATTTCTTATGGTGCAACTGTCTGATTGTTAAAATTGCGATTGCGAAAATTTGATTGCAGATGCATCTTATTTAGATATACATTGATTTTTTCTTTTTATTTCAGGATTTGGGAAATATTCGATATTTCTTATCTTCATTTCATTTTTCGTGATAATATTTAAATTTGCCTGCATTAACGTCATGCATTATTCTTTGCCTTATGCGATTTGTGATTTAGAGATTGATTCTTTAACACAAGGGGCCATCAATGCTAGTTTTTATTTTGGTATGCTTTCATTTTAATATTAATTTTCTAAAATTATCCTTTTTAATCTTTTTCATTTCACTCTAGGTGATGCGTTGTTTTCGTTCTTTTGGGCAATAGCATCTGATCGTGTTGGACGAAAAAAGATTCTACTAATTATAAATTCAATCAGTTTAATAACTGCGATTTTTCTGACTTTTTCACCGACAGGAGCTGTACTTGCCGTTGCCAACTGTATATTAGGAATCACGTAAGTGCTTTCAAATCTCAATTAAGTGTGTACATTTTTCGTTTATTTCAGTTCTGGAAACGCGATTACAACTATCGTAGTCGTTCTCTGTGAATTCCATAAAGAATCTTACAGGACGAGTCTAACAGTCCTCACTGGGTTTTGCTACTCATTATCGTGCTTAATTATTTCAGGTAATAGATTAATTCGCAGAATATGTAATTAAATATTATAATTATGATAAATATATATTATATTTGTCTTTAGGAACTGCCATCGGTATCATTCCTCTGAAATTTAGTTATCCTATGGCAAGTGTGAAATTTTCATCTTGGCGATTGTTTATACTCATTTCGCTTGTAATATCTGGACTGATTGCTCTGTTAATGGAAGCTTTTTGTTATGAAACTCCTAAATTTCTAATGTATAATTCCGGACCCGAAGCAGCTCTTAAGGTCCTCAAGAAAGTATATGCTTGGAACACGGGCAAGGATGGAGCTAGCTTTCCTGTAAGTAAATAAGAGCTCTGATACATGATCAACTAATTACAGGCATTTCCGATTAAATTTGATTAGATAAACTCAGGCATTACATACATGTTTCTCTTGTGTTTGAAAATTTATTGATAACTCTGCCTTTGCCAATGAGGATTTTGTTCAATTTATTCTTATTTAAGATCCATAACTGATCTTAAATTCAAATGTTTTTCTATAAGGATAATTGGAGAGAAATAGAAAATGTTTTTAATACTTCGTCGTTCTCCGCAAATTTTGGAGATTTGCAAATTTGTCTTCAGTGAACAAACCGTGTAAGCAAAAAGGTGCAGCTTTACAGCTTATTAATGCAAAGTTTTGTGCTAAATTCCAACCACAAAATAATTTAGTCATTTTGATTTTAAGTCGATTCTTCCATGTTTTCAGCAGTTGATACAATTAATGGCCAAAATATCACAAATGGAATGTAATAAGGTTATTCCTCAAGTATTAAATGAGAATCGATCATTATTTTTGATTTTCAATCGATTCTTCCATGTTTTCAGCAATAGTTACCAATAATAAGCGAAACGTCGAAAATGCAATGCAGAATGGTTATTCCTCAAGTATTAAATGAGAATCAATCGCCATTTTTGATTTCTCAATGTTTTTTTATTTTTATGATGATATTGATACAAGAAGAAGTTGCACCAAAAAGGTGCAACCTCTGTAGTCCCCGGTGGACCCTTGTATCGTGAAAATAAGAAGAATTTAGGGAATGGGTCGGAGTTGAGTCTTCAGCAACGGTTACCAATAATCGAAACGTAGAAAATGCAATGCAGAATGGTTATTCCTCAAGTATTAGATAAAAATGATTTTAAGTCAACATTGACTCCAAATAAAGATCCCCTATTAATATTAAATGAATAAACTTATAAATGACAATGGATAAAGTCTAGCAACGATCCGTTGCAGCTTATTTTTTGTTGTTTAATGGCTTTGAACCAATCATTCATTAAAGAAATTTATCTTAATTATAAAAAAGTTGAGTATGTAACAGCTTGCCATTAAAATTAAAAAACAATTTCTAAAAATGTTGTTAATTTTTTTGGCATGGTCCATTAAAGATAAAATATTTTTTATGATTTTCTCCATTTTTTTAATGAGTAATTTGGAAGAAAGTAAGACCAAAATCTAATAAATTCTTACTTTTTAAAATACTAACATTTTGACACCAGAACAAATTTATATGACTTTCTATTCTTGAATTATCATGGGTATCAGAATCCAGTCATCATTGACAGTGACTTTTCTCCTCGTTTCAGACACTTCTAAATAAGCTAAGCAAAATAAATGAATAAATTATTTTGACTGAATTCAATACTTCGTTCGCTGAGATGTTACCGTACCGTGCCGATCGTACAGGGTTTCTTATGTATTTAAACTTGTAGGTGACCGTATTAGAATTTGATCATGACTTTAAAATCGAAGAAAAACAGAGTCAATCTTTTAAAGGGACATTCATCTTAATCTGGAGATTTTTTAAAAGGCTATTTGAAAAATCATTACGAAAGCAAGTTTTAATATTAATGTTCTTCTTCTTTTTGGATGGATTGTAGGTATTATTTAAAAATAATATATAATTATTGTTGTATATATTCATAATATTAATGAAAATTCTTTTCAAGATGGCACACAATAAATTCCTGGAGTCCACAGTATTATGCCCTTTATAGCTCTTATAACAGCATTTATGGGAAAGGGTTAGAACAAACATTTTGCAGCTTGGTAGTGGCTATGGATAACTCCACAACATTTGATAGCGAAGATCTTGCATGCAATAACGTAAGTATATTATCTATATATATAAAGTTAAAGTTTTGTATGTTCATTGGTCCAAATCACGCCAAATTTTGGTTGCAAACGTTTCAAGCAATGTTATGAACGAAAACACCCTCAACAAAATTCGTGTCTGTATGTCTGTACGTTTGTATGTTTATGTGGGTTCCTCAAAAAGTTGCTCACGATTCACGTAAAAACGGCTGAAGGGATTATTATGAAATTTCATATTTGTATCAGATGTCTTCTAACTTACGTTTTAGCTATATAACATTTTGATATTTTGACTCTAAAATGGGGTTTGGGGAGGGGGCGCATGAATAAAAATTATCAAATAACTCCTAAACAATTAATTCTACGGCAAATTTTATTATGTACAAAGTTGTAGGGGATGTGGTTTCTGACAACATTTATTTAAAAAAATTCCCCGGAAAACCACCTAAAAAAGGGGGAGGGTCAAAATGTGAAAATTCTTGCCCTTGGAGCAAACTCAATCAAATTTTGTATACATCATCTGTAGGTCACTAGAAGGCTAGAAATGCAAAAACTAACCACCCAAAATGAGGGGGAGGGTCAAAAAATGAAAATTCTTACACTTAGAGCCAACTTAATAGGGCCGCCGAAGGCGGGATTTGCAGCTAGTTATGTTATATAATAGTCTTAGGATGTTTGTAACATCGCTAACAAAATTAAAAAAAAAATCTGATACATGACTTAGAATCGAACTAAAGTCTCCCAATTCTAAGGGAAGAGTTTTCACCACTTCATCACTGAGCACTTCTAATTTAAATTGAATTAATTTAAGCTCGTCTTCAAACAAAAATATTATTTTTCCTCTTTATGTTATACCTATATATAAGTATATTTCTTTAGTAGTAATTAAATGTAATTTTTAAATCACTAACAAGTTTCTTAATAAGTATGGGAAGTATTAAAAATAAAGTGTTTCGAATGAGAGAACAAATACATTTTGTAAATTAATATTAGACCTTAAACTAGACCTGAGGCTTCTATTCGTTTTATTCGAGATCATTCTGGAAAATGGTCGAATCTTCCCTAATAATCGCTAACGCTTTGAACCGAGTATGACAGACGAAGAAGAAGGCACTAATATTACATGAGTAAAGTTTCGTATGCTTGTGATAATTTCACTCTAAAACTACGTATTTATTTGATTAAAATACGCATTTCAATGACTTATAAGAACTGGTATTTTAGTGATAGAGTCTATAAATTATTTTACATTTTATCAAAATGAAGAGATAGTATAAGTCACGGAGTCAGGGTTACCAAATAGAGTGGATGTTTCAGGAGGAATAGTAAATATTTTAGGGGTGGTAGTATCGACGAATTGCAATAAAAAATTCTACATAACATGTGTTCAATTTTTATTGAGTACTGAGATACAGCTGTTAGTATGTAACCCAATAACAAATCACAATGAAAACTTTAATGTAAACTAAAGCACAACTTCACAACTTGAACATCAAAACCCACTTCTGACATTCGATAAATACGCCGATAGCAACCCATATCAACCGGTGTACCAAGTCACTAAAAGAAAATACATTGAACTCAGCTGTATCTGTGTACTCAATAAAAATTGGACACATGTTATATGGCATTTTTTATTGCAATTCGTCTATACTACCACCTCCTCCTAAAATATTTACTATTCCTCCTGAAACATTCTGTATTTATTATTTTTCAAACGGATTTTTTTTTATCGAAAAATTATAGAAAAAATGTTTTTCAAGAATTTGTGTAATAGAGCCCAGAATTTTCAACTATTATGTTCAGCTAAATAAGTTTTTATTCAACCCTACATGGGTTTCTCATCCGTATTTATTCCAATGCCATTACCTCTAGAGTACTCCGACCGAGAAATATTTATAATATTTTCAAAGATGTATGCATGGATATGAGGTTAAAATAAAATTCTAATTTGAAAGCTCACTTTTATTTAATTTCCCTTATTTCAGCGCGAAGCTTCTCATTTTCTTCCCTAGTAGATCTTTCTTCCAATAAGCTACCATGAGGTGAATAAAAGTGACATACAATTACAATGTTTCGATTTTTAATTTGAAACCCATAATTAAACATTCCAGCTGGTATTGGAATATCAAATATGATATATGTGTAGATAACTCTATCCCATCGCTCCAATTTAATGAATAGATGTTTTGTTTATGTCTTAAGAGAATTAATTTGCTACTTAAGAAAATTATTTTTTTATTGATAAAGGCATAAAATAGTTATTATACCTATAAAATCAAAATATCCGTTGCGGAAAAGCGAATGAAAGGATTTAGGGTGTAAAGTAATCTTGTGCGAAGGTAGAGTCATATTTTTATTTGTTTTACGAAATTCTATAAAAATTTTAGCTTCCATAAATAAAGCCATAAGAATTGATCTGTAAATTTTTGAAAAAATCCTAAATATTCATGATTTCCTTTTTTTTCAATTTGAAGTAAAAGAGGTGAACGATTTTCTTCCTTTGTTACTAAGGGCCAGTTTCATAAAAATAAGATGATCCTATGCTAGGGAACATTCTGGGGTTACCTCTCGAAATGTGTTTCATAAAAAAAACATAGGGTGATCTGAAACTTAATCTCCCTATATTTAACTCTCTGAAATTGATAGGTTAACATTTATCCTGGGGATAACCCTATGTTTATTTACACTAGAAAAAAATTGTATAGGTTAGAGTTTCAAATCAAAAGAATTCAAAACATATCGTTATATTATTTATTTTTATATTATTATTTTTTTATATAATATTAAATATAGTCAAATATACCTATGTACATGTATATAGAATTTTAATTTATGTTAACACGGAATTAGAATAAAACAAAAGAATTCATTTCATTCAAGAATTTCATAGGTATATTTTTTAAAAGTAAATATCTAATAAATTAAATTAAAAAAATTTCAAACTAAAATCAAAGAAAGCAGATATTTCTAATAAAATAGCTAAATTTTTATATTTATTTCGTAGAATAAAATTTGATCAGAAACGATTGGAGTCAGCATTAAATTCTGATGTCAAATCATCCCATATTTTTACTTTATTTTTTAAAGTTAGCAAATTTATTCCAGAATTACTATTTTAATCACTTCAGCTAACTTATGGAAAACACTTTGATTTTATGAGATTAAAAAGTGAATTAATTTATATGTACTCGCCCATGACTTTCATTTAAATTCTATTGCATTAAAAAATTGAAAGATGAATTAAAAGATGTTTGGGTAAAAGTGTTTGCTTTAATGATTGAATATTCTCTCTCTCATAACGAGTATCGTTTTGGTCCGAATGCAAAAGGCCATTCCTAGAATAATAAAAATTAAGAAATTATTCTCTAATAGTCTGAAACGGGTCTGGACTTGTATTCATGAGATTTGAACTTGTATTTGGCATCGTTGCAATACACCTTAACTCTATAGAAAGAGAGATCATTGTATCCGCGCTCTTTCTAGTTATTTTCATCGATCAGATTCTAATGAAAGAATCGCTCACCCGCACATTAAATAATAAAAAAGTGACAACTTTTTCAAGACTCTAGACACTAGAGCTGCCCTAGTAATTATTAATTATTAAACTTAAATATAAATTGTTCATTCATGGTTATACTATAATATAACATCCTGTTAAAATCTCAATAAAATAATTCAAAAAATATTTTCTTTCTTTTGAACCAGATATTCTAAAATCTAATCAGTACTATTATTGATACAAACGAATTTTTTGACTTTCGTTTTTTGGCCTACCGTGGGTATCGGAATTCAGACACACAAGAGAAAAAAAATCATATACTTGAAAAATATTTTTCTCCGCGTTTTAGACATTTTAAAGCACAATGAACAAATATTTATTTTTATGCGTAATTTAATATAATACATTTAATTTGCATTATGCCTTCTACGAGCACGTCAGCTTTCAACTATGAAAAGAATTGAAACAATATATATTATCCGCTGTTTAAATATCAATTGATAAAAAATATAATGTTCAATTTGAAAAAAATAACGAAAAATTCTTGAATGCGTTTATCGATAAATTTTGCAAAAAGGAGCGAAGAATAAAATAAAATTTAAAAAATGAAGGTCTATTTTTTGGACAGCATCCCCTGGTTGAAAAACCAACCCCCGCCAGTGATATATATAGGTATAGTGTATAGTTTTTTCGAACACGTTTGTATTCTGTTTTGGTTAGTAATTCGTTCGTATAAATCTCAAATTTTCTTTGTCTATAAAAACAGACTTAGAGCTTGAGATTAAAATACCTTTATATATATAAAACTAGTCTTTTGTCTGAGATTCTTCTCCGTCTTCGTGAAATAACTTTTATAGTTATTTCAGCTGGTTCGTTGGTGCAGAAAATCTTATTCCATGATTAATAATTAATATGAGAGGAATGGAATGTATTGTATTAGGGTTGATTATTAAATAAGTAAGCCTTATTATGGTATTATAATTTAATGAAATGATATATTTTACTAACTAATCCGATATTTATTCTTTTAGGTGGAGATAAAAAATGATCGTTTTATGATGACGATCTATTATGGGATTGGAACCGCTTGCATAACATTGATTGAATCCATTTTAACAAATAATATTGTTTCAAATACTAATATTATTAGTAAGCTGCATTTTTATTTTTAAAGAACATCTTTCAACTAGAGAAATAACATTTATAATATTAATTTTCCTGGCAATTAACAAAAAAGTAATTGTCTTTTCTTTTCATCATGAAATGATCAAAAAATGAAAATATTTTCAGGGCTTGGTACTTTCGTTTCTTGGTGATTTAGCAAATTTCGTCAGCTAATGGGGATAAAGGTAAATCTTAAACACACAGATAGAGCTTATTTATGTCCTCTGACTAATTTCAGAAGTTAGAAAACCTAAAATATAGTCATTTATTAGTATGACAAATACAAATCTGTTGTTGTCCTAATTAACTTTTTATTAACTTCTTAAGTTTTCGCATGTATCAGAATAAACAGATATACAATACACCTAAATAGAATAATAAAACTTGAGCAAGAAGGGAGCTAGGTTTCACAAAAAAAGAAATAAAACAAAATTGAGTTTTGAATTCGATATATCTCGGGGATGTCTGTTGGTCTGGTTGTCTGTCTGTTAGTTAGTCTGTGCGTTACCAAATTTTTGTGGACGAGCTAGCTCAAAAACTAGTGTGAGTATTAAAACCAAATTTCACACGTAGTTTTGGTCCATTGAGATTAAGAGCTGATTAGATTTTGGTGCATATCGACCCAAAATTAAGGGGTGGTGGAGGGGGTTAAAAATTAAAAATCTAGGCGTTTGAGCAAACTCAACCAAAATTTGTATACATAATCAGTGGACCCCAGAAGTCTAAAGGTGCAAAAAGCAACCGACTCAACGCCCAACTATTATCAGGTAAAAAAAATAATGAAGTTTCGAATATTTCAAAATTTGAATTGCTAAATGAATTAAAATTAAAATTCTGAAGAAAAATAACTAAAAAATTATTATACTATGACATTATTTCTTCTTTGTCATGGTGGATTATATTATTCTACATTATTAACTACCTATATTTTTTGATTAACAAATTCAATAGAATTAGTATATTTTATAAGCAGCCGAGGCATTTGATTTTTCTTCAAATGCGGCCCGTGTAAGGGTAAAGGTTGGACACCCCTGTTTTAGATTATGTTTTTTTTGAGATCTCTACTAATTTTTAAAGTACTATTTGTTGAGCTGGGATGCCCAGACTCACATATAAGTGAGACGTTATTTTTACTTTATCCAATGCGATTCATGGGTAAAGTATTGTAATCGGTTCCGCGCCAAGCGGGACTTCAAAGGGTCCTCAGGTAAAGACTACGGAACCCATGGACTCAATTAAGGCCAAAAATTATAGTATTCAATTAGATTAAATTTTAGCACGTGACGATTTTGACAAAAATTACCTGGGGTCTCGTCGAGAGGCCAAAAAGTGACATTTTTTTTTGGAAGTGCGTGCGGATGGATGTATGTTATCGTTTTTTTCGTCCACGATTTTTTCCACACCTTTGCACCAATTGAAATGAAAATGAAAACCTAACATTATTTTAACAAAATGAAGCGCTGATTAGTTTTTGGTACATATCGGCCCGCAAACATTAGTACTTTATTTCGGTACTTTTTCAGTTTTTTCTAAATATCTTGAAAATGACTTAACCAATTTTGATGAAATTTAATATTGTAATTGAGTACCTTGAGGACCACAAAAATGGTCATATAAAATTTTTTGTAAAATCATATCTTAAAGTACTTTACCCTAGACTACGATAGTTCATTGGATAAAGTTTAGCAACGATCCGTTGCAGTTTATTTTAGATTTAATTAATAATGACAGATTAATAATCACTCCGCATCGAAGTCATCAGTTTACCCCTCACTAGTCTACTGATATCTCTGGATTTCCTATGAAAAACTTCAAAATTATAAGTCTTTTTTTTCTGATTTATTAAACATATGTAGGCATATATCTTTAAAGAAACATAAGAGAGCGCACTTTTATTCTTCTTAAATTGAAAAGAAAAGAAAACAAAACAAAACAAGGTTACTAGCTTTTTTTAACATCTCAGAGTTTCTCTTTCGTTATTGGAGTTGGTATAAGAGATATAAAGTTTGTATATTGTACACTTTTCCTGAAATATGGGCTCATTCTTAAAAGCATTTCGGCTCTCTCAACGGTCGCTATATCTTTACTTATTTCACCGAAGTAACTAAAAATTTAATTAAAAGATCTTTAAATAAATATCATAATGATATGTATATTTTTTAGATTTAAAATTTTAAAATGTAGTTTTTTAAAAGAGCATTTCCCCATTGCGCCCATTAACAAATAATTAATAATATCTCCTTTTTAATATGAAACTGTTCTATTAAAAATGTCAAGTTTCTTAAATTTTTGTTAGAAAATGTTATTATTTAAAGTTATCTTTAGAACCCTTCCTTATCCTTATATCTGGCAGAATCACATCTTTTGGATCAGTATCACTTTCACATAGTGAGTCATTTTCATAGGGCTCAAATGTGATATATACTATAGATATTTAGGTATATAAGACGTTTACTCGATGACGTGACTTTCGAATTTAGCCTCTCTGTCTCTACTTTTTCAAACCATTTTTTTCAAATATATTCTTATATTCTTAAATAAATTTGAAATGAGTCTGAAGTTAGTTTTTAGCTTCAATGGCCATTTTTTTGTTTTTTTAATTCTTTAATAACGTTTCATTATATGTTTGGTTAAGAATAGGGTCTTCATATAGCTCCCGGTTTCCCTAGATTCGGCCCCGTGTCCCCACAAATTCAATCGGGTCAGTTAATTGTCGATGTTTAAGTTTAACTGAAAGAAAACATTGAACTAATTTTAATTTCTGCATTGGATGTTGATTGAGGAAATGCCGGAATGGGATGATGTATCGACTTGTTTGGAATGATTAAAGATTGTTCAGAAACGAGCAGTCAGGCTAATTGAAGATTCTACTCCCACCGAGTCCCTCGACTCACTAGCTCATCGAAGAAATGTCTCTGCCCTTTCCCTTTTCTATAGATACTATCACGGCAGGTGCTCTGATGAAATAAAATCAAACCCCCCTCCCCAAAGCATGCTTAGCACGCGTTTTGCCGACTCCCAACAATCTTTCGCGGTCAAATTAGAAAAGTGCCGGACCACTTCATTCTCCAATACGTATATCCCCATGACTTCAAGGAACTGGAACTCTCTCCCAGCCTCCATCTTTCCCAGCACTTATAATCTTCAAACCTTCTAAACCCGAGTGCATAAACACCTACGTCTCCACCCTCTCACTTAATCAATTTTCCCTTCTCTTCGGTAATGCAAGGGTCTTTCGAGATCCATAGGGGCTTCATCTTTACTGGTATCCCTTCTTGCATTCGATTGCATTTAGAAAAAAAAATTGTAATTTCCCTCGCTGAAGATTTATTTTACAACCAATTATTAAAGATATGTATCATAAATAGTGAAATTGCTGCTAACATATACAATTATACATATACATGGAAATCTCAGAGCTGTCCCGGTTGCGTGGACACCCTAGTTAAGAAAAATTAAAATATCTCTCAATTAAAAATTTCACATGTAGTTTTTTGCATTAAGATTAAGAGCTGATTAGATTTTGGTTGAAATCGAACCTAAAATTAAGTGGGGAAGAGTTCTTAAAAAATTAAAATAATAAAATTTACAAATTAAAAAAATCAAAAATGGAATGTACTATAAAAGGGTCCTGTATAAAAAAGGGGCTCATTATTATTTTAAAGGACTAAAATTAGGGAGCGGGGTAAAATATAGTAGAACTATTAATAAAAGTATTAGACACTTTGATCGATTGGTACGAAATTTCATATATGCGCCCTATATGATCTTATGAATATGACTCACTATGTGAAAGTGATAGTGACCCAAAAAATGCGAGGAGAGAGGAAGCGTTCTAAAAATAACTTTAAATAAAAAATCGAAAGAAATAAGTATCTTTTGAAAATTAGATGATAATTTTTTTCAAAAATGAACTACAGAGATGACTGAAACCAGAATATATTATAATATTAAGAATGTTTCTTATTAATTAAAATAATAACATTTTCGAACAAAAATCTAAGAAACCTGAGATTTTTAATAGAACGGTTTCACATTAAAAAGGAGATATTATTAATTAATTGTTAACAGGCCCAATGGGGAAGTGATATTTTAAAAAACTAAATTTTAAAATTTTCAATCTAAAAAACAAAGTTAGCTGAATCTTTATTAATAGGTCTAATATTTAAAAGGAGATCTATTGTACCTAATTATTCAATTAGGGTTTAGGGGATCAAAATGGGGGGATCAAAAATAGAATTGTCAATATTAATCCTTGACCCTTTGATCGATAATATTAATTGCTAATGGGCCCAAAATTCAGAGGAGGGAGCTTTCATAAATAATGATTATAAATTATTTATTACGTTGACATATTGCATTATCCATTTGGCCTAAAAATTCGAGTATCGATACTCGAATTTTTAGGGATACTATAGATAATTGATAATGTTGTTTTTTTTTACTTTTCCATACAGGCTATGGTCAAGTATTGTAATCGTGAATGAAAAAGGAATATCTTTTTGCTTCGTTTTTTCGAAATATCTCGAAATCGTCCGAAACTCTTTGTTAAAAAAAATACTATGGCTTTTTGAGCTAGAATAAAGTCCTATGTTGTAGAGAAATAAAGACAATAGAGTCCTTACTCGTCCAATACCGTCCGCCTCTCTGGTGTAATGGTCAGCATAACTGGCTGGCAACCCGGAGGTCTCGGGTTCGATTCCCGGCTATACCCAGACATTTTTTCTGTAAGTATAGGATCTGGTAATAAAAATTAAGTGGGAGATAAATTAAACCTAATTTATCTCGCGGAGAATTTACCACTGCTCGAAGCCCCTAAAAACTTAGTAAACTGGACTATATTCTAGCTTTCTGAGATTTGGCTCGTGATCCCCCCTTCTTTTCCTTCTACTCTGTTCTTTTCACGATGGAGGGGCCAGCCCATACAGGCCTTTAGGGGATGACCACAAAGAGAAACAAAGAGGTTGTCCTCTGCTTGATGCCCTCTTTGTTTCTCTTTGTGAATCAACAACTCTGCTACTCTCGGCAAAACAAAAACTTTTCTTTAGGGGATGGACCTTCTGGTGTATCTCCTTCTCACATCAATATCATTAAAAAAATAGCTTGTGTAAATAATTTCCATTTTTTGCCAACGTTTCGTCAACTTAGTTGACTTCCTCAGGGCTCAAATAAATTAACTTCCTTGCATATTTGTATATTTTATCAATATTCCTTCTTAGCAAACATATCAGGCCAGTCATCAAACTGTTTGACCGCGAAAGAGTGTTGGGAGTCGGCAAAACGCGTGCTACGTGCAAAGCATGCTTTGGGGGAATTATTGATTTTATCTCATCAAAGCACCTGCCGTGATAGTATCTATAGAAAAGGGAAAGGGCAGAGACATTTCTTCGATGAGCTAGCGAGTCGAGGGAGTCGGTGAGGGTAGAATCGTCAATTAGCCTGACGGCTCGTTTCTGAATTGCATCCAGGGTAGCAAGATAATATTTAGAGGCTCCTCTCCATAGATGAGAGCCGTATTCGAGACAGGGGCGGATTTGGGCCTTGTAGATGGTGAGAAGATGTGGGGGCTTGAAAAATCGCTTGGACCTGAATAAGTAGCCAATCTTCCTTGCTGAAGATTTCGCCACAGAGGAGATGTGTTCATTCCAAGACAGGTCAGATGCGACAGAGACGCCCAACATGGATAGGCTGTCACACATTTTCGGGGTATTCGAATCGAAGTGGATATCAGGGAAATTTTTATTTTCGCGCCTAGAAATTAGACAACATTGAGTCTTGTTTGCATTAAAGTTAACTAAATTTTGAGAGCCCCATTTATTCAGTTTGTCTAGGTCGAGAGTGATTGAGGAGGCAACATTGATTCGATTATTCGGGAGTGAGGGCTTGCCGTGCAGAGTGCTATCGTCGGCGTAACAATGAGTGAGGTTTGACGTTTGATCGATAAGGTCGTTTATATAGATTAGGAAGAGTGTGGGGGAGATTACAGAGCCTTGGGAACACCAGCGTTTGTGGAGAACGATTCAGATGATATTCCATCCACCACAACTTTGATACTACGGTTTGTCAGAAAGCTTTCTATCCATTCGTGAAGTGTTGATGTGAATCCAAAGGCTGTCAGTTAGGCAAGAAGATTTTTGTGCCAAACTTGGTCAAAAGCTTTTGAGATATCTAGGGCTACAGCGAAGGTTTTTTCCGGCCTCTAGAGTTTTGTTCCAGGTGTGGGTAACATAGGTTAAGATGTCGCCAGTGGAACGATTTTGTCTAAATTCATATTGCCTATCGTCAATTATTTTATTATTTTCTAAGTAACGAAGGACTTGTTCGTTTATAACCATTTGCATTATTTTGGAAAGAGGAGAGGTAATCGCAATAGGTCTGTAATTAGAGATTTGTGAATACTCACCTTTTTTAGGAATAGGTGTGACTCTGGCTATTTTCCAGCTTTTGGAGAATATGCCCGATTCATAAAAGAGTTGGAATAGCTTGGATAAAATAGGGTCAAGTTCAGGGGAATTGGTGGGATGTCATCCGGGCCAGCGGCGGAGTTGGATTTTTATTTTTTAATGGCTATTTTGATTATTTGGGGCCTGAAAATTATTTTGCCTATGAGGTTGGTTTGGGGAGTATAAGTGGGCGGGTTAACCCCTTTGTCATCTAAAGTGGAGTTAGTGGCAAAATAGGAGGCTAGTGATTCCAGTTTTGCTAAGAAGGAATATTGATAAAATGACAAATATGCAAGAAACTTAATTTATTTGAGCCCTGAGGAAGTCAACAAACTTGACGAAACGTTGGCAAAAATTAAAAATTATTTGCATAAGCTATTGTCATTATTTCCCTACAACAACTTTATTAATTTAATCGATGGACATAAATAATCAAAATAATTGAAATGATTATCCGGGCAACACAATTTTGTCCTAAAGTTTTAAATATCAAATTTGTGTTCCTTTTACGTAACAAAATGATAGGAAAAATTGATTTTGAAGTGGTTATAATAATAATACAATTTTGACCTATTTTCGAGTCCCATTAGATATTAAATAGCAATATTTGAAATCAAAATATTTTGTAGACGTAATAGAAAACAGCTTCCTCTTTCATTTTCAAATTACCACTTGTTTTTAGCTCAATTAGAACTCGAATTATAACTAAAAAACTAAGACCTTATGTTTTTATCTATGTTTATTATCCTTTTAATCACGTAGTTTTAGTTTTTTAGTTATAACTCGAGTTCTAATTGAGCTAAAAACAAGTGGTAATTTGAAAATCAAAGAGGAATTTGTATTCTGTTACATAAATAAAATATTTTGATTTTAAATATTGCTGTTTAATATCTAATGGGACTTGAAAATAGGTCAAAATGGCCTTTTTCGTCGTTTATTATTATTATAACCACTACAAAAGCAAATTTTATATGGAATATAGGTATTTTTCCTTTATTTTGATGCACACTGAATAGAAAAATCATGAAATAAATCTTAGGACAAGGAAAAAAATTGTTGTCGGCCTGTGTTATATTTTAAGAGATATTAATTATTTTACCAAAAACTATTGTAAATATCGTATCAAAACGAAATTTCACATGTAGTTTTTTCCTTCAGTGTTAAGAGCTGATTGGATTTTAGTTGTTATCGAACACAGAATTAAAGATTGGTGGTGGGGGTTAAAAAATTAAAATTATATCTGTAACACAAAAATTAAAATTATATCTGTAACACAAAATTGATTTATTCCATTAAATTAGACAATTTTATTTGAAAGATGTTCTTTTATTTATTTTTAATCCATTAGTATAAAATTAAGTTTTTATTTTATTTTTTTAGTTGTGACTTTTTTTATACAAATAATATGCGTCATCACCTTACTTTCAGTACCCTTCTCAGTAATTTCTTTAAATTTAATTAACATTTTACAATTCGGAAATTTTTTTCTTCTATTATCATTTTCGACGGAATTGTTTCCCACAACTATTCGAGCATTCGGAATCTGTTTCCTAACCTGCATTTCAAGCTTATCTGCTTTTCTAGGCAACTTAGTTTTACCATTAATGCTAATCATCTGTTGTTACTGTGTAATGGGATTCTTGATAATCCTCGGCATTGGTAAGTAAATAATTTTTGTTTTTGTTTTTACCAAATATAACTTGATATTTCATTTTTTAGCCCAATTCATCACTATGTTAATCATAAAAAAAATATTGAAACCAGTTCATGATTAAAGGAAAATGTAATCAGCATTTATTTGTAGAATAATACTGTAATGAAAAAATTGTATTAGTATAATAAGAAATCATAAATTAAACCACGTCTATTGTAGATGATTTGAAATCATTTTTAATTTTAAAATGAATATGTTTAATAAGAATTTTTGCCGAGAGTATCAGGGTTGTTGATTTACAAGAGTAAATCAAACAAGAATTTTGACTTTTCATCCAATAGTTTCATATGGTCCTAAAGTGTAACTGAGCCCACTTTGGTCCAAATCGATCAAAGGTCTTTGAATCCTCTCTCCATTTGACCAATTTTAGATATTTTATTTTTGCCTTATTAGTTTTGCAGTGTCCTAAAGAGTAACTGTGTAAAACTTCATCTAAGTCGAAATTTTTTTTTGAATATGAATTCCCCCCCCCTTCATCCTTTATCGTATAGTTGATTTTTATGCTCCAATAGTTTCATAGTGTTCTACAATTTTTTTTTTTTAATTTGATCCACCCCTGCCCCCACCTATTTTGGATAGTTTTTTCTTCAAAAGCTTTTCAGTGTCTTATGCGAGTTCGAGACTGCTTATCTATCTGGTTGATCTTTGAAAAAATATTTTGTATTTCTGCAGAGTGACAACGTCTACATACCAAATTTTTTAATAAAAAAATTGTTAATAATCAGATTAATTTCGAATAAAAATCTTTGTTTTGATAATATTAATAAAAAGAATATTGAGATAAATTTTTTCTCATAAAAACATTTATTTGAAACAAAAACAGTTTCAACAAATAGAGTTGGAATTCTACACTAGTGTTTTTGTCATATTTTGTTGGCTGCACATAACATTTTATTTTTAAATTTATGAATAACTAATTAACTAGACTGTCAAATCTATTGAAAAATGTATCATTCGATTAATAAAAGTTGAATATTTGATCTGTATAAATTTGTTGAAAATGGTATAATTTGTATAGAAGTTGCCCTTTTAAAAGCTCGGTCCATTTACTTCCATGTTAAAAGGACAATTTTCAATCATTTATTTCTCGGTAACGAGACAGATGATCAACTTCAAGTTTCAGTAATAAATATTTAATGCATTAATGATTCAATGGTAAAAATTTGAGAATTTTCTTATAAAAATTATAAACAGTCCCAAACCTTCTTAAAGCTAGCTATGCTATATTTGGTCCAAATCGGACAAATCGTCCAAATTTTTAAATCCCTTCCCTAATTCTTTGTCTTAACTCAAACAATATCCTATCAGCTTTTAATCTAATTATCAAATTTCTAAATCTAAAATGTCGTTTTGATACATCCATTGGTTTTTGAGTTAGAGCATACACAAAACACCTAATTATCTCTTAAAATTTTTCGATGTTCACTATAAAAGACTTTATTGTATACCGAAACGCCTACTTTATATTTCTGATCAGTTTTATTTTATTCAGGAGCAGTGAAATAATATTTTTTACTAATTAGTTGTCGGCTTTACTCTATTCACTAGTAAAATAATATAATTATTGAATCTAATTAATAAAATTCAGTTTCATAATAGTACATAGTATGTAGTTTTAATCCACATTTTGACTAAAGACTAAAAATCTTCCCCTAGCCAACCTGAGGATGGGCGTAATCGCCCTTCTAGAGCTAGAGAAAGCCATAAAAAATGAACCATTCCTAACGTTTTTTTTTTAAATAAAATAAAGAAATTAATGTTCTACTAATTATTATTCGCAAAAAGATATATTACGTAACCTCTTATTGATTTGTGAGCGAGAAATGGAGATGAGTTGGAGTAAGCGAGTATTTACTATGTCTGTGTACCCTAGTAGCACAATGTTTCAAACTATATAGTAACTATATAGTTTGAAACATTGTGCTACTAGGGTATAGTTAAATGATAATCAATGTGCCAGGTCTCAAAAGCAAAGTACGAGTATAGTTATAATATATAAGACATATTCCAAATTTATCCAAAAAACAAAGATGATCGTGTCATTTGCACAGAGTTTCCTTGGCGTAATATGGTTTCCCGTTGCCTGACAGAAACTTGAGTATATTAATCAATATGAAATGGCGTTATTCTTCCCACTTGTACTAGAAATTAATTAGAATAAAGTAAAAATTAGAAAATAAAAATTCCAATACACATATCAAGTGTTAATTTAATTTACAATAGATAGTTGAAATAAAGTGATGTGGCCATCCACATGACTTTACCATAAACCTGCACCCACATATTTAATATTTAATAATATAATATTTACAATCATTTACAAAAGAACCATGCCTCTGAATTTTGGACTCATTATCAATTTTTGATACCTTCTTATGAATGAGAACCTTCTAATAGTCACTATTAATTTCACATAGTAAGTCAGTTTCACAAAGTCGTATAGGGTGAATATACGAAATTTCGTACAAATCGATCAAAGGTTATAGGACAGGGCTGGCCAACCCGCGTCCCGAAGGCGGTCCTCAGCATCCTTAGGTGCAGCCCGCGGTCATATATGAAGTGCGGATTGTGTTTTCTTTTTTAGAATGTATTTTAAATCGCATTAAATTAATTAAAATAAATAGCGTTCCCTATAATTTCACAAAGAATAACAGAAAAAATAATAATAATAAACTTTAACATTTAAAAGGATCGTAGTGAGTTGGGTCAGAATTTAAATCAAACGCAAAGTTTCTTAATTAATTTCGTCACAGATTAGCGACTTCCTCAGTGGCTCATTTTATAAACTTATTTGTCAGGAGTTCTTACTACAAGAAATAACATTCCAAAGAGTATGTCTTCATCGAATCATTCAATTTGTTATCAAGACATTATAAAACATTAAAAAAACAATTGTGACTGTTCTTCGTTATAATAATTATATAAAAATCAAAAATTGAATAAAAATCTTTTATCAAAATATTTGATTATGGATTCGAACAATGAAATATAAACTTAAATAACCTTTTTTTCAAAGTCGGTCAAGAAGAGAAATTGATTTAAAAATAGGCGAACTAAATGCAAAAATCACACTGGAAGGTATAGCCATTGATGTTTGTTATGTGAAATTGATAATGACCAAAAAGAGGAAATAAGATTAAAAAGAACGGGTTTCGCCTGTGTTTTCTAGGTTATGCATTCATATCGAAGGCTCTGAATTGCTGGGTTGCATCATTAGGCGTTAATATTAAAACCTAATATTATGAATATCACTGAAATAAAAAATTATATAAATAAAAAACTAATAATATTGATAGTTAAAACTATTTTTAATTATGGCTATTACCATTCAAATACGTACATTCTGCTGGTGGGTCATTCAATGTATGTTTTCTTTTCGTATCTGATTATAGTATTGTTTTTTTTCACATTTACACTTTCAGTGTACCTTTGCATTCACTTACTATAAAAATCACTAAATACGAAATCCGTTGTAAAGCCAGACCTCGAAAAAAATATTTATAAAAATTAAAAGAATTTCTTATTTTTGTGCGGCCCTTGAAATTTCGAAAAAACTTTGCAAAAAAACACCTTTTTCATCTACAATTACAATATTTGAACATACCTGTATGGTAAAGTAAAAAATAACAAATGTTTGGAACGAAAAGAAATCTTTCTTTTTAATATATTCTTTTATAGTTATTATTTAAAGTCCGTCATTTTGAATTCATCTGTTATTTATTTGAAAAGTACAAAAATGATTAATGTTATTCCGAAAAGTAATATTTAATTGTGAATTGTTTGGGACTTAGGAATTTTATTTTTTTGTATTTTATTTATATTTTATTATAGGAACTGTTCTTTTTCTCGTACTGTTTGATGACAAATGTTAACAAAAATTTTGCATTTCGGGCTTAATTACTTCATAATAAATTCAAATAACGTCCAACCGGTCCTATAAAATACGTGCCGGACGGGAAATCTCTCGAATTCCCAATTGCCAGTCTAGCTTTTTCTTGCTTTTTATTATTATTATTATTATCATTATAAATTATGAAGGTTGCATTCTTCTATATATCTATCTATCTATCTATCTATCAATAAATACAAATATTTTATTAAAAACTTTATTTAAACTTAGAATAAAATATTACAGGTTTCGAGAGAATTTCTCTCTTTATCTATAAATTTTAAATAAAATAAAAAAAGGAAAATAGTTGCTTTAAGGACGTTCCCTATTAAATCGATTTTCTTGCAATCCTTTTAATAATTGAATCTAGAAAAACCCATATACCTAATAGAAATTACTTTAACTTCCTGTCATTATTCATTTAAAAAATAATTCCTCAATGCAGAAAATATTCGCTTGCAAAATAAGTTGATTCAAAGTTTATATCTTGACATGAAAACTTTTATTTTATCAGTACATTATATCTTTTGATATTGATTGTTCCCTTGAGGAATGAATACATCATTTGAATGGGAAATAAAGAGTTGCAAGTTCAAAAATCTCTCTTTATGTTTTCCCCAGAGAGATTCAAGCATTTCGATTGAGTTTTTAGATAATACATGCAACAATATGTAATACTAAAGATTTTATAGTACATGTTACAGTTAAAGTATTGAGGTGCGTGCAAAAGTTCGTTCGGAGTTTCAATAGATGGAGTTATGAGCGTCGTAACGTGTTGTCATTCAAGCCTACTCCTACATATTATATATCCCTGGAAAGGTGACGTCTTCAGCTTTAATTTAAAAAAAATCATTTGTTTTCATACAACTGCTTCAAAAAATATCACTTTAAAAATGAATATCGATAAAGTGCATTTACGGCATGTTATGCTTTTCGAGTTTCGGAAGTGAATAAACGTTGCCGCAGCCGTGAAAAACATTCAAGATGTTTATCAGGATCAAGCACCAGCTAAACGAACTGTGGAAAAATGGTTTGCTAAATTTCGGCGCGGAGAATTTAACCTTGAAGACGAGCTACCCTCTGGTCGACCTTCTGACATTGATGACGATGTTTTGAGTACTTTAGTCCTCAATAACCCGCGAATTTCAACAGAAGAAGTTGCTACAGCACTAAACGTTGACAGATCAACCCCGCTTTTCGGCGTTTAAAAAGATGGGATTCGATTTGAAGCTCGATATATGAGTGCCCTACCAATCGATACCCAAATAAAAGAAACACAAAAAGTATTATTTAAAAATAAATTTACAATTAAAGAGAATTCTATTAATACTAATGAAAATATAAACAATATTCTAAGGAAAAATAAATATGAAATGAAAAGGGATTATAATGTAAATAAGAATAAAAATACTAATACTAATTTAACCATTGGCTCTATAAACGTTAGAACACTAAAAGATGAAGAAAGTTTAATCGAATTAGAAAATGCTCTCGATAATTCAAATATAAATATCCTAGGAATCTCCGAAGTTAGAAGAATAGATGAAAAAATTATAATGAGAAATAAACGGATATTCTACCACTATGGAGAAATTCCAGGACAAGGGGGAGTGGGATTTTTAATAGACAACGATCTAAAGAGTAAAATTATTATGATAAAGAAATACTCTCCAAGAGTAATAGCATTGAAAATCCAATATTCGAGTAAAAGTACGTTAACGGTTCTACAAATTTACGCACCAACAAGCTACTCTGAAGAAGAGGTTTGTGAAGAATTTTACGAGAGATTATGCGATAGTATAAATGATAATAAAGCGACATACAAAAATAAATTGATAATTATGGGCGATTTTAACTCAAAAGTAGGAAAAAGATTGAAGGAAGAAAGTAGAATTATGGGCCCATATGGTTACGGAAATAGAAATGAAAGAGGGGAGAGACTATTAAACTTCTGCCAAGAGTATAATCTAAAAATTGTTAATACATTTTATAAGAAAAGAGCTGGGAAGAAGTGGACATGGCTCGCTCCTAACGGAAATACTAAAAGTGAAATAGACTTCATATTGACCCCAACCTTGAATATAATTAAAAAATTTGAAATTGATAATAAGTTTTTGTTCAATTCAGATCATAGACTTCTAAAAATAGAAATTAATAAGATGATATTTAAAAAGAGACCAAAAGCAGAGTGGAATAAGAATTATGATATCGTGATAAATAAATTAAATGACGAGATTTTGTCTGATATGAGTGGAGAAATATCCAAAAACGAATTTAAAGATATTAACAAGGTTCAAGAACAGTATGACATAATTGAGAAGCATTTTAATATTATACAAAATAAGATATCCGAAAGGAAAGTGAAAAACTCGAAACTGTCTAATAATACAAAAGAATTGATAAAAAAGCGTAATAAATTAAAAATAAATAGAAATATAAAACGGAACCGAATTGAATACAATTTAATGTGTAAGCTAGTTAAATATAACATTAAGAAAGATTTAAAGATATATAATGACAATATTATTAAATCACTAATAGAGCCAAACGTTGCAATTAAAAAAATTAAAAAAAATATGTTTCCAAATAAAATTATAAATGCTTCCATGAAAGACGGAAAAGGAAAAATATTATATAATAGGGAAGAAATGAGTAAATTAGTGACGAATTATTATAAAAGATTATATTCCAAAAATCAAACTTATTTAAATTTTAAAATGGAAGAATTCATAAATAATAATATACAAGATGAGATTCCTGAATTTATGGAATCTGAAATTGAAAATGTAATAAAAAAGTTAAAAAACGACAAAGCCACAGGCATAGACGGTATAAAAAATGAAACTATAAAATATACAATGAAAACAACTAAAATATATTTAACAAAAATATTTAATAATATTTTAAAAACTAAAATTATACCAAGGCAGTGGAAAGAAAGTAATATTATTTTATTATTTAAGAAAGGAGATAGAGGAGAGATTGGGAATTATAGACCATTGACGCTGTCATCCAATGTTTATAAAATATTTATGAATCTGTTAAAGAAAAGGATGCAAAACAAATTAATTTTCAATCAACCAATTGAACAGGCTGGTTTCAGACCGGGTTTCTCGACGCATGACCAACTACAAAGTGTGAATCAGATAATTGAAAAGGCGATGGAATACCAGTTTACAGTATATATAGCTCTATTGGACTACGAAAAGGCTTTTGACTCGTTAAACCAAGATTATATATTTCACGCATTGAAGAGTCAAGGCATGGATATGGGCTATATTCTTTTGTTAAGAAACACCTACGAAGGATGTCAAGCTAGAATTCAGATGGAAGAATCTGGTCCTTTCTTTGACGTCGAAAGAGGAGTAAGACAGGGAGACCCGCTATCACCTCTTTTGTTTAATTGTGCCTTGGAGCAAATATTTAGACAGTTGGATTGGCATCAAAAGAAATTCGGCTTAAACATTTATGGAAGATATGTCAATAACTTGAGATTCGCTGATGATTTGATACTTATGGCGACGTCAGAGGAACAAATTACCGATATGATTAGAGATGTATGTAGAGAGAGTGAAGTGGCAGGTCTGAAAATTAATACTAGAAAATCTTTAATTATAACGAACGGTCCCAGTATAAATGTAAAGATGAAGGACGACTTACCACCAATACAAACTAAAGAAAATGCAATTTATTTGGGACAAGTCATATCGTTTAAGAATAAAATGGATCTCGAAATTAAAAGAAGAAAAAGTCAATCATGGAGCAAGTTCTGGGGATTAAAGTACATTTTTAAAAATAATGATATCTCTCTTCAGAATAAGATTAAAGTTTACAAAAGATGTATTATACCAATACTTATATATGGAGCCCAGACTTGGACAACTACAGCAAAAACTCTACTTATATTGGAGAGAACACAGAGGGCCATGATAAGATCGATTTTGAAGATAAAGAGAATGGATCGCATAACAACAGAATCCATGTATAAAAGAACAGGGATCGAGGACCTGAGAATAATAATTAAAAGGTACAAATGGAATTGGGCGGGTCATCTGGTTAGGAGTCAAGACGATAGATGGTCCAAGATACTAACAGAATGGTGCCCAATAACTATGAAAAGGAAAAGAGGAAGACAAAATGCGAGATGGAGCGACGACATCGCGGAGATGATGGGTAGGGATTGGTGTAGAACTGCGAGACAAAGAAGAGCATGGCAATTCCTTGGAGAGGCCTATGCCCGGAAGGGCCTAGTTTCATATAATTAATTGTAATTGAAGTTTTGTTTGTAATTATGTTAAATAAAAGGCTTATTATTATTATTATTATTATTATATGAGTGCCCCATTTAACGCTGACCGAGAAGAACAAACAAAATCAAACGAGGAATTTCTGCGGCCGTTTCTTTACTCGGGCGGCTCAATAACGAGTCGTTTTAGGATCGATTCGTGACGGGCGATGAGAAATGGGTCCTCTACAACAATGTTCAGTGTAAACGGACATGGAAACATCCAGGTGAGCATGGTGACGCAATGCCAAAGGCCAGTTTACACCGATGAAGGTGATGCTATCCAGTTCGGTGGGATTGCAAGGAGCATAATCTATTTTTGAGCTTCTCCCTGCTGGCGAAACGATTGATTCGGACAAGTACTGTTGCCAATTAACCAATTTGAATCAAGAAATCAAAGAGAAACGTCCGTTGTTGTCAAATCTCCAGAAGTCATCTTTCATCAGAACAAAGCCAGACCACACGTTTCGAAAAAGACGCTGTGCAAAAGCTGAAGAGCCTGAAATAGGATGTCCTAATGCATCCACCGTATTCTCCTGATATCGCACCATCTGACTATCACTTGTTCCGGTCATTGAAAAATTATTTAAATGGAAAAAGCTTTGACTCTTTGGAGGCACTTAAAAGCAGCATGTCTTCGTTCTTAGAATCTAAACCGCGCAGTTTTTATGATCGAGGCATCCGTTTGCTCCCAGAACGTTGGAAAAAGATTATAGAAAACGATGGAGAATATATCAGTGATTGAATAAAGATTTTTGTTTGCCTAATTGCTGTCTGACTTTTTTACTCACAAACTCCGCACGAACTTTCGCATTGAATTATTGATCTGTATAAATTTGTTGAAAATGGTATAATTTGTATAGAAGCTATATCCCTTTTAAAAGGTCGATCCTTTTACTTCAATGCTAAAAGGACAATTCAATCATTTATTTCTCGGTAAATGGATCAACTTCAAATTTCGGGAATAAATATTTAATACATTGGTGATTCGATGGTAAAAATTTGAGAATTTTTTTATACAAATAATAAACAGTTCCGAACCCCCTTAATTAACTTATAAAATCTTTAGGCCAAGATCCTTTCAACGTGTCAAGGTTGTTGACAAGTTGATAAATATAATCTACCTAAAATTTACGAAGTCACCTACTCCAGAATAGAATGAACGGTAAATTAATGAGTTGATTCTAAGCAGCTTTCATATTGAGAAGGACTTCTTGAGATCTTGACGTCACTATAAAGTGAATTTCACTCGAATTCAAACAAGATTAGGACTGAATCAACTATTTGATTCTCAGGCATCCCATCCCATTTCAGCCAACAGCTTGCAAAGTTTGCATTCCAATATCGTCGACCAATCAATGCCCTTTATCGCCATTTTATTTTCCACTTTTTCTCAGCTTGGACTCTGGGTGTCTGGAAAACTATTGCTTTCAAATAGAAAAGAAGATTCAACACTGATGTGAAATTCGTTTATAGATTTTTTTATTCTCACATATATAGAATAGTGAAGTATTGGAATGGACTCGATTTATTTTGCAATTGATGCTTTCGTTGGCTGCCAGATAAGTGATTTGGAAGGATTTCTCGACCACCACGACAGTGTGAATTTCCGATAACATATGGCCTTGCAGATTAGTATGAAATAGATATTTATTGCTAAAATTTATTTGAGTATAAATTCTAGAGATAGGTAGTTCTTAAATTATAGTTTAGCAAATTCTAAGAACTGTTTTTGGTGAAATGAACCACTTCTAAAAAGAAAAAAGCTTTTTCATTACACAATAGATTAAAACTTATTTTTGTTTTGTTAATACAGAAAAATTTATTTACAAAGTCTATTACTTTATTCAGGGGTGTGTCCAACCTTTTGGCTTACAAGGGCCATATTTGAAGAAAAAAATTGTCTCGAACTGCGAATAAAATAAATATTATAATTATAAATAAATATTATAATTCTATTGATATTTGTTATTCAAAAAAGATAGATAATAATGTAAAAGAAAGAATTTTATTATTTTTTTAATGAGATTCTTTTTACTTTTTGTAAATTTTATACTTGAAAAATATTTTTTATAAAAAAAACCGACTTCAAAAAAATTAATGCTACAAATAAAATAATAAGAACTCAAAAATAAAATAAAAGGCATTAAAAGGTATAAAATAATTATCTTATTTAGTTACAACTAAACGACGAAATATTAACATGAAATCACTTTTTGAAGTCGGTGCCAAACAAACTATATGAGCAAGCGTACCCGCCAACGTACTAAGTAAGATCCGTCGAGATCGATTAATAAAATGTATAAGTTTGGCACCGACTTCAAAAAGTGATTTCATGTTAATATTTCGTCGTTTAATTGTAACTAAATTAGATAATTATTTTATACCTTTAGTGCATTTTTATTTTATTTTTTGAGTTCTTATTATTTTATTTGTTGCATTTATTTTTTTTGAAGTCTCAGTTTTTATAAAATTATTTTATTTTTCTCTTTTTAGTGATGTTATTAATAGTGACAATATAATACCTTGCACTTTGAATATCGTAAGAGAAAGCGTCGGGCGAATGAATCAGAAAATGATAATAAGATTGAATTCATAAATATGCGAAATTCTCTAGAAACGTTTGCGGGTTTTAAATGAATGTTTTAAGATTTTTTTATAAAATATTTTATTTATTATAATTTCTATTATTTGGTTATAACAATTGGAGATTTACCTTATTTCGTTATTGATCATATCTTCAAAACTTGGGCAAATTAATATGGTACCCTCTTTCCAATAAAAAAAGAATCATCGAAATCGGTTCTTAAACAAAGAAGTTATGCCTGAACAAACATATCAAAAAAGGTCCAATACCAATTAAAAAAAACATGACCAATCGGAAACTAGACTGAACCCAATGCAAAAAAATCATCAAAATCGGTTCACAATTGGCGAAGATAAATCGGTTCACAATTTGCGAAGATATGAGGTAATATAGACACAAAAAAAAAATTCAGTCGAATTGAGAACCTCCTTCTTTTTTGAAGTCTGTTAAAAATACCTTCAAATAGTGATATTATGTATCAGTATTTGTTTATATTTTTTCCTGACTAGATAATTAATATAAAATTCTAATAGAGAGACAATATTCAATTTTTCTTTCAGATCGGTATCTACTTAATCGGTGTTCTAGAACATTTAATCAGAAATTTTGGAGGTACAAAATTTATTTCTGGGGAAAATGGAGTCAAAAATAGATCAAAATGATTATTTTTTCTGAATCCTTGAAATCTACTTCCAGATTCAAAATTTAAAATTAGCACTTTTATTTTTCGAAAACTTCACAGTTGATTTTCAGATTTCTTATTTTAGAGAAAAAAAATTATCAGGCCAAATTGTTGTGTGTTTTCCAGTCTACATATAAATCTCAATGTTTTAAGGAATTTCATGACTTTATATTGGGCCACAGGTTGGACAGGCCTGGTTTAAATCAACTGGGATTAAAAAAGGATATGAGGAATTATAATTTATTTTTTAAAAGTGTCCATTATTTATTGACATGTAAGAACGTGCAAAGATCTAAAAGACAATTTCTGACAAGTTTTAGTCCAAGAGAGAAATGATCAATTAATTGTGATTATTCTAGAAAACCCCAATTCCTTATCTTCTTGTACTAGAATGATAAAACTTTAGACTTGGTTAGCGTCGTAGCATATAAATTACTGAAATAATAAATATTTTAGAAAATTAAAATATGAGAATGAGAACAATTTTTAAATACTCGAAACTTCATTATTTTTTTATCTTATATAGCTGAGCTTCTAATTTTGCTTTTAGTGAATTTTATTCTTGAAAAAAGCTTCACGTATTCTATAAATGTACATTCATATTTCTAAAAAAGGAATAAATATATGTCTACATTTAAATTTCAAAGTTTTAAGGAAATTTAAAATTTTATGTTGGGCTACACTCATTGGAGTGCGGCCCGGGGGCCACCGGTTAGACAGCACTGACCTTATTAGTTGACAACTTTGCTTGATTACCTACAGTCATTTATAGAAAACACCCTCACTCAAAGTGGAGTGTACTTAGCACAGGGTCCAAAATGTATATTTTTTAGATGGGGGGGGGGGGCTAATGAGAAAATGATATTGTATTTGTCATTCCATCACCGATCTAACCACCATTGTTAATTTATGATTGATAATATTTATCTAAAGATTATAGTTTAAAAAATGTCTCTTCTTGCAAAAAGTAAAATTAAAAACAGTTTCTCTTACCTCCAAATATACATATTTTAAATTGAATATTTTTTTGCTGAGATAAGCAGAATTTTTATATATTGAATGAAACAATAAAAGAGTGTAGTCTTCTGCTGGAATTATATATTTTATTTATTTATAACGATTATAAATAAATAAAATTTATAATTCCAGCAGAAGTGACGCTCTTATATTGTCTCCTTCAATATACATATTTTATTTATAAGATTGGATCTGAGAATTTTATTTATATTAATTTATTTATTTGTCTTCAGAGGATCTTAATTCTCTCTTAGAATAGGTGTTGATTTTCTTTGTTTCAAAAAATAATAACACGGTTATACTTTTTTCATTTATTTTTATTTGATTGTTATATCAGGACGTTTGGACATCTACAGTTATGTCATCATCAGCCTAAAAATAAAACCATATTTTTATGATTTCCAATATATATAACTTTACAAACAACTGAACACACATCACATCTTTTTTTACATTTTTTTACATTCTTTCTTACATCAAAAAAGCATCAAACATACCTTGAAACAATCTTAAATTTAGTTGAATCCAATCAAATCACATCCTGTATCATCTGAATACATATTCTTCTTCTTCTTCGAGTGCCATACCTGAAACGGGTGTCGGCTCCTCTCCACATATACCTGTGCTGAGTGTGTTTAGTTGTTTTTTACACAGATATACGGGACCTACTTTTTAACGCCGGTTCCGAACGGTTAATTTGGAGAGGTTACTAGGCAATTATACTCTTGGTAGGTTGCCATTACTTTCCAAGAGGAGGCGGCTGCAAATATCTATCTGCCGAGACTCGGTCTCGAACCAGCGATCTTCGAGTCAGCGACCCAACACTCTATCCACTGACCCACAGTCGCCTCTACTACATATTATAAGTTATTATAATTATAATTCCTTTACTATATTGATTATCTAATGATTTATCCGATAACACAAAGAATTTCAATTTTTCAACACACAAAGCACCAGTTAACACATATCTTGAATCGTTAAATGCCCCAAAATGTATTGCTAACCCAAAAACCTTCCACCACCTCACTCATATTCTAAAATTTCATCAAAAAACATGAAAATGTCCTTCTCTCTACATCAGGGAAAAATCCATTACAATACTCTAATTACGTTCGCTGATCTTATTCAATATTCCAGAATAATATCTGCTATTATTTTCTGTATCTACCTTGAAATTCACAGTTTTTCTAGATTTTTTCTTATAGAGTGTCTATAAGAAAAAAATAGAGTGTCTATAAGAAAAAATCTAGAAAAAACTGTGAATTTCAAGGTAGATACAGAAAATAATAGCAGATATTATTCTGGAATATTGAATAAGATCAGCGAACGTAATTAGAGTATTCTAATGGATTTTGGATTTTTTCCTGATGTAGAGAGAAGGACATTTTTATGTTTTTTTATGAAATTTTAGAATATGAGTGGGGTGTTGGAAGGTTTTTGGATTGGCAATACATTTTGGGGATTTAACGATTCAAGATATGTGTTAACTGGTGCTTTGTGTGTTGGAAAATTGAAATTCTTTGTGTTATCGGATAAATCATTAGATAATCAATATAGAAAAGAAATAATTAATAACTTATAATATGTATTCAGATGATACAGAATGTGATTTGATTGGATTCAACTAAATTTAAGATTGTTTCAAGGTATGTTTGATGCTTTTTTGATGTAAGAAAGAATGTAAAAAAATGTAAAAAAAGATGTGATGTGTGTTCAGTTGTTTGTAAAGTTATATATATTGGAAATAATGAAAAGATGGTTTTATTTTTATATAAACATAACTGTAGATGTCGAAACGTCCGGATATAACAATAAAATAAAAATAAATGAAAAAATATAACCGTGTTATTATTTTTTGAAACAAAGAAAATCAACACCTATTCTAAAAGAGAATTATGATCCTCAGAAGATAAATAAATAAATTAATACATATTTTAAATTTATTAAATTTTAATATCAATTTAAAATCTTTAACTTCAATGGTTGAAGATTTTCAAAGCAAGTATGGGAATATCATGGGGTGTCTACAAGTGAGATCAGAATAATTTTTTTTTTTTAAGCAAAAGAAAAAATCTGAATCTCATTTTTGTTAAAAAATCAAATAAAACTTGGATATCCTCTTATTTAACAATGCAATTTTCGTTTTTAAATATCTAATAAAAAATGTAAATGAGAAAAAACCCTCGACTTGGAAGTTTTAATGAAGTCATTAAATTCCGCATAAGAGGTGACGTGACGGGATGGCTTTGAAGAATGAAAAAAGGTAACAGGATAAAAATGATATTCAGGGAATTATTCCCTCATCATTGTAATATAATATTTCTATTTTAGACAAACGGAAGCAAGAGACAAAAGGGCAAAGCAAGTGGCCTTTAGATAATAGAAACAAGAAAAGGGCGCGGTCAATTGACAAGCACCTTTACTGTCTGTTCTCTGTCTTTTACTCAGAGAGACACGATGGTAATTTGAGAGACAGGCAGAGTCAAACCTTCGGAACCTGAGGGCATTTCCAAGACCTATTAACAAAGACTCGCTCCCGTGAATATTGGATTAAGGTTCATTTTGGTCTGGAGACAGTGTTCACAACTTTCCTTTAAATCATAACTATCTCAAAGAAATGAAGCTTGTAGTATTAGGAAGTCACCTTAGACTAAGAAAATTGGGTTATTACAAGAAAAAATGGGAGGAAAAGGAAAGAAATTTCGGTTATTTGGCAATTTTTAGTCAGCGAATAGTTCGAGCGAAAAAGCTGTAGATTATTAATAGAAACTTCATTTTAAGCTTGCAGTGGTTATAATGAAGTTTGGATGTTGGGGGTGTTTTAAAATGGAGGTGGGTGTTCTCAGGGTATTCTCTCTTAGTGCTTTCTTTCTGAAATTGATTGAATTTTACTGTGAAGTTACGTTACTGATTTTAGTGTGAAAATTAATAAAAAAATTGATTAAGAATAATAAAAAAACAAATAAAATAATATGAAAAGGAGGGATGTGAAGTTTTCAATGATAATAAAGATTTTGATTAGAGTTATTTAATATTTAATAATGTGAATTTATTTTTATCATTACTTGATTTTAACAGAACTAGAAATGGTTATTATAGAATTTAAATATTAATGTAAGATTTCTTTATACTTCTTCGGTGGACTGAGCCGTTAGAATCGCTTCTTGATCTCCTCACTGTAGTAATTTCTTCTTTTGATAACAAATCCCTCTTCTTGGAATGGTCCTATCTTCCTGCCGTCTTCTTTGACACCGAATTATAGCTTCTGCACCGATTATTTGATATGCAGGCGCGTTTTGAAAGCAGGAATTCTAGGTGTCTCGTAGAAATAAATAAATGTATCGAGTGGAATATAGGAAAATATTGTTAGATAAGTATGTGCCAAGTAGAAAGATGGATAGATTGAGAAATTTTGAGTGGATAAGTTTGGAAGATGAAAGCTCAGTCTGGAATGATCTCTCTAGAATGATGTGTGGCGAGTAAAGTCGGTAGACAGAATCTCTTGCTTCGAATGTTAACTATAGAAAGTTTGCATAGGATGTGTTATGTTCTCTGTTATAGTATGAGTGATCTCTCGTCGTCCTGTTCCGACTCTCTCTCTCTTTCTTCTTCTATTCCTTTTTTGTGGTTCTATTTCTCCAATTCCTCCTGTTCTTTTTCGTTCCTTGTTAGTTTCAAGTAATGATTTTTTTAAGTAAAATTTTATATTATTATATATTTTTCCACTGAAACAGAGATATTATTAAACAATTCTTAAAGGCTCACCCAAAGTAACGCATTAATTCTCATTTCTATGTAAATTCAAATTTTAATTTATTTTTACTATTAAAATTTGCTAAATAATTTATATTTAGACTAATCTATTTGAAAAGAAATTATTATTAAGTTATTTTTTTAATAAATTATATTTAAATAAAAAATTTTATATAAAAAACTAAAAATGAATAAAATATTATTTCTACCCTTATTCTCCAATTCGTCTCTCTCTGCAATTTCATTATACAATATACCGCTGGGTATATTGTAAGCTCATTAAGTATATTTAAGATTTTTTGCATTTTTCAAGCGAAGTCATGAACCCAAAAATATAATATGTTATTTGTTTTAGAAATACAAAAATATTCAACATGTGGGTCGCAAAGCCTTTCTTTATAAGGGGGTCGCGAAGTCTCAGTAAAAAAGAAAAAAAGTTTAAAAATATATTTTTATTGAGAAAATATTAATTAAAAGACATTTGTAGGTTAAGATAAGGCGAGGCGTTTTGGCGATGTAATCGATGTAAAAATATGTCTTTTATAGGTACATAATTGTGTATTTAGCCGATTCCTAATTATAAAAATTAATAAAAATTTTTGTATGGATTTGAAATTTGTAACATAATAAAATAAAGGTTACAAACATTGAGGGCCAGGGGGTCGCGAAAATTTGTTTCATACTAAGGGGGTCGCGTCATGAAGAAGGTTGTAAAAAATACTGGCCTAGAATAATCTTTTAACAACCTTCTGTTCTTAAATTATTTTGGGTATCGAAATGAGAACAGACAGACACACAAACATACAGGAAAAAAATTTATAAAACAAAAAATAAAACCGACTTCAAAATAATAAAATAATAATAACTTAAAAATAAAATAAAATACACTAAAAGTTAAAAAATAATTATCTTATTTAGTTACAAATAAACGACGAAATATTAAGATGAAATCACTTTTTGAAGTGGGCGGCATGAATTTCATGAAATGCAAAAACTAACTACCCAAAATGGGGGGGGGGGGGGGAGTATCAAAAAATGAAAATTCTTTCTCTTGGGCCAAACTCAACTAAATTTTGTTACATAATCTGTGGGTTACTAGAAGGCTAGAAATGCAAAAACTGGGTGCGGAGGGTGGGTGCGGGGGTGCAATGGGGGTCGGGTTAGGAGTGAGGCGGAGGAGGATGGAGGTGCAGGGAGTGGTGCGGGGTGGAGTACAGGGGGGGGTGTTGCGCAGGGTTGGGGTGTAGGTGAGGGGTGGGGGGTCATGGTGCGGGAGTTGGGGTGCTGTAGGGGTTTTAGGGGTGGGGGTTGGGTGGGGGTGAGGGTGGTTAGTGGGTTAGGGTGCGGAATGGAGTATTGGGGTGCTGGGTGGGTTTCCGGCGGTGTGGTGGGTGAGGGTGGGGTTCGAGTGCTGGGGGTGCCCCCTGGGTAGAAAGAGGGCCGCCAAAGGCGGGCCTTGCAGCTAGTCTATCTATATATATAAAATTAAGGTTTTGTCTGTACATTGCTCCAAATCACGCCAAATTTTGGTTGCACACGTTTCAAGCAAACTTATGAACCAAAACACCCCCAACAAAATTCCTGTCTGTCTGTATATATGTATGTGTGTCTGTTTGTTTGCTTCAGTGGTTTCCGAAAAGTTGCTCACGATTCACGTAAAAACGGCTGAAGGGATTATTATGAAATTTCATATTTACATCAGATGTCTTCTAACTTACGTTTTTAGCTATATAAGGTTATGATATTTTGACCCCAGAAGGGGGTTTGGGGGGCGCACGAATGAAAATTATCAAATAACTCCTAAACTATTAACCCTACGGCAAATTTAATGATAAACAAAGTTGTAGTGGATGATTTCTGACAACTTTTGTTTAAAAAAAAATTTCCCCAAAAAACCACCCAAAAAAGGGGAATGGTGAAAAAATGTAAATTCTTGCCCTTGGAGCAAACTCAACCAAATTTTGTATACATAATCTGTGGGTAACAAGAAGGCTAGAAATGCAAAAACTGGGTGCGGAGGGAGGGTGCGGTGGTGGGGTGAGGAGTGAGGCGGAGTAGGGTGGAGTACAGGGAGCATAGGGGGTCCAGGGGGGTAGGCGGGGGTGTGGTGCGCAGGGTTGGAGGGCACGGGGTGGGTTCCGGTGAGGATGGGGTGCGGGGTCCGAGGTGGGTGGGGTGCGGGCGGTGGCGTGGGGGAAGTGGTTGGGAACGGGTGCATGGGGTGGGGGTGCTGTAGAGTTATATATATAAAATTTAACGCCCGATACACTCACTCACTCATCATAAAAATAGCCCAAACTATTCTCTAAACATAGAAGCATGGGATTTCAAGAGGATATTACTTCTGTGACATAGGGATTGATTAAAAAATATTTTTTGAGATTCAACCCCTAAATGGGGTCAAAGGGTGCAAAATGTTTTTTTACTGATTATGAAATATCTCTTAAGGATGGTAAGATATCTTCTTGCCTTTTACTTATACAAATTCTATATACAAACTTCTAAAAAGTAATTTCAGAATTTTTCAACCCCTAGGGGAGTCAAAAGGTCTTAGCAATGTGTTTACATTGAGTATAATCATCAATAATTATTGAACCTTTAATTTTCTCGAAACAACAAAAATATACTTACACCACTTTCAAAATAATCGATCCAAATATCTAAAAACACATTTAAGGGGTTCTGCACTTTTTATCATTTTTATAAGAAAGTTCTCAAATTTTAGCAATCGAATCATTGATTTATTAAATATTTATTCCCGAAATTTAAAATTGATCGTCTGTCCTATTACCGAGAAATAAATTATTGAAAATTGTCTTTTTAACGTGGAAGTAAATGGACCGAGCTTTTAAAAGGGCTATAACTTCAATACAAATTATACCAATTTCAACAAATTTATATAGATCAATAATTCAACTTTTATGAATTGAATGATACATTTTTCAATAGATTTGACAGTCTAGTTATTCATAAATTTAAAAATAAAAAGTTATTTGCAGCCAACAGAATATAACAAAAGCATAAGTTTAAAATTTCTACTCTATTTCTTGAAATCGTTTTTGTGTTAAATAAATGTTTTTAAAATGAGAAACAATCTATCTCAATATTCTTTTTATTAATATTATCAAAACAAAAATTTTTATTCGAAATTAGCCTAATTATTAACAATTTATTTTATTTGTTGTCAGTCTGCAGAAATATATAAGATTTTTTCGAAGATCAACCAGATAGATAAGCAGTCCCGAACTCCCTTAAGGATTAATAAAAATTTGACCTCTAATCTCAAAATAAAAATATGCCAAATGTATCGATTGATGAGGCAATTTCTTTTAAGAAGAGTAAAATCTTTACTTGTTTTTTGCTTAATATAAATACAATTCTACATACAAATCTCTAAAAATTTATTTTACGATTTTTTGAAATTCACCAACTAACTACACAAAATGAGTCTGAGGGTTAAAATTAAAATTCTACGTTCTTTCTAATTTGACAGCGAAAGAGCCTTGAGGGTTCGAAAATCTCATGTTTATTCTTAAAAATAAGGATTGAGTGACTTTAACTTGGCTGAACAAACACCATGCTAGTATCAAAAGTACAGGGAAAAGGCGGAGCTCCTATAGTTTAATTGGTCTCTCCTGAATTTCATTCAGCGTGACAAGAGAGGAGAATATCTCAGATGAGAGCAATATTAAACACAGGGCGAATTTGAGCAGTAATGATTCTCTAAATCTCTATTGTGAGAAATATGATTACAATTTAATTTTTTGTTTGGGGGTCAGATAGGCTAGGTGGTAGCGTGCCAGCCTGCTAACCAGGGGATCCGGGTTCGAATCCGACTCGAGGCATCCAGCTAAAATCTGACCCCGGGAGTATAAGACAAATTTAGAAAAAATATAATTAATATCGTAATTGGCTTATGGCTAGAAAAGCCGAAACCCCCCCCCCCCCAAAAAAAAAAAAAAAAAAAAAAAAAAAAATTGTTTATTTATTTACATAGAAGATACTTCATTATTTATTAAGTAAAATATGATAACTTCATTTATTATAACTTTTATTAAAATTCTTGTATATTAATAATTACTTACAGGGCCGGCGCAAGGCAGGTTCAGTGCATTCGCCGGAATCCGGCCTCGCGGTTTAAGAAAATTACCCAATTAAAAAACACCGATTTTGATTAACTTTTTACAGAATGATACCATTAGAATCTAGTTCGATATGCAGCCGTTATACAAAATCATAAAGTGTTAGAGTTACTCTTTTATTAATTTACTCCAATAATAATTAATAGAAATTCAATGGAGATTTATTGGTTTCTTAATAAATTATTTCTTAATATAGAAAATGATTAAGATGATGGATGATTTTTATTATGTTTGGTTCGAAGGGTTAGTTGGAAGGACATTCGCCGAGCTTGGATGGAGGATGATCTTCAGAGATTAGAATCTCTCTTGGCGGCGTTAAAGCCAGAAAAATGCTAATTTAAAATAAGAATTTGCACTAGGCAGTTGACAATATGCTCTTCTAAAATACGAACTTGCCAGAGGAAATTGGAAACATGCTTTAAATAAAATAATGGCACAAAGCCCGGATTTATTGCTTCTTCGTTACAGAACGTGTATACAAATTACTTCTTAGACACAAGTCGTTTCTACCAAATCGTTCCCAAGTGATCAGTCACCTCGGGGAGCTGTCTCATTCAAAGAGTTTCAACAACTGACAACTCACACATGACAACTGAATGACAACTGAGTTCGCTTCGAGGAGCTGACTGCTTTTATAACCCTGGCTCTAATTAGCAATTAAGCTAATTGGTTAATTATTTGCGCCTTTTAGGTGACGTATGCATAAATTTCGCGCGCTTTCTTCTTTATAAAAGAGGCGTGTCCTTGCTGGTCACCTGTCGTTTCACCGAAGGACCCCGACCGGCAAACGGCAAGCAAACGCCCCCCTCAAGGCGAAAACAAATCTCCATTTTCAAAAGCACTTTACACCGAAAGGAGCGGAATCCTGCATTAATAAACTTTTTTTAATGAAAATTATGAGATAAGGAGTTACACCAAAAAGGTGCAACCCCTATAGGCCTGGGTTGGCCCCTCCATCGTGAAAAGAAGATGAAGAAAGAATTTTATGGGCGGGGCGGGGGTCGAAGGTATCTGTGGATAAGGGTCTTAAATAGCTGAAGGTTATAAGTCGCGGGAAAGATGGTGGCAGGGAGCGAGTTCCAGTCTCTGGAGGTCATAGGGATAAAAGAGTTAGCGAAAGCGCCTGTTCGATTTTTATCCAATTTGACAGCGGAGGGGTGCTGAGCGTTCGAAAACCGCGTGTTTCTCGTAAAGAGGGCTTTAGGGGGGATAATTGATTTCAGCTCGACTGAACAGACACCGTGATAGTATCTGTAGTACAGGGAAAGGGCAGAAACGGTTCTTTGGTGAGCTAAGGAGTCGAGTGAGTTGGTTAGAGCCGGGTATCCTATTAGTTTAATTGCTCGCTTCTGAATTGCATCCAGTGTAGCAAGAGAATGCTTAGAGGCACCCATCCTCAGATAAGAGCCATATTCGAGACAGGGACGAATTTGAGCCTTATACAGTATAAGAAGTCGACTGGGAGTATAACAGCGTCTAGACCTAAATAGGAGTCCCCAAGCTTGCGCGCTGCAGCTTTAACCATGGTTGAGATAGGTCATTCCATGAAAGGTCAGACCCTAGAGTTACGCCTAGCATTGAAATTTTATCCCTAAATTCTAGTGAGTTTGAGTCGAATGATATGTTTGCGAGGTTTCTGTCGACGCTCCTTGAAATTAGGCAACACTGAGTTTTCACTGCATTGAAGTTTTGAAATAACCATCTTTTTCTAAACATCATAAATGAATAATTTTTCAATTTTATTTCCAAATAGTCCAACCAATAAATTTGTTGAAAAGTTTTTATTTTGCCGAGAGTAGCAGAGTTGTTGAATCATAAAGAGAAACAAAGAGGTTGTCTTCTGCTTGATCACATTTGTGTTCATCAAATGAATTTTTTTCATCGGTCCATTCTATAATCATATCTTTTTTACTTTATTTACTGTTCAATCAAATATAAAAAATATTAAAAATAACCAAGAAAAATATTATAATCATGCAAAAAATTGTATCTATTTTCGCGAAATGTTTTCAGATATAAAAATATAATTTAGTACAGTGTAATGTGAAAATACATAGATTCGAGTCTAGTTGGCAATTTATACTCACAGGAAACGTTTCAGGTATAAAGCTAAAATTTGGCCCATTAAAATGCAAAAATACATAGTTCTGTACCAAGTTTCAGCTTATTAAATAAAATCATTCTATATTGACAATTCATATTCTCGGGAAAGATTTTCATATATGTAGCTAAAATTTGGTGAATTGTAACATAGTTGCGTACCAATTTTCAGCTCATTAACTAAAACCATTCAAGATTGGCATTTTGTATTTTCAGGAAACGTTCTCAGGTACAAGATAAAAATTTGGTGCATTGTAACGTGAAAATACATATTTAAGTACCAATTTTCAGCTCATTAGGTATAACTAAAACCAAAATTATTGGATAAAAAAATACTTGGTAGGTTTCACATTAAGTTACTTTCTGTTGCTCCTGAAGATGGGTTAGCCACCCGAAATATATATCGAGATTAAAGACTCCAAAAATAAATTCGTTTTATTTTTATATCTTAATGTGAAACCTACCAAGAATATTTTATCCAATAATTTTAAAAATGTTTACCAAGTGCCAACACCAAATTCCTTAAAAACTATAACTAAAACCATTTATACCAAATGAAAATAATTTGTATCTTATATAGGTATCAATAATTTTTTTTTACTTAATTGATATTTTTTCATCAGAGAAAATGAATAAATTCTAAATATTCGAGAAAACATTTTTTTGCAAACTGATCCGCCAACAGGTCTCAACTTGTCCATGCTTGTCTGGACTTGTTTGAGATAGTCTCGAATTTCGATCATTTAAAATATGTCTAATTGGAAATAAGCAAAACGGGCAATTCTAGATCAATTGAGTACTGACACTATCTAATGGTTGACTTCTTGACTAAATTGACTTTATTTATTTTCTTCGATTGCTTCTTTTAATTATTACACGTGTTTGCAGTTTATTTGCTAATAAAGTTAGAATAGAGAGGGAAAACATTATATCGCCCTCTTTTTCCCATTATGATTGGGATTTTATATGAAGATAAATTACCTATATTTTTTTAATGAAAATGATGAGAGAAGAAGTTACACCAAGAAGGTGCAACCCCGGCCTGGGTTGGTCCCTCCATTGTGAAAAAAGGAAGAAAGAATTTTATGGGCTGGGCGGGGGTCGAAGGTATCTGTGGATACGGGTCTTAAATAGCTGAAGGTTATAAGTCGCGGGAAAGATGGTGGCAGGGAGCGAGTTCCAGTCTCTGGAGGTCATAGGTCCTTCATCACTTAGAAATCAATAAATTAATTCACGATAGGCAATATGGATTCAGACAAAATCGTTCCACAGGCGACATCTTAACCTATGTCACCCATACCTTGAACAATACTCTAGAGGCCGGAAAAGAAACCCTCGCTGTAGCCCATGATATCTCCAAAGCTTTTGACCAGGTTTGGCACAAAAATCTTCTTGCCAAACTGCCAGCCTTTGGATTCACACCAACACTTCGCAAATGGATAGAAAGCTTTCTAACAAACCGAAGTATAAAAGTTGTGGTGGATGGAACATCATCTGAATCGTTCTCCACAAACTCTGGTGTTCCCCAAGGCTCTGTAATCTCCTCCACACTCTTCCTTATTTATATAAACGACCTTATTGATCAAACGGCAAACCCCACTCATTGTTACGCCGACGATAGCACTCTACACGGCAAACCCTCTCTCCCGAATAATCGAATCAATATTGCCTCCTCAATTACTCTCGACCTAGACAAACTGAATAAATGGGGCTCTCAAAATTTAGTTAACTTTAATTCAAATAAGACTCAATGTTGTCTAATTTCTAGGCGCGAAAATAGAGATTTCCCTGATATTCACTTCGATTCGAATACCCTGAAAATGTGTGACAGCCTATCCATGTTGGGCGTCTCTGTCGCATCTGACCTGTCTTGGAATGAACACATCTCCTCTGTGGCGAAATCTGCAGCAAGGAAGATTGGCTTCTTATTCAGGTCCAAGCGATTTTACAAACCCCCACAACTTCTCACCATCTACAAGGCCCAAATCCGCCCCTGTCTCGAATACGGCTCTCATCTGTGGAGAGGAGCCTCAAAATAGTCTCTTGCTACCCTTGATGCAATTCAGAAACGAGCCGTCAGGCTAATTGACGATTCTACCCTCACCGACTCCCTCGACTCGCTGGCTCATTTAAGAGATGTCTCTGCCCTTTCCCTTTTCTATAGATACTATCACGGCAGGTGCTCTGATGAGATAAAATCAATAATTCCCCCCAAAGCATGCTTTGCACGCAGCACACGTTTTGCCGACTCCCAACACTCTTTTGCGGTCAAATTGGAAAAGTGCCGGACCACTTCATTCGCGAATACATATATCCCCATGACTTCAAGGAACTGGAACTCTCTCCCAGCCTCTATCTTTCCCAGCACCTATGATCTTCAAACCTTCAAAACCAGGGTGCATAGACACCTACGTCTACACCCTCTCACTTAATCAACTTTCTCTTCTCTTCGGTAATGCAAGGGTCTTTCGAGATCCATAGGGGCTACATCTTTACTGGTGCACCCCTTCTTGCATTCATTGCATTAAAAAAAAAAAAAAAAAAAAGAGTTGGCGAAAGCGCTTGTTCGATTTTTCTCCAATTTGACAGCGAAAGGGTTATATTTAGATATATAACTACTTAAATTAATAAATAATTATATTAATTTAATTTTTTGTTCACTATATTCTTCAAAAATATTTTATTAAAACTATTATTATGATTATAGATAATTCAGATGAGATAATAATCGTTTTGAACAAAGACCATACATATGTAATAGATAAATTATCATATTAATTCCTAATTAATTTTAAGATAAATGGAAATTGCAGAGATATGCTTCGAAGGAAATATCAATATATTAAGGCAATTATCAACCATCAAAATAAAATATGAATCTCCTTATAGAGTTATGTCCTTAATTCGCATCTACTAATATTATTGAATTATTAACCGAGGGATTTTATTTTGCTTGAGGAAATATTCTCTAATAAAATTATTGAGAGGGACTAAAAATGTTTGAATTATTATTGATTCTTAATTGTATTATTCAATACTATTCATTTCAACATTTAAAATCACAAAAAATTTTCGTCAAGTCATATGGCGAAATCCTATCGAGTTATATGGATGTTGATTTTTTTCATTTTTTTTGCTATATTAAACTACTGGTTATCTGCGAGAATCATAAAAAATTAGAAAATAATACAAATATTTTTAACTTTTAATGAATAAATTGTGTATTTAATACCATTTTATTCTCACGCGATAACAAAATAAGTTTCGTTCCGTTTATGAATAGTATTTAAATTGTAATTACATTAGTGTAGTTTATTTTAAAATTATTATTTTTTCATCAATAAGAAAAGTTTGTTAATATAAAAAAATAAAACCAATACAATACAATCGTGTCTGTTAAAATAAAACTACCCCCTCCCCCCGATCGATCACATTTTTTGATTTTATGTTGATTTTATTCAAAATCACCTATTATTTCTTTGAGTTTAAAGATTTTTTAAAATATTAAATATAATGAGAATTTTGTGAAAATTTTACTCAATAAATGTACATATTTGACACTTGGTGTCTATAGTTTACTTTATCATTTTATTTCTTTCACTCCTTCAAATATATAGTCATTTTGTCTTCAATTTTAATTTTTCAGTGCATAAAAAAATTTATTTTGCCAATTTTTACTGCATATATTTGCATATTTCAACGTATTCTGCATATGACTTGCATACCTTTATATCAGTCTTTTTAATTTTTATGTCATATTTTGGCAGTTTTTACTGCATAAAAATCCGGTCTCTATTAATGAGGCAGTCCAGAAAAAGAAGAAGATAATTTATACTATCTTTTTAACCGACTTCAAAAAAGGAGGAGGTCCTCTATTCGACTGAATTTTTGGAACGAAGTTCCTTATGGGACGCCTCGGAGGGGTACCCTAGCCGGTGAAAAACGTCCGTAACGTTAAAAAAAGCGTGCCAATGCTCATGCGCGCGCATCCACTCAGGTCGCCACTCTGGAGGCGGGGCCTCTGGCTTGTGCTGTGGTCGGGAATCCCTGAGAATATATTAATATACACACATTATAACACCCTATGACGATGAAACTAAGTTTAAGTTTTATCATAATCGAGTGCAAGCTAGATCGACGGAAAGGTTACTTACAGAATTCAAAAGGTTATCATTAAATTCTTTACATACAAGAGCAAGAACAATCGTAGATTTCATTAGTAATAAAAAAGGTGTTTCAACTTTAACATTTAACGTTCAAAGTTTAAAGAGTATTCGCTTGGATTTAACTGATTCAGTTACTCAAAAAACAAACATTTTATTACTATCTGAGACAAATATGGACAATGATCAGCTATATGAAATACCGAATTTTAATTGTATCGTCCATTATAAAAGAGGTAATGTTCGATCAGGTGGAGTTGCGATTTACCAATCGAATGACGACACTGTTAATATTGTTTCACCAAATATGGACATAATAATGAGAAATACTAATGACTTTGGTTTTAGACATTCACCTGTTGGAGATATTTGTTCTGCTATTTGCAAGATGGAAAACGGCGTTGAAATCGTAATGGTAGTCGTTTACATTGCACAGAAACAGAAGTTAATAGACATACAAGGATTCATACATCGATCACTGTTGGAGTATTCTGCAGCATCTACAGCATTACTTGAAGAGTATGGTACCAATTATGACCAACTTCCACTAATTTTGGCAGGTGACTTCAATATTAACTTCAAAGATAAGCAATCAGAGTCATTTAAAACTTTTCTGAAAAATACATTTGATTTAAATATGAACAATAATGAAGATGAATCCACTACGAGAGACAATACTACTATCGATGCTGTTTTCTCGAGATATTTGGCAAAAATCGAATCACAAATATATATATATCTTATTTTAGTTACCATAAAGCTATAGTTTCTATGATAGAACATAATTAGGCTTAATTATTATTATTCATATAAATACCTGTTTCTTTTTGTATATTATTATTATTATATATTATATATTTTTATAAATCATTGTAAATAAAATAAAGGTGTTAAGATAATTTTATAAAGTAGTTTCTTTGCTTTTTATCGATAAAAAAATCATAATAAAAAATGTATACCCGAATAATTATTTTTCTTTATACCTAGAATAGAACTTAAAATTAATATTTTTATAATAAGGAACTTCGTTCCTATCCGGTGTCCTACGACACAGATCTATTTTTTTTGTCTATGTTACCTCATATCTCCGGCAATTATGAACCGATTTTGAAAAAATTTCTTGCATTGGGTTCAGTCTAGCTTCCGATTGGTCCCATTTTTTTATTGGTATTAGACCTTTTTTGTTAGGTTTGTTCAGGCCTAACTTCTTTGTTTTAAAACCGATTTCGATGATTCTTTTTTTATTGGAAAGGGGCTATTTTAAGGATGGTGCCATATTAATTTGGTCAAGTTCTGAAGTTATCATCACTATTAATTACATCACTAAAAAGAGAAAAATAAAACCGACTTCAAAAAATTAAATGCAACAAATAAAATACACTAAAAGATATAAAATAATTATTATCTTATTTAGTTACAAGTAAACGACGAAATATTAACATGAAATTACTTTTTGATGTCGGTACTAAACAAACTATACTTACCTATAACCGAGCATACCCTCCAAACGTACTAAGTAAGATCCGTCGAGTGCGATTCATAAAAGCTATATGATTGGCACCGACTTCAAAAAGTAATTTCATGTTAATATTTCGTCGTTTAGTTGTAACTAAATAAGATAATAATTATTTCATACCTTTTAGTGTATTTTATTTGTTGCATTTAATTTTTTTGAAGTCGGTTTTATTTTTTTCTTAAAAATTTATTTTTTATTCATAAACCAACGTTTCGGAGGCTATTCTTCTTTTTCTGGACTGCTTCGTCGATATCCACTGAATTCACTTATCAGCCCGTTTCCAAAAATTACTTCATTCTTATTCTCGATTCATCTTTATCGTATTTATTCCTTTTTTGTATTATTACTATTTTAATAGTTCCTCAGCGAGAACAATTTTTATTCGACTTAAACTCGCCTGGACTTGTATTTGACATGATTGAAGTTGAAGATATACCAGACAGGGAATTCAAATCTTCTAAACGCCCACTTTTCATTTTAATTTCCTCTTGAAACTATGCAACAATTTTATCGAGAACCAATATATGTAGGCACTTTTTAAAATAAAAAATTTTATCAAAGATTTTAGTAGATTATTATTATTATGTATTTAATATATGTCAGAAAGTTTCTCCTTTTAGGAGTCGAACCCGAGTGCTAACTTGATGTCGGATAATAATAATTTGAAAATTTAAAGATTCTCCTGAAAAATGTGAAAGGATAAATTTTTTTTTATTACAATCTAACCTTTCAAACCTTCTGGCAAAATTTTATTTATTAGGAGATTTTACGATTCAGCTAATAATTTTGACTTGATGACGCTATTATAATTAATGCAATAAAAGTGTAACACTCGTGGTTTTGATCATAACAACATCCTAAGATCAACAATAAAATTCATTTAATTTTTATTATTAGCCTCTGATATGTTTCGATTGAAAATAACAAGGCACTTTGTTTAATAATAAAATTTAATGTAAGTAAGAAAAATATAAATCTGGACTATTCTTTTTGGACATCAGCTGTTTAATGAGTAGACTGATAGTAATTACCAACCGTTGCGTTTGATTTCTATAGTATCATTAATTAAATAAACTGGTGTGTGCATTTCACGAGTTTCACTTATAACCTCCCCTTTTTACTTTACCATACAGGGTATGGTCAAGTATTGTAATCGTGCATGAAAAAAGTGGTTTTTTCCTTCTTTTTTTTATCAAAATATCTAAAAAAACGGCTGAAACTATTTCGATTAAAAAAATTGAGTGAACCCATGGCATTTCGGTCTACAAAAAAGCTTTAATAAGTGAACATCGAAAAAATTATATTTTTCTAGATAATAATTGTTTTGTCAAAATATCTGTTAGTCTGTTAGTTAGTCTGTGCGTTACCAAATTTTTGTGGACGAGCTAGCTCAAAAATTAGTGTGAATATCGAAACCAAATTTCACACGTAGTCCATTGAGATTAAGAGGTGATTAGATTTTGGTGCATATCGACTCACAAAGGGGTGGAAGGTGGTTAAAAATTAAAAATCGTTTCAGCAAACTCAACCAAATTTTGTATACATAATCAGTGGACCCCCAGAAGTCTAAAAATGCAAAATCTAACCGCCCCAAATGGGGGGGGGGTCAAAAAATGAAAATCTTGGCCATTTACCAAACTCAACCAAATTTTGTATACATAATCAGTGGGTCACCAGAAGTCTAAAATGCAAAAACTAACCGCCCGAAATGTGGGGGGGGGGGCGTAGGATCAAAAGATGAAAATCTTGGCCATTTACCAAACTCAACCAAATTTTTGTATACATAATCAGTGGATCCCAGGAGTCTAAAAATGCAAAAACTAATCCCCCCCTCCCTACATGATTATAAATAATTTTATTAAATATTAAATATAAGTGAGGAGCCATCAGAACACGTCAGCTTATTTGAAATCATCCTAGTAATATTTAGAAAATATGCTAATTGATAAGTATAATCACATATCATATCATATGGATATTGACTCCATGAAAAACATTTATAATTAAAAAAAGACTGATGATGAAGACCAAGTCTTCGAAACTATTATCTCAAACAAATAAATAATATATACAGATCAATAATATATATCATCTCGATATATATGTGTGTATGTTTATTTGCATCATACCATCAAATGATGATCCAGATATCCTTCTGGAGCCGATTTCCTATGCTTATCGTCCTAATGGCCTTTAAATTCCAGTTCCCAGTATACAACCTACAACTTGCAATACTTACATATAATTAATCAATCAGATCAATTGGAAAGTCTGGTCTACAAATTACATATCATCCCAAAACCTCTTATATATCACTTCCCTTTCAAAATTAAACATCACTAGATCATGGATACTTGTAATGTATGGTATCTGCTCCCACAGAGAAATATAATCGAATATAATTAAATTTAAATAAATAGCTCATTTTACTTCTTATTTAGTAAACAAATTAACATTTTTTAAATGTAAATATTTAGAAAATAGGATGTCTTTGATTTTGACGAATTGAAATCAAAATAAATAACTTGTTAAAAAGTTAGAGATCAATGGATTAAAGTATTGAAATTTGATTGATTTGAAATAATGATAAATGCATATTTTTTTAACAAAAAAAGTAACTCTTTTCAGAACCGCTATTGTTTAGAAATCAATCAGTCTTGTTCTTTTATTAAGGTATAAAAAAAGTTTTTACTGTCTTTTCAACAAATTTAAAAAGAAATAGAAGAAAGTTTAAATGGAAGGCCTTTCTAACAGCTGCCGGTTATTTAACGTGGCGGAGTTCGATTCACTGCTAGGATATTGCTCACTAAAGAGATGAGACCCTTTTTAACCGACTTCAAAAAAGGAGGAGGTTCTCTATTCGATTGAATTTTTTTTTTTTTTTTTTTTTTTTTTTTTTTTTTTTTTGTGCCTATGTTACCTCATATCTCCGCCAATTGTCAACCGATTTTGAAAATTTTTTTTGCATTGGGTCCAGTCTAGCTTCCGATTGGTCCCATTTTTTTTTCGATTTTTTTTCATAGGTATTAGACCTTTTTTATTAGGTTTGTTTAGGTTTGTTTAGACCTAACCTCTTTGTTTATGAACCGATTTCGATGGTTCTTTTTTTATCCGAAAGGGGGTGTCTTAGGGATGGTGTCATATTAATTTGGTCAAGTTCTGATGATATAATCACTATTAATAACATCACTAAAAAGAGAAAAATAAAAATTTTTAAGAAAAAATAAAAACCGACTTCAAAAAATTAAGTGCAACAAATAAAATACACTAAAAGGTATAAAATAATTATTATCTTATTTAGTTACAACTAAACGACGAAATATTAACACGAAATTACTTTTTGAAGTTGGTGCCAAACATATACCTTTTATGAATCGCACTCGACGGATCTTACTTAGTACGTTTGGCGGGTACGCTCGCTTATAGGTATAGTTTGTTTGGCACCGACTTTAAAAAGTAATTTCGTGTTAATATTTCGTCGTTTAGTTGTAACTAAATAAGATAATAATTATTTTATACCTTTTAGTGTATTTTATTTGTTGCACTTAATTTTTGAAGTCGGTTTTTATTTTTTCTTAAAAATTTTTATATAGCGGCCTATTTTCCCTGAGGACTCTTTCTAGTTAGCCTTAATACTCTCTACATCAGCGATGTCTATAATCTTTTGGCTTACTCGGGCCACATTTGAAGAAAAAAAATTGTCTCGTAACGCAGATAAAATATACTAATTCTACGATTTTGTTAATAAAAAAAAATAGTTAATAAATATTAAAGACCGCAAAAAGTGTCTCTTCTCCGGAAAAAAGTCGCTTTTTTGAATAAATAGTTTGCAAAAAAAATATGTGTGAGCCTCTTCTACATAAGCATACGGGGAAGTGAAATTTATGTATCTGTAGATGTTATTGAGACAATTGAAATTTCCTAATTTTAATACATTTTATTTGCCCTAAATATTAGTGGGTTTTAAAATAGTAATTCAAATTTCTTAATTTTAATAAATTTTATTTGTCATGAACTATTAGCGGGTTTTAAAAATAATAATTCTCATCTATTGAGTCATTTCCCCTTTATTGTAACAAAAAAAAATCAAACAGATACGTCGCTAAAGAAGTTTCACTTCAAAAGTCTGTTTTGGGCAAAAAAAAGTCTCTAAAAAGTCTCTAATTTTGTAGATAAATGGTCTTTGAATAACCTTTGTCAGCAAAATAGTCTCTACAATACATTAAATTGAAAGTTTTTTGCCGAGAGTATCGGAATTTTTAAAATTGTAGGAGACAATAAGGGAGTATGTCTGCCCCTCCCCACTAGGAAAACTCCCTAACTACGCCAATGTCTACCACATTAATTTACCGAAATTCCTAAGAAGTGTTCGACTTTTGAGGATATAATCAATCAGAGGATTACTATCAAAATGGCTTATTTGGTTAAATTTATATCATTTTAATAGCTAAGGTCTGAAAGAAAGCAGGTTATCCGCTTTTGTTTGATCGGCACTGAAAAATAAACAAAAATAGAGCTGAACACTGAATTGTTTTTGTTTAATTTCTGGAAACGTTCCAGCAGATGCGGATAACCTACTTCTTTCTGAATTCAGTCGCCACGGCAAAAAGACCATATATCGGGTATTTTTTATTTATTATTTTTTGTTATCTAGGAAATTCAATGTTCAAATTTTCATTTGGCGATAGATTTGTCCTATTGAGTTTAAAACAAAAGTGTAAATAATAGAGATGTTGGAAATTAAAAACTACACCAAAGCTAACCGAATGTTTTCTACAGTTGATTCAATCGCGAATCAACTGTAGGGAATTTTATCAAATATTGAGTAAAAATAATATTTGAACTTATATATTTCTAACTTGAAATAATGATCTTAAATAATTTTTTTCTAATTAATATAACAAAGAATAATTGCTATATCAATGAGAATTGTTTTGACCGCGCTTGAAAAAGATATTTATCACTAGACTACTGGGCTGGGAGATTAAATATATAACATCTGAGATTTCAAATTCACTTGGTGATCCGTCCAAATGCATAGCGGGCTATACGCGAAATGACGTTGGATTGTAGTTAAGTGGATCACATCTTTTTTTCTCTCTTGGACTTAAGACTCCACAGACTTCAATAGCATAATCCGCAGTAGTCTCGTGAAAAATATCTTTTTCAAGCGCGGTCATAACAATTCTCATTGATATAGCAATTATTCTTTGTTATATTAATTAGAAAAAATTTATTTACATCAAAGCTATTGAAACTTTTCTTTGGGGAGTTATCAAAAAGTAGAAAACAACTAAAAAATGAAAATTCGACAAATATAGTATTATTTTAAGAGATCACGATTTATTCATTACTGGAGATAATAACTGAAATATCATTTTAATGAATGCTTTAATTTTTTCTTTAATTCTAATTATGAAGGGCAAAACAAGAAAATATTTCTGAAATCCCTTTTTCATCCGGTTTCATCACAATTTTTCTTCTTCAAAATAACCTTCTTATAAAATTTCAAATTTCTAATAATATTTCTAATAGATAATTCTTGATAAAACTGAATGAAAACATGATTTTAAAAACTAAGATCAAAAGCAAAGTTTTCTTCAGGCAAAACAATGACCAAAGGGAGTGTATCGTTTAATCTTGAAGTCCTTTGAGTCCACTTCAGTGGGCGACAAATAACACGCCTAGGGCTGCATGGCTATAATGATTGGCCTTACTCCAGGCCAATCAATCTCTAGAAATAATATTAGAATAATTATTTGGAATATATAATCGAAATTCATTAAGATTGTAAGTTTAGCTTTTTCAAATAAATCTGATTATTTCTTAAAGCTACAGTTATTGTAATTTGAAATTTGAAGATATTTTTCTAAAAAGTGTGTATTATTTTCTAATAAATATGTCTGATTATGTATAATTGTATATATGTATTAGGTTGGACGGAGAGAGGGGGAGATAGATAGAGACATTTAAAGATCTTAAAGATTTATTTTTTTGAGATATTTCAAATAAAATATATTTTTTAAATTCTCTAGGACCGTCTCATCCCAAATATAGGTACTAAAATTTACGGAGATATTCTATTACAGGGGTGGCCAAGCTACTTGATAATCCGAGCCATTTTTCAAAATTTGAAATGTTTCGCGAGCCACAATTAAATACGTATTTAAAAGGTATGCAAAAAAGATATTAAAAAATTTTTTGATACAATTTTGATGGCTGTATATGTATATAATAAAGTAATGGAGAGGGATTCAGCCAATGGGTAGCCTCTGCAATTATGGAAAACGTTTCGGCTTTAATTAAATAATGCCATCATCAGTTCTAAGAGCTGAAAAAAGCGATAGAGCACACATGTAAAATTACAATAATTTTTTTTTTTTTTACAAAAAAATCCAAACTTGTTAATTACATAATTATATCTTACAGTATTAGCGACACAATTAATTTTATAAATAAATTGTCCGCAGGCAGAGTTGTTGTGGATTTTATCATAATATACAAAATTATATGAATTACAAAATGGTACATAAATCTTGGTGTGCTCTCACTTGATATACGCAACGCCTCAAGTACAAATATAGCAAATTTCAATTTCATTCAATTAATAATAATAATAATTATGAGGACATTGAACTAATTAGGATCACTGACCCCTCACAAACATCTCTTAATTAAAAGATTTCTCAAAATAATTAACAAACATTAAGAATAACAAAATTCGAATTTAAAATGACAATATTTAGATTAAAATAAAAAATAAATTTTTCTCTTTTTTACAATTCTTTCCCCCTTTCTCACTGTTTATTATACCAATTTTCAAACTGATTGCATTGGGCTTAGCAATGCTTACTTGTCAATATTGACAAATACTGATGCCCAGGTATAATAAACATTGAGAAAGGGGAAAGAATTGTAAAAAAGAAAAAATTTATTTTTTATTTTTATCTATATTTGTCATTTTAAATTCGAATTTTGTTGATTCTTAATGTTTGTTAATTATTTTGAAAATCTTTTAATTGAGAGATGTTTGTGAGAGTCAGTGATCCTAATTAGATCAATGTCCTCATAATTATTATTATTATTAATTGAATGAAATTGAAATTTACTATATTTGTACTTGAGATGTTGCGTATATCAAGTGAGCGTACAGCAAGATTTATGTACCATTTTGTAATTCATATAATTTTGTATATTATGATAAAATCCACAACAACTCTGCCTGCGGACAATTTATTTATAAAATTAATTGTGTCGCTAATACTGTAAGATATAATTTTGTAATTAACAAGTTTGGATTTTTTGTAAAAAAATTTTTATTGTAATTTTACATGTGTGCTCTATCGCTTTTTTCAGCTCTTAGGAACTGATGATGGCATTATTTAATTAAAGCCGAAACGTTTTCCATAATTGGGAGTTTTTATTCAGCAGAAGCTACCCATTGGCTGAATCCCTCTCCATTACTTTATTATAAAAAAATTTTTTTTTACAGAAATTATATTTATTGAAAACATAAATAAAAGTACAAAATATGTGTATTGAATTTAAATATTAAAAATTAAACACATTTATTTCACTTCTCTTGATAATTCTTTAAAATTTGGTGAATAATTGGTGACAGCACTTCTCAGTAATTCCTTGAGATGTTGGTTAGTTAATACTGATCGGTGTTTGGATTTCACGAATTTTAAAGTGGAATAAAATGATTCACATAAATACGTTGTTCCGAATATTGAAATAATTCGACAAGCACCCTTTTTTAATTCAGGATACTTCGATTCTGGTACAAATTTCCAAAATTCGGTAATCGACGTCGACTTATATTTTAATTGTAGAGCTTGATCTTCTTCTATTAATTATAATTATCCAGATGCTTTTTGGATCATAATTATACTGGAAATGGAAAACTCACCGTGAAGTATGTTAATTTCAAATGGATTTAGAAAAAAATCTAGAGACGATTTAAAAATATTTCAAGTCTTGAAATCTATATCGAGAGCCACAAATAATCTTTCAAAAAGCCCGCATGTGGCTCGCGAGCCGCAGGTTGGCCACTTCTGGTCTATTACAATGGATTCACAGGAATTAATTAATTTATTTATTTATTTATTTATTTATTTATTTATTTTGAACTAACAATTCCTTTTACATATTTACAAGCACACATTTACATAAATTACAAGAATACATTATTATATAAGAATGCAAATCATACAATCAGACTCAACCAAACATAAGCAAAGTCTATCTACCCAGCATCAGTCTCCTAACACTACCAAGAGAACAATTGTCAACGTCAACGCCAATGAACACCCCATTACATATGTTCATCATTCGGTTTAGGGGGAAGCCATCATATAGTTTGATCTCGGGCAGTCAATGTAAAACATGTCTTGCGATCTCAAACTGCGACATGGAACATTTATTTTTAGTTGGGATAGTAGGAAACTGCTATCTATCTGGCTGTTTAATAATTTATAAACAAAGGACACATCAAAAAATTCACGTCTCCTATCAAGATCAGGAAGATTAAATTGAGTTTGCAAGGAGACATTTGAAGAGGTATCATTTAGGATAAAGAGTTTAAAGGATAGCTTACGAAGAAATTTATTCTGTACAGATTGGAGAAGTTTTTTTCTACTGAGTAAAAAGGACTCCATACTTCAGTGGCATACTCAACAATTGGACGAACTAAGGATTTGTAAAGATGGATGTAGCATTGGATATTTCTAAATTCGTAAGAATTGCGGGTAATGAAACCTAGTGTTCTAAGAGATCGTCTGTAGATGTCATGGATATGATCCTTGAAACACAGTTTACTATCAAAAAGGACACCAAGGTCACGTATATTCTCAGTTCGAACAAGTTGTTGGCCAAGAAGAGAGTAAGAATGCATAACAGGATTTACTTTACGAGAGAATGAAATTATGGAACATTTAGAAAGATTCAACTGCAGTTGGTTAGTACAACACCACTCCTGAAGTCTGTCTACAGTTGTCTGTAATCTCTCACAGTCTGCAAGAGAAGAAACTTCAAGATAAATCTTTAAGTCGTCAGCAAACAACAGAAACTGAGCATCATGTAGAGCAGTGTGTATATCATTTATAAAAAGAAGAAATAAAAATGGTCCCAGATGAGATCCCTGAGGAACCCCCGATGATACTGTGAATGGAGTTGATTGGAAAGTTTTAATTTTGACTAATTGGGTTCTGTTCACAAGGAAACTTTCAAGCCAGCGAAGGAGAGCACCTGATATTCCGTAAGCTTCCAATTTTCTGCACAATATACCATGACTTATCTTATCAAATGCCTTAGTGAAGTCTGTATATACAGAGTCCACCTGGCTACGAGCATCAATTTTATCTAATATGAATTTTTGATAAGTTAAAAGGTTAGTTACTGTAGACCTTTTAGAACAGAACCCATGCTGCTGGGGAATAATAATTGACATTAGATCATTTTTCAACCTATTAGAGACAATAGAGTCAAATATTCTTGGAAAGACAGACTGAATAGATATTGGTCTATAGTTAGAAACATTAGATTTAAAGATTTAGATTTAAAGATTGGGATGACGTAGGCTGACTTCCACAGTTCTGGAAATATCCCTGTTTTTAAAGAAAGATTGAAGATACAAATTAGAGGAGTTATAAGGTAGGTTATGCAGTTTTTTACTAAAATAGGTGGAATATTATCTGGTCCTGAAGACTTTCTTACGTCTAGCTCATTGATAGCATTTTCGACCTCACTAAATGAAACAATGTAATCATGCAAATTGATAATTGAATCGCCACCGAAACCTGGAGAAAAAGACCCCGCAGGATTATCTTCATAAACGGTAGAAAAATGATTAGCGAACATATCAGCAATGGCATGACCATTTGACGATGATTCTCCACTGTGAAACATGATGCTGGGCATTGTAGATGAATTATTTATAGTATTTATATAATTACAAAAAATTTTAACATTACTGTGAATAGAATTCTCAACATTTAACATATAATTATCATAGCACTGGTTAGACAAATATTTACACTCGGCTCTAAGTTTGGAGAATTCCTGATAATGTTCAGAACTGCTAGTCTGCTTGAATGAAAGGTTAAAATCTTTCATGTGGTTAGGTTAAGAAATTGTTCAGGGTAGACAAGTTAAGAATTGAAATTTATACTTGTTTTATTTTGGCTGTAGGTGACGTTCATGAAGTTTTTATTTTAGCAATTAGTTTTAAAATAAAGCTTTCGGGAATTTCTATTTTCCGATTTAAGAATTAGCAATAATAAGAAAGACAAAATTAAAAAATGGACAAAAAAGTTGTCTATTCCATAACATGTAGAGAATGTGATTTGACCTATATAGGCAAAACAAACACACGCATTTCGGAACACAAAAGAGTTTTTAAAGGGGGTTCGGGGCATAGTGCATTTGCAGACCATTTAATCTCCGAGAAACATTGTTTTCCAGATGAATCAAATATTAAATTAATTAGATCAGAATTTGATCCCTTAAAAATTAGTATTTTCGAATCGTTAGAAATTTTAAAATCATACAATAATTCACCAAAAAAATTCTTAAATCGGAAAATAGAAATTCACTTTTTAAATCATCCATACATAATCGGGCTCTTCGATGTAAGAATTATGAATGAATGAATGAATAGAAATTCCCGAAAGCTTTATTTTAAAAATAGCAGCTAAAATAAAAACTTCATAAACGCCACCTACAGCCAAAATAAAACAAGTATAAATTTCAATTCTTAACTTGCCCACCCTGAACAATTTCTTAATCTAACCACATTAAAGATTTTAACCTTTCATTCATAAATTAATTCCTGTGAATCCATTGTAATAGACTGATGAAGAGGGCAAAGCCCTCGAAACTATAGTCTCGTTATAAATAAATAAAATTTATAATTCCAGCAGAAGACACACTCTTTTATTGTCTCCTTAATTAACAATAAATATTTTGATATTGAAAGAAAGCAGTGGTTAAAATTTGGCCGAAACGTTGTTTTGGCATGTTGGCTTTTTACTTTATCCAATGCAAAGCATGGGTAAAGTATTGTAATCGCTCTCGGGGCAAGCGTGGTTTCAAAGGGTCCTCAGGTAAAGACTACGGAACCCATGGACTCAATTAAAGTCACAAATTGTAGTATTCAATTAGGTTGAATATTAGCACGTGGCGGTTTTGCCAAAAATTACATGGGGTCTCGTCGAGAGGCCAAAAAGTGCGATTTTTTCATTTAGTGCGTGCGTGGATGGATGGATGGATGTATGGATGGATGTTATCGTTTTTTGGCCCACGATTTTTTCCACACCGTTGCACCGATTGAAATGAAATTGAAAACCTACCATTAGTTTAACAAAATGAAGCGCTGATTAGTTTTTGGTACATATCGGCCCACAAACATTAGTACTTTATTTCAGTACTTTTTTAGTTTTTTCTAAATATCTTGAAAATGACTTAACCAATTTTGATGAAATTTAATATCCTAATTAAGTACCTTGGGGACCACAAAAAAGGTTAAATAAAGTTTTTAGTAAAATTATATTTTAAAGTACTTTACTCTAGAGTAAGTTGGTACTTTTTAAAATTTTTTAAATTCTTTAAAATTTATTCATTTGAAAGTTTTAATATAGCTCATTTAGCCTTGCTTAAGTAAGAATGGATAGGCTTCTCTCTGTGAAATGCTAAAAATTTGGGAGGAATTTTTATGAGTAACCATAGCAACTGCGTTGTTTTCTTATCCGTTACCTTTGCTGAAGACAGAGAAATCGATTTTAAACCAAAAATAGCGATTGATTCTCATCTAGTACTCGAGGAATAATCATTCTATATTGGATTTTTGACGTTTCGGTTTTTATTAGTAACCATTGCTGAAGACATAGAGAAATCGATTTTAAACCAAAAATAGCGATTGATTCTCATCTAGTACTTGAGGAATAATCATTCTATATTGGATTTTTGACGTTTCGGTTTTTATTAGTAACCATTGCTGAAGACATGGAGGAATCGACTTAAAATAAAAAATAGCGATTGATTCTCATCTAATACTTGAGAAATATCCATTCTATATTGGATTTTTGGCGTTTCGGTTTTTATTGGTAACCATTGCTGAAGACATAGAGAAATCGACTTTAAACCAAAAATAGCGATTGATTCTCATCTAATACTTGAGGAATAACCATTCTATATTGGATTTTTGACATTTCGGTTATTATTGTAACCATTGCTGAAGACATAGAGGAATCGACTTAAAATCAAAAATAGCCATCGATTCTCATCTAATACTTGAGGAATAACAATTCTACATTAGGTTTTTGACGTTTCGATTATTATTGGTAACCATTGCTGAAGGCATGGAGGAATCGACATAAAATCAAAAATAACGATCGATTCTTATCTAATACTAGAGGAATAACCTTATTGAATTCCATTTTTGATGTTTTGACTATTAATGGAAACCTCTACTGAAAATGTGGAAGAATCGACTTAAAATCAAAAAGACTAAATTCTTTTTTGGTAAACAACTCAAGCTTGAGTTGTTTGCCATAAAAGAATTTAGTCTTTTTGATTTTAAGTCGATTCTTCCACATTTTCAGTAGAGGTTTCCATTAATAGTCAAAACATCAAAAATGGAATGCAATAAGGTTATTCCTCTAGTATTAGATAAGAATCGATCGTTATTTTTGATTTTAAGTCGATTCCTCCATGTCTTCAGCAATGGTTACCAATAATAATCGAAACGTCAAAAACCTAATGTAGAATTGTTATTCCTCAAGTATTAGATGAGAATCGATGGCTATTTTGATTTTAAGTCGATTCCTCTATGTCTTCAGCAATGGTTACAATAATAACCGAAATGTCAAAAATCCAATGTGGAATGGTTATTCCTCGACTCTTAAATGAGAATTATTTTTGAATTAATGTCAATATGAACTACAAATTGCAAGTGATATCTGATTAATAATAAAGGAACAAACATATTAATATTTCAAATGAATTTGGATAAAGTTTAGCAACGATCCGTTGCAGTTTATTTTCTTCTGTCGCTGGATCATTTTTCATATTTTCTTCTAGCTAAATATTTGTAAATATTTTCAAGTGGATCATTTGTGATTAATTTTTAAAATCCATTTTCAAAATTCATCTTCCCTCCCCCCCATTCATTTGAATACGCCTACTCTTTTTTTCAACATATCCATTTATCATGTATCATTTGCAACTAGCCGCATCTTCACTTTCCTAATCTATTCTATTATAGAGAGTCCATCCACAAACGATTCATCCATCAGATCTCTATCCATCGTATTATGCAGAAAAACTGTCCCCCTAGGGAAATCCATCAATGGGGTCGGGAGAAGCACTGGTGTGGAAAACGCAGTAGGCAAAGAGAGGCTGGAGGCCTCAAATGTTGGCTAAGCAACCCACGGATATCCATCATCGAAGGATAACCGACTTGAAAATCGCAAATAGCCCCATGCGCAGTTAGATGAATGGATAGATTGATTCAGCATGGCATTTACATAAAAAAAAGGAGGAGAGAACCCGGGGTCAATCAATCCGAAATTTGTTTTTAACTGAGATGTCCGCTTAGCTCTTTTCAACAGGATAAATTCTTTAAAGCTGAAGCTTTCTTAAATGGATATTATCATATCATACTTGACCATTCGATTAGGAAATATTGTATTATTAACATATTAAACATAGAAGATTTGGAAAAACTCTACATTAAATTCGAGGCAAAAATACCTCTTCATACTAATAATCTTATTAACAAACTGTACTATTTCGATTCACCCTAAACATTATCATTTTATACCTTCACTTTCATACTACAACTATCATACTACTTCATGGCTAAAAGGTTTTTTTTTTAATTTTTTCCTCTAATTTGAAAATAACATTTTCTAATTTATAATTATTATTAAACATAGGAATTCGGATGAGGATTATTCGATCGAAGTAGAAATTAAAAAAAAAATGTGTCTGAGCCTCATCCACATAAGCTCACGGGGGAAGTGAAACTTATTTTCCCGTTATATAAAAATAACATCTAGTGCTAAATAATTTATATTTCCTAATTTTAATAAATTTTATTTCACATGAACTATTAATGGGTTTTAAAATAATAATGTAAATTTCCTAATTTTAATAAATTTTATTTGTTATGAACTACATTAGTGGGTTTTAAAAAAAGTATTTCCCCTCTATTGTAACAAAAAAATCAAATAGATTCGCCGGTAAAGAAGTTTCACTTCAAAAAAAAAATGTAATTTTTATGTACACTTCCATCTTTTGTATGTTAATTAGTATTTTTTTTAAGTGTTCAATAAAATATTTATTTAATTATTATTAATATATAAGTAATAGTTAGATTAGATAAAAACAGTATTTTAATATTATTTTTATTAATTTTAAGTTAAGTGGAAAAAGGTTGATTTATTTTAAAAGCCAGGATTAAATAAAATTCAAATAAAAGCTAATTATGTCTAATAGAAATCGACCTTTTTACATGCCAGGATTAAGTCAGGATATAGCTACCTTGGGCTTTGTTTTTGATACTTTGAATTGATTCACAAACACCTTTTGTTGTGATTGATTAACCTGTTTTGTTTATTTTTACCCACCTGGTAATAATTGATTTAATTAATAAAAGACCTATCAAAATGAATTTTCTCATCGTTCTGAGTTAAGAACTGGTTAGCTAGTTTTTATATCCATGAAACTAATTAATAAAGTTGGTATCATCAAAATCCAATAAGCTGTTTTTGAGAATATATATTATTTTTATAATTGTTGCTCATTTATTAAAATGCCTAAGAGGTGTACATGTACATAGGTTTGTTTCAATAAATTATAAATATATGATAGCAGCGAAAGTTATTCAATTCATACTCCAGAAATAAGAATATATAGACATCCGAAAGCATGTCGAGTAAGCTGATTTATTGAATTCTCTGTAAATTTTTATTTATTTATTGTTAAAAAATGTCTGAAACTGGTAAAAGAATGGGTTTTTTCGTCTGGGGTCCAACAAACACTGAAGAACAGAAAATTATCATTCTGATAGCCAAAACTTTTTATTTTCTCAAAGTGAACTGATTCGATTTAGGACTTTCTAGCATCAGAGATTCATATCTTAAAATGGACATAATCAGAACAATATCGAATAAATGGGGAACTATCAAATGATAGTAGCTAATGTCAGCTGAAAATGTCAGAAAAATATGTATTATGCATAAAACCACACGACAGAAGTGATAACTTATATGTCATTTATAATTATAATATTCTAAAATTATTAAAATTTATATTTTTATAAAAAATATAAATTTCAATAATTTTATTATTTTTTGAAAAGGAATAATTAATATATTTTCCGACAATGAGTGAACTGGCACTAGAACACAGCTCAACAGTGACCCGTGACATTATGCGTCACGTCATCCATGACGTTACTAGTGACGGCTCAATCCCATTTACTGCCCAGGAAAATAAAATGTACATGAGCGCCAAAATTAAAATATAAGATATTAATTTGAGCTTAGAGTTAATGCTGCATCGCCATATGTGGCTTGAATTAGTACCAACCGTGACGCGTGACCCCTGACGGCTTAATCTCATTTACTGCCAAGTAAAATAAAAAGTGTGCAAGACCCGCCAAAAGAAGTTATTACTTCAATAAAAATTTCCGAAATCATTAAAATTTGTAGAAAGTAAATCGTGTCTTCAAATAGCTTTCACTTTTTTGTCTAAATTATTTTTTTATAAACAAATTGTTATTTGTCGGTTTGGTTCTTAATTATTTACAGTACTAGATTACACATTTAAAGGAAGATCCTTCTAGTAGTGTATTAATTATTTCAAAGATTCCTAAATCATCCTTATCTACTCATTTCATTATGACACTAGTTTCTCAACTAGAATAACTGAAACTGGTCTGAACTTGCCTTTCGTAGCTTTCGAGTGAGAGTATCCTTCTATATACACCCTTTTGAGTAATTTTCATTATTTCGCTGGCCCCTAGTAACTATGCAATCGATTTGTCTCATTTGTCGAGAATGAATATACCCTGCCATTTAAAGGCAATATTTTAAAAGATAAAGCAGGGTGGAAGATTCAGTTTCGAAATGACAAGAAGAAAATTGGATTAACTTTTTTGATTTAATCAAAAAATGATCTTGAGATTTTTATTATGTCTTATTTGAGCATGGTAGTCTTGATAAATCTAGAATCATATCTAGAGTCAAGGTACGAAGATTTTGGGAGAAAAAAACACTATTTCTATATATATTTAAAAATATTGTTATAAGAGAAAGTAAAAAAGAGAAATGACCTAGTTGAACTTGAACTAGTTTCTCCTATTGATTTAATAAAACATTTTTTAATCAGATCCATGGTAGGATTGGAAGGATTAACTTCATACGTAGGAAGCCAAATTCTAATCTAGAGTGAATTGGTCTCGGCAAACTATGAGAATAAATTAAAGAAGCATAAAATAATATCAGGGTCTATATAAATCGAAAGTCTTTTAGGCAGATCTGGCTACAGAAGTAATTTACTCATCTATTATTATTCAAATTATTTTGGAAAAGAAAATCACTCAGTGCATATGGCAGACTAAATCTAATACCTTATTTTTTTGTTATTCGGTATTAGAAACGTTTTAAATTAAAAAAAAAAAAAAAAATTTCAAGCATGTATTTATTACTGGTTTCTGATACCTCCAAAATACAAGAACAAAAAATTGTAGAAAGTTGGTTATGATGCCAAAATATTTTTATTTCTAAAACGAAGAGCTTTTGGGACTTCTAGTTTCTACCTATATTATTTTCAAATGTTTATTTTTTTCGTTTATATTTCTTACTGCGTTTTTGGATACCGATACCCACAATAACTCAAGAACAAAAAGTTATAGAAATCTCGGCTTAGTTCTAAAATGTTTCTTTATCCAATGTGGAGAAATGATTAGATTTTGGGTTCTTTGGCCTGCCTTCTAGACGAACCGAGTAGCATATAAGTGTTTTTAAACTTCAATATAGTAAATTAATTTATTTATTTATTTTAAAAATCACCTAATAGTATATTTTTCCCAACAACACTGACTGGCATGGACTACAGTTAATTTTTGATTAAGATTTCCTTTTTGATTGTGATAAGTTCCATAGGGGTTGCATCTACTTGGTGCATTCGATCATATTAAAAAATAAAAAAACTCTGCAAACCATGTACGAAATTTGCGGAAAGCATACCTGCTCTAAAAAAAGAGGAGGTTATCAATTTGATAAATATATTTTTTTCTCTTATTTGTGTGCGTGTAACTTTCAATGGGAAGCATATATTTCAATGAGGGTTTTCGAATAAAAAAGAGGGTGTTCTCGATTAGGTCCCGTTCAATTTTCATTACGTGTCGACCCATCCAAGATATGGAAGACTGAATGGAGAAATCGTAGAGAAAATTTACGAATTTGCCCAAATTGTTTTTCTATCTGAACGCAAGACTTCCAATCCAACAAAACATGGTCTTTGTTATAATGATCATTGACCATATTATGACATTTTCCTATTTATTCCTTCTTCAGGGTTTCTTTTGTTCGTCATGTTGTTTTTTTATGATTAAATAGCTGCAAACACCCCCAAAACCCCTCCAGCCTTCGGCGGCCCTCTTGCTAGCCAGGGGCACCCCCAAATTTGGTTGAGTTTAGCCCAAGAGAAAGAATTTTCATTTTTTGACCCTCACCCCCCATTTTGCGTGGTTAGTTTTTGCATTTCTAGCTCTCTAGAGGCCCAGAGATTATGTATACAAAATTTGGTTGAGTTTGCTCCAAGGGCAAGAATTTACAATTTTTCACCCTCCCCCCCTTTTTGGGTGGTTTTTTGAGGAAATTTCTTTATAAAACAGTTGTCAGAAATCACTTCCCCTACAACTTTGTTTTTCATAAAAATTGCCGTAGGGTTAATAGTTTAGGAGTTATTTGATAATTTTCATTTGTTCGCCCCCCCCTCCAACCCCCTTCTGGGGTCAAAATATCAAAACGTTATATAGCTAAAACGTAAGTTAGAAGACATCTGATGTAAATATGAAATTTCATGATAATCCCTTCAGCCGTTTTTACGTGAATCGTGAGCAACTTTTCGGAAACCACTGAAACAGACAGACATACAGACAGACAGGAATTTTGTTGAGGGTGTTTTCGTTCATAACTTTGCTTGAAATGTGTGCAATCAAAATTTGCCGTGATTTGGACCAATGTACAGACAAAACCTTAATTTTATATATATATAGATTATCAGAGATATTTATTAAGTAATTAAGAATTAATTATACTTGCTTAGTTAGTCCTAAGCCTTTTCTACCAATAGGTGTAAGGTATTGAATTAATTGAGGAGCTCTCATAGGAAAGCACTTAAGTCCAAAAATCAGTTTTTTTCAAATCAGTCTACACACTGAATTCTCCATAATGAAGAAAATTTTATATATAAAATATAGTAATTAGAAAATCTATATTTTTTTTATATATAAAATTTTCATCATCATAGAGAATTCATTGCATAGACTGATTTGAAAAAAAAAATAGATTTTTGAACTTAAGTGCTTTCCTATGAAAGCTCATCAATTATAAAATTTAGAATAATACTAATAAACGTGAAATTAGAAGTTTTTCAAATCATAAAAATTAAGCATGTTTCTTGTTAAACTTCTCAAAACATCATTGCAAAAATCAATAAACCAAACTCATGTGGCTATACACATGACTTTAACATACACCTGGTCCATATCTTATATTTAATAAAATAATTTATAATCATTCAAAAAGAATTCGTAATGACTTCTGCGCGTTTCAAATACAAACATTTTGACTCCAAGATAAAATTTCTACGTCTTTTCTTTCTTCAATTAACATGGTTTTCGAAATCAGTGACACAGACAGAAAAAGATTATTGTTCAAAATGATTTTATTCCACTTTTCAGACAAGTTTAAGCACAATGAGCAAATAAATGTTTGAATGAATTCAATGTTAGTACTCAGGAGGACCGCTCAGCTCAAGTAACAAACTGTTATTTAATATGGAGAAATTTGCATTCATTCAAATCTAAAAATCAATTCTCTTATTTTGGTGGATTCGACTATTGAAACGAAATTTGCCTTCATTTATTTTGCATTTGAATGTAAAGGGATTTTCTAAATTATTCAACTACATACATAACTTAATTCGTGATGGATGCGATTAATCAAGTAAGCTAAGAAGATGATGAATCTGTTTTTCTTTATCCCTCCTCCTTTATAATTCCGCAGACCAAATTGTTTAATATTTCAGAAGGTCGACAGATCCAGGCACCAAGTGAAGTTTAAGTAAATAAACCGATTTGGTCGACTTTGCTGGTTTCTTGGTAAGCCAAATATACAAAACAAGAAGGAGAAAATGGCTTTTGCATTTCCCGACAAGAGGAAGAAATTGCATTTACATTAGATTTCCACTAGTTTTTATTGGGCCACGTCTTGATGAGAATATTCTACGATTCTTATGGGATTTCAAATTTCCATTTCAACCAAAACATTTTACTTTTTATATTTATTTGTTTAATAGATATTAATAATAAAATTGGAACGAAAAGTGAAAACTTTTTCAAATTACGGTGTGCTTTCCAAATTCTGTAAAGCTCACAATAGAGCCCGAAACGTCACATGTCAAATGAGAATTGTTAAAATTATTGATAAAAATTACTCCTTTCAGATAAATTTACTTTAAATTTCAACACCAATTTTTTTCAAGAGATTATTGATAAAATTTCATTCTAAATTAACCGAGGGGTGAACTGTGATTGGAATTAGGTGTACACGTCTTTGGAATTATGTGGAATTATTTTGGAATTCATTAGATAATGCCCCTTCATTTATTGTCTTCTACTTGGAAATGAAAGTGGAAGTAGGTGTACAGGATATTAGATCGCGGTTCACCCCTCAAAATTAACTAATTGCAAATTTTCAACCGTGTCACTTATTTAACTTTCAGATTATAATAATTATTTCGTTTTACTACTCCAATGAAAAAAATTGCAAAAACCGACTCCCATTGTACCATATATGGTAATTCTTTATATAGGTAAAATATTTCCGAAAATTTTCAGCTCAATCATATTTTATTACTTTTTGATCCGCTTATTTAAATTCATAAAGAATCAATAAAAACTTATTTTACTTTAAGAAAAATCTCATCTTTGATTTTCGATTTAATCATCAGAATCATAGTTAAAAAGAAACAAACATTTTCTTTTTTTTATTGTTAGAATTGATTGAAGGATTTTACTTTGGCTGGTGGTCTGTAGTGTTTCCAAGTTATTTATTTAATTTTAACCCTTCCCTTCAGTAACCTATTTAAATGTCACATTTTGAAGATTGATTTGTATTTGAAAATTGCAATTAAATCGAGTTATTTTCTCTGTCCGCATAAATAAAATTCTCATGAATACCGTTCAGTGAAACAATAAACAACTTGAAAAGACATGACTCGATTTATGCATTTCTAGAAATATAGCTTCATTTTATTATTAGAGAATTTTTTAGAATTATTTGTAGAATTTCCTGAAAACATTTATTTGCCATATGTATCAATGAATCCGATTAAATGTTAATAATATCTCTTTCAAATATATTTCATCATATTATAAAAAAGTAATATTTCAGATAAGAAAAAAAATATGAAAAATTTGTAATTAGAATTTAGAAGTAAGGGATTTGCATAAATCTAACTATATTAGGAGATGAGAGCCTATTAAATAATTAATGAGAATGTTCAGCTGTATGGAATTAAAGTTAAAACTTTCTTGGTTTTATGCCAAATATCTTCTAGATAGATTAAAAAATAATATAATTCATAAATGAAATCAAGTCCTCGAAACCGGTAAGGAGACTCTCTGAGTTCATTTGGTCATATTAAGGCTATCGATCAGTTTAATAACAAAATTTCTCTTGACACATTACTAGCATTTGGCCTCAGTCCAAGGCTCAGCAAAGAAAGCTTTCAAACCATCCTATTAAAGTTGTGGTTGATGGAGGATCATCCTCTTTCTTTTCTACTAATGCTTAGAAGTAACTAATTAAAATCTCAATATATTTCTCTAAAACTTTTGTTAATTTATATGAATTTTTTTACTAATATTTTCGTTTTACATCAACGATACGCTCTATAACGTTCAATAATTATTGCAGGATAATCGCATATAAATCGCTTCTTTGATCATTTATATTTGTGACTATTCGGGATTTCGCAAATTAATTATTTAATCAGACACAGTGCTGTATAGTTTCTTGAAACTTTGATAGGAATCTTCTAGAGATTTCCTTTGAATCGAATACCTTAAAGGTGCGTGATAAAATATTGTTAAATGACAGTCAAACTCGTTCGGAATGACCACATACGGTAGTGTCTGTGTAATATACTTGACTTTTTATTCAGGTTCGAACGGTATTTTACGCCTACTCAACTATTCGCAATAAACATACTTAGTTTTGGCCCTGTCGTGAATTCAATTACTTCTGTGGAAACCTTATATTTCCACCCTGGATGCAATTTAGAAACTCTACATAAAGTTAAAAGAATATTCAATCATGTCTGTTGAGATCTCCTTGCAAGTTTTCACTTTTCTTTTTTTGTCTATACCAAGGTAGTTGACACCAGAATAAGGGATCATATTCTTTAGGTCCTGATCGGTCGTATTCTTTTATAGATTTGATCTTCAATGAGAATCACAGAAAAATAGCTCTTCTTATTATATATATAAACTAAATAAATAAATCAATAAAATAACTAGCCAAGTTTTTTTAAAATTCAACAACATTAAACATATAACATACCATATTTCGTTAGTAAGATATTAAGTTATAAATGAACTTGTAAGCTGATGTGACCACCCACATAACTTAACCATACATCTGTTCACTCTCTTAATAAATATAAAGGTAAAATTTATTATTTTGAATTATTTTTTAATCCTTTCTCCCACTGTGGTTCCCTAAAAAAAAATAATGACTCTATTTTTTATTATAGGACTATTTCAAAATAAATTTCAGCCATATTGGTTTTTTATCATAGACTGAAAATTTTATAATTTAATTGTTTAAGAGATCCCTCCTCCCATTTTGGACCCATTAGCAAATAATAATATCTCCTTTTAAATACTAGACCGGGGCTGTCCCAACCCGTGGCCGGCGGGCCTTATGCGGCCAAGCACTGCAATGAGTATGACCCAACATAAAATCATAAACTTCCTTAAAATATTGAGATTTATATGTAGAGATATATTTATTCCCTTTTTCGAAATATGAATGTACATTTGTACAATATGTGAAGCTTTTTTAAATAATCATCATCATTGAGTATATAGTCCTAAGACTGGTTTGATGCAACAATCCGTCTCCACTCGACTCTGTCCCCCGCCAGCTGTTTGATCTCTCTAAATGTCTGGCATCCCATATCCCCAATTATTTGGTTGAAATATTCTAATCTGGGCCTTCCCCTTCGCCTTTTCTTTCCCACCTCCCCCTCCAAGATATCCCTAAGCAGTCCCCCATGTCTCAGTGTGTGCCCCATCATCTGACCTCTTCTCTTCTTCAGACTCTTCCACAGGGTTCTTTTTTCTCCGATTCTTCTAAGAACTTCATTTGTAATTTTATCCATCTATTTGATATTCATCATTCTTCTGTAGAACCACATTTCGAAAGCCTCTAATATTATATAATAAAGAATAAAATTCACTAAAAACAAAATGATAAGCTCGAATATATAAGAAAAAAAATAATGAAGTTTCAAATATTTAAAAATTGTTCTTATTCTCATATTTTCATTTTCTGAAATATTTATTATTTCAATAATTTTTATGCTACGACACTAACATAGTTTATAATTATCATACTGGTACAAGGAGACAAGGAATTGTGGTTTTCTAGAACAATCACAATTAATTGTTAATTTCTCTCCTAGACTAAAACTTGTCAGGACTTGTCTTTTAGATCTTTGCACGTTCTTAAATGTCAATAGATAATGGATAGTCAGAGATTATTATTTCCCTTTTAAAAAATAAATTATCATTCTTCATAACATTATTTAATCCGATTCGATTTAAGCCAGGACTGTCAAACCCGTGACCCAATATAAAATCTTAAAATTCATTAAAACATTCATATGTAGATTCAGGAAAACACACAACAATTTTCCTGATATTTTGTTTTTCTCTAAAATAAGAAATCTGAAAATCTATTGTGAAATTTTAAAAATAAAAGTGCTTTTAAATTTTGAATCTGGAGCTAGATTTCAAGATTTCAGACAAAATAATCATCATTTTTTAATCTATTTTGAGCCAAAAAATAATAAAGTTCTTATTTCTACATTGTTAACTATATTTTGTGAATAACAAACATCAATGGAATTATAATATTTTATCTGTGGCTCAAAACATTTGTTTTTTCTTCAAATGTGGCCCGTGTAAGCCAAAAGATTGGACACCCCTGTAGACACTTCTATTGTAAATAAGCTTTCTAATTTAAATTATTTTTTAACCCCTTCCTTTGAGTCACTCTAAATTCCACATAGTTGTGAGTTATTTTCATAAGTTTGTATAGAGTACATTCGTTCAATTTTAATCAAATCTACCAAAGGGTCTTCCCAATGGCGGATCCAGGGAGGGAGGAGGGGTCGATCGCCCCCCCCCCCCCCCCCCATAGCGAGACTTCCAAATTGCCCGCCTAGGTCAAATTCAAATTTCGTAGAGACAAAATTTGCCACCAGTACTTGTCACATTTGCAGCCAGGAGGCAGACGTATCGTCTGAGCACCAATCACAGAGCGATATGAATTTTAGTTCATTTATAATTTTTGAGGGCCTAAAAACCACGGAAATTTTGGACTTTTTTCAGATTTTCGTTTATAAATCGAAAACCATGCGTCTGACAGAAAATTTCATTCTTACCAAAATGAAAGAGCATAAAATTTCACACCGGATATGAACTTAAAAGTTAAAATCAATTTAGCCGTTTTGTCACAATTGATCTTCAAAGATAGGCAATTTTTACCAACTTAGCGGAAAAGTGGATTATGCTTATTAGGTGGTCACAAGAAACCACTCTTCGAATTTTGGTGCTGACCACCTAATAGTTGCCAAATGGCTAAAAATTGAGATTGGCAAAGTTTCATCTTAATTAGACTACGGTATCCCGTGCCGCAATGAGGTCGGATCATGTCATGTCTTGGAAAATGCTGGATATCTTCAAATCTAAAAGTTTTAACAAAAAAGTGGCTCAAGTAAAACTTCAAGCCAACAAAATTTCCTAGAAAATGAGATAAGAATCAAGTTTCTAGGATGAGTGGTTTTCATTTTATGAATGAAAAACTGCAATTTTTTGCAGTTTTTCAAAAATTTCAACTGCATTGCGGCGCGGGTTACCGTTGTTCAATTAAGATGAAACTTTGCCAATCTAATTTTTTAGCCAATTGGCAACTATTATGGGGGTCACCGCAAAAATTCGAAGTGTGGTTTCTTGTGAACACCTGATAAGCATAATTAACTTTTCCGCCAAAATTGCCTATATTTGACGATGAATTGTGGTTAAACGGCTGAACCGATTTTAACTTTATTCGTTCTATTTTATTTATTCTTTAAGGTTATGCTCTTTCATTTTAGTAAAAGTGAAATTTTCGGTAGATCGCATGAGTTTCGCGTTATAAGCAAAAATCTGAAAAAAGTCCTAAACTTTCGTAATTTTAGGCCCTCAAAAATTTAGCCCCATCCAGAAACCGTCGCAAACTCATATAGCTCTTATTTGGGATTCTTAACGTCGATTAAAATTATTTCCACCTTGTTCATATTTATTGGCCAGCGCAGCCTTTTTTCGATCTAATTTGCCTGTAGCCCAGTAAATAGAGGATCCAAAAAGTGTTTCAGCTTACATTAATTGCGGGAAAATATTTTTTTTCTAAGATCGCTTGGTATGGTGTGGGTATGTCAAAATCTAAGTTCGCGACCTCGAAAGTGTGGGGTACAACTTTTGGTGGCTGAAAACCCTCGAAATTTTTTCCAGTTTTTCACTTATAAGTCGAAAACGGTCCATATTTTGTAAATAACCGTCCTATAGTAAATTAAAAAGGACACAATTTCGTGTCGATTAAAAAAATAGAAAATTGGTCCAGTAGTTCCATTTTTTATGGGGATCCAAAAAACAGCCCCCGGATCACTTTTGAATACCTATCCCAAAACCTCGCACTTTTTTCGATATTTTCCCATTTTGACCAGGAAGGAGCACGTTTTCGACAAAGACCACTCTGTCGCTTTTGAGGATTCTAATAATATCGTGTCCGGAAAATGCAGGATATCTATAAATCTAAGAATTTAAACAAAAAAAGTGATCCAAGTAAACGTTCAAGTCAACAAAATTTCCTACAGAATCAAGTTTCTAGGATGAGTAGTTTTCATTTTATGAAGGAAAAACTGCGATTTTGCAAAAAATTGCTTTTTCAAAACATCAACCTCATTGCGGCACGAGTAACCATCGTCGTCTTTGTCAAAAACGTGCTCCTTCATGGTCAAAATAGGAAAAAATCGAAAAAAGTGCGAGTTTTAGAGATATTCAAAAGTGATCATTTTTGAATATCCCGGGAGCTGTTTTTTGAATTCCCATAAAAAATCCAACTACTGGATCAATTTTCTATTTTTTTTTAATTGACGCGAAATTTTTCCTCTTTAATTTACTATAGAACGGTTATTTACAAAATATGAACTGTTTTCGAGTTATAAGCGAAAAAACTGAAAAAGTCCGAAAATTTCGAGGTTTTTCGGCCACCAAAAGTTGTCCCCCACACTTTTGAGGTCGCAAACTTAGATTTGGCATACCCACACCATACCAAGCGATCCTAGAAAAAAATCTTTCCCGCAATTAATGTAAGCTGAAACACCCCTATATACTGGGCTACTGGGCTAGTAGTATTTATTTTGTTCTAAATGTGTATTTACTGTTACCTACGATGGCTGCTGGGCTATCATGATTTTTTTCCAATTCAAAAGTTTTTATTTACAATATATATTATACAATTTTCATAAGTACATTATAGAATAAAATAGTTGCATTCATTTTAGAAGTAGTCCAGGCAAAACGTGAAAAATGGCATAAACAGGAAAAATAATTCCCGGTAAAGATTTTATTGCTGCAGTCCGTAAATTGGTATTCCAATATTACTACTAATATCAAATCAAGAGATCTTTATCAGATAAAGTCAAGCTCCTTAAGTTAAACGTTCAAGTAGATGAAAGTTTCATCTATTTAGTTCAGTGACCGATATAGCGCTAATCAAGTAACAACCCCAGGGATGTCACTTTATGAAGGATACCTAACTCGAGATTATTTTCGCATTTTTCTAAAACATCAACCTCATGTTACCATTATCCACTTAAGATGAAACTTTATTTAAATTGTAGGAAATTTAATCTAGTTTAAAAATGTATAAAATGGTCTTTGTCTAAAACGTGCTCCTTCATGGTCAAAATGGGGGAAAATCGAAAACAGTACGAGTTTTAGGGATATTCAAAAGTGATCCCCGGAGCTGTTGTTTGACAGGCGCTTGTACCGGTTCTACTGAACTTAAATAGATGAAATTGCCATCATTTTACGCGTAATTTAAAGAGCTTTAATTTATCTAATAGATAACTTTTGAATTTGATAAGCTGTTTTAGAGTTATTCAAGGAATACTGAAAACTGAAATAACTCCAAAAATTTCTCATTTTGAGGCGCGTAGAAAAATTTCCACAACACAGATTTGGGGGAAAACTTAGGGTAGTAATATTGGAGTACCAATAAAGGTATTCCAGCAATAAAATCTTTACCGGGAATTATTTCCTGTTAAAATCGTAATTTGCCTGGACTAAAGAAGCTGTAACTAAATTTTTTTTTAATTTTAAAAAATATCTATTTTACATTAGTAGTCTCAATCAATTTATTAAATATGAAGAACTCAATTAGTGAACTATAGTCCAAGTATATTATAATATACATTTAATAGGTAGGTAAACCTGTATATTTTCCCCTTTTTCATGCGCTCTTTTTGTTTGTTTTTAATTTTACAGAGGATCAAAATCGCCTCTAAAAACTACTTTTGAAGTCCAAAATTTAAAATTTTTCTCGGGGGGGGGGGGTGCCGGTACATGACCGTCTCAAAATGAAAGTCTAGCAGCTCCCCTGGTATAATTGTAATATTTCTTTAGAATGTAAGTGTATTTCTTGTAAATAAACATTAATTAATTGAATTTCCTACTCAAATACATTAAAAATATTGATATATTCTTGTATTTTTTTTTAATATCGCCCCCCCCCCCCATAAAAAATTTATGGATCCGCCCTTGGGTCTTTTTTGGACTTATATTATAGTTCTATTTTTTGAACCCCGCCCAACCTTTTTGGTCATCAACAGAAATAATGACTCTTTTTTGGTAATGTAAAAAGAGGAAAAATTCTGAATCATTTAAAGAAAGTATTGATTAAGCAATAGATTTTTTTAACTTAAAACGATTAGAAAATTCAATGATTATTATATCCGATCTATTCTTGAACTCAGCAAAATTTATTTTATTTAATTCTAAGATCAATATTTAAAAAGATTCGATCTATCAAGTAATTCGCAAAAGAATCTGTTATATCAACATAAATTATATGATAAACATCAATTAGGTTCCATTAGTAAATTTAGCAATTATACATTTTTTAAGATACTGCTTCAATTTCTAAAATGAAAAATTTAATGATTTCATTAATTTAATTAATTATTATTTTTTAAACGAAGTTTCGAGCCTATTTGGGGCTTTACTAAACAATACATTATAAATAAATTTTTCCAAAATTTATAATCTGCATCTGTAATCTTCTTTTAGATTGATAATTTATTAATTTTGATCTTTTCAGAAGCACCATTTCCACCGAGAAATTAACCGCAATTGGAATTAGGTGTACACGTCTTTGGAATTATGTGGAATTATTTTGAAATTCATTAGATAATCTATTGTCTTCTACTTGGAAATGATAGTGGAAGTGAAAGTAGGTGTACACGATGTTAGGTCGCGGTTCACCCATCGATTTCCACTATTAAACAGGGTGATGTACGATCCACACTTTTTTAAAATACACCTGTCCCAATCACAAGTCCAATAATCTCATAGTAAATTGAATTGGAATATAAGAAAATCGTTAGTAACTAAGTCTATTTTAGTAAGTCAAAATCATACAGTGTTCGTAGACTATCACTTCACTTGTTTTAGAATAGGGTTCTATTTTACTTTTTAAACGAAACTCTAAAAATTAATCAGATCACAATTTAAAGGTAAGAATTTTAAGATGCTAGCTTTCGTATAATTCAAATTTATGGACATGGGCTTTTAGTCAGAATTATTGAATGAAAATTAAAGTATTCAAAATGCAGGTTCATTGAGATATTTGTTGAGGATTTTGAACAATAAATTTGTAGAAGAATCGAGAAGAAATTATAAAGTATGGGACCATCAAAAAAAGCAAGTTACAGTATCTGTGTTCTAGCTATGTTATTTAAGGCAAAATCGGCTTGTAGATTTACAATATTCTGTCCCGAAACAGGAGCGAAGAGTAGGACTTGTCATCTAAGATCAGATAGCAACGCAGATCAGTAACGATCGTTAATGAGACATTGGATCAACGAATCAAAATTAAAAATACTTTATTTTGAATATATCACACATAATTAAATATAACTATTTATTCGTGCTCAATATTTATATATATTGACTTGATTTTCTGCCTTTCCCTAATCGGGTTCGTATTCAATAAATAATTATAATTAATTATGTGTGATTTAACTAAAAATTCAAATTTTAATTTAATTTGATATAATTATTTTAATATGCAAATTATTTTTATTTAGGTATAAAGCTGCAGTCATAGTATTATTCGAGTTGAGCATCATGGAGATTTAAATTGCTTAATTACTGTGTAGCTCTCTCTCTGGAAAATTAGTGACTTTTGATTGGTCCGCTAAATGCTCATTGCCGGCAATATTATTAGCAATTACCAGCCGTTGATTAACTGTATGTTGTTTAAGCTCAGCTTAAGATTTTAAGTTTGTAACTTTCACTTAATTGTTTATCATTTTATGAGGAATTAATGAATTCCTATCCCGGAGTTTTTGAACCTATTATCTCTAAGGTTTTAAAAGTTAACTTCCACTTTGTCATTTCGAGATGAAAGAAAAAAAATGCACTTAATAAATAGAAATCAAATTTAAAAAAGAGAAAATGGTTTGTGTGGTCCCCAGAGCTTAAAAATTGGCCAATTCGGTTCGAAGGTTTTATCCCCCTGAATTAAAAAATGATAATCGCAGATCATAGAAATTTGAAACATGAGCTACCCAAGAGATAAAAAGTGCAAAGTATGATTTTTGTGTAAATCAGACGACAGAAAGTATCTCTTTTCTTAAAAGATTTTGGCTTTTGTTATTTTCTCAAAAAAATGCTTGAATGATTTATCTTTTAAATTAATGTGTCTGGACGAGTATAGGTAGATACATTTTATTTATAATAGATTGAAATTAAGGGAGGGAGTGGTGTCACGAAAATGTTAAATTTAATTAATGTAAAGAAAACTTTGAAAAATTTTAGAAACTTTTTAAAATTTTAAATATAAAATACAATGTAGGTTTCAGAAAAACAGAGCATTTTTGTGTAACCTACCTAGTACCATATATTATATTTTAAATGTTAAAAAGTTTCTAAAATTTTTCAAAATTTTCTTTACTTTATTTTAAATGTTTCACCAAGAACTATTCTCCTTTAACAAAATTAAATTTAATTAATTTTGATGCTAGCTCTCAGGTGTAAGAACAAACTAGAGTAACTGGGAAATAATATTGTTTTATGTCATTAAACGAGGAAAGAGAGAACCAATTTTCTTTAGCAACAAAGGTTGATGTAGAGATTGCAATAATGACCTATAGCGAGAAACATGCTTTGAATAATGAAAATTTCCTAAGAGATGTAATATTAATTTGGGGAAAAAAGAGACAATATTTTCAAGACTAAATACGCTCTCCGCAAATTTTGCATATGGTTTTGGGAGCAGTGAACTATCCCACCCAGCTAAGCTTAGAGCTGCCCTATTAATAAATTAAATATGTACAATAAGTTATGTATACAATATTTCATGCCCAACAGTTCTATATATGTTTTGTAAAACGGATATTGAACGGATGCAAAAACTCCAGATTAAAGCGATGAGAATTATATTAAAGTGCATTAGGTACACCAGGATAAAAGAAATGCTTGACACATTGGAGTGGCTTAATATAAATAATGGTATAACAAATGCAAGTTTTGATATTTGTTTACAAAATCATAAACCAACTTGCACCTCAATATCTAATAGATAAATTAAATGAAATGGAACCAATAAATTCCCATGGAACAAGACAACAGGGAGACTTCTACTTGAGTACAGTAAACAAGGCAAGCACCATGAACAGCGTATTCTATAAAGGGTTAAGATTATTTAATAACTTACCCGAATACATCAAAAAATGTAAAACTTTATCGGTATTTAAAAGAGAAGTGAGGCTATTGCTAATATCAGAGCAATAATTACTTGTGATATGTTTTATATATATGTTGTTACTGTTATTATTATTTTTGTTATATTCCTTTTCCCATAATATCAAGATTGTGATTTTTGTTTTTTATGTAGGATTAATTTGTACTTTTGTTATATTATATTGTTTATATGTACAAGTGTTCATTTGTTTATTGTCATGTATGGTGTGTTATACATTTATATGTTTATTATAAATTGTTATATTTTAGAAAATTGAATGTATTATTTAAAAACAAATTACATATATTTGTTTAATTGTATGATGTATAGCTAAAATAGCTACTAAAGAATTATTATTATTATTATTACTATTATTATAAAATTTATTTTTTGATTTATTTTGTGATAATATCAATTTCTGCATTGTATTATAAAATAAAATTTGCAAGGAACTATAGTATCGGATTTTAAAATAAATAAAACGAATTAATTAATAAAGTGAAATCGAAAAACATCTATTAATTTGTTTAATATTTTATCAAAACAAGACTTGAAAATATCTCCAAAATCATAGAAAAAATATATTTTTTTGTATTTTTGAACAGGAAGTGTTGAATGAAGCTAGAGAGTTCAGAATTTACTCCGCGTTGGAAATACAAACACTTTGAAAACAAAATTGAGTTTATGTGACTTTTATGTCTGAATTATCTTGGTTATGGGAATCCAGACAGACAAACACTCAAACAGCAATGATATTTCTTCACGTTTTACACAGCTTTATACAAGATGAGTTTTTTTAATTTTTTTGATTAAGCTTATTACTAGGTCCCCCGACGAAACCTACCTCCCAGGCATACCAGTTAATAAATAAATAATAGTAAAGGCTCATTTACACTCGACTGTGGCCTCCATCACTCCAAGGTTTCTTTTAAGATTAGCTTTCTTTTTAATTCCTGACCTTAAGATATTAAAAATCTGAGAAATTAAAGAAATAAGATTTTCTTTATGGAAAAAGTCAATATCGAATAAATTGAATACGAAAGCAGAATGGTAGATGAATGGGTTGTAAATCAAACGATTTACAGCTAAAGAAAGAATAGTTACCCTTTCGTTGACATGTCTCCATTGCCAGGGTGTCTTACAAGAATACAAGTCCATTATTATAAAGTTTACACATACTTTCGACACTTAGAATGAGATATTGAAGCTCCGAACGATCTATCACTACTAAAAGTATTAGAAGAACTTCAACTCCACGCTGGCATCTGAATTAAAAGTGTGAGTGTGTATGTATATTCTTGACTTGATGGTTGCTGCCAGAAGCAATAAGTAAATAGACGTGGGCGAACCAATGTGTAGGTCAAGACCCCTGAAACTCTTAGGGGAGGCGATCTGAAACCAGGCTTCGATATATACACATACACTACTTGTTTGGAGAACTAAAAATAGAACTAAAGAGGAGCGTTCCATGTAACGATGAATTCCTCCTTACGAACAAACATACTAATTACCATCCGATAAGTACTCTGGGCTAAAATATCTATAAAATATTCCATTTTTTTAGAGTAATAAATATTTAATTTTTGTAAACATTCTAAACGCTTATATTAATCATCAAAAAAATAAATCAGCCATACCGAAAGGAAAAATAAACTACATAAATATTACTGAATTAGTTGACCATTAAATTCCACATGGGTTAAGAACTTGAAACAGTTTATTTAAGGCACTAGAAGAAGCATACGAAGGATTGAATTAGTTGTGTTAAATAGCTCTTCTAAAATTTGAAAATTTGATAAATTAATGCATTAATATTTTATTTTAAGCGATTAACAACTAAGATTAGAAAAAAATACCAAATTGACTCTCTTACTATTAGAGGAATTCAAGCACAATTTAACTTGTACTAGAAAGTGATAACGTATTCATTTTTTTTATGTTCATGATCGTGGAATTAAAATAAGCTGACGTGTTCTGATGTGGCCACCCACTTGACTTTACCATACAACCTGGCCCCTCACTTGTATTTTATATTTAATAAAATCATTTATAATCATGTAGGGGAGGGGGTTAGTTTTTGCATTTTTAGACTCCTGGGGACCCACTGATTATGTATGCAAAATTTGGTTGAGTTTGGTACAAGAGCCTATATTTTCATTTTTTGCCCCCCCCCCCCCCTCCCCATTTTGGGCGGCTAGGTTTTGCATTTTTAGATTACTGTGGGCTCACTGATTATGTATGCAAAATTTGGTTGAGTTTGGTACAAGAGCCTATATTTTCATTCTTTTTTGCCCCCCCCCCCTCCCCCATTTTGGGCGGCTAGGTTTTGCATTTTTAGATTACTGTGGGCTCACTGATTATGTATGCAAAATTTGGTTGAGTTTGGTACAAGAGCCTATATTTTCATTTTTTGCTCCTCCCCATTTTGGGAGGCTAGTTTTTGCATTTTTAGATTACTGTGGGCTCACTGATTATGTATACAAAATTTTGTTGAGTTTGGTAAATGGCCAAGATTTTCATTTTTTGACCCCCCCCCCCCACCCCATTTTGGGCGGTTATTTTTTGCATTTTTAGACTTGTGGGGTCCCACTGATTATGTATACAATATTTGGTTGAGTTTGCTCAAATGGGCTAGATTTTTAATTTTTAACCACCCCCTTTCCAGCCCCTTTAATTTTGGGTCGATATGTACCAAAATCTAATCAGCTTTTAATCTTAATGGACCAAAACTACGTGTGAAATTTGGTTTCGATATTCACACTAGTTTTTGAGCTAGCTTGTCCACAAAAATTTGGTAACGCACAGACTAACTAACTAACAGACATACTAACAAACATTTTGACAAAACAATTATTATCTCGAAAATGTAATTTTTTCCATGTTCACTTATGAGTGATTTTTTGTAGAGCGAAATTCCAAGGTTTCGCTCAATTTTTTTCATCAAAATAGTTTCAGCCGTTTTTGAGATATTTTGAAAAAAAAGAAGCAAAAAAGCCACTTTTTTCATGCACGATTACAATACTTGACCGTACCCTGTATGGTAAAGTAAAAATAATAAAATTGTTATTGATTTATTTATTCTGTCAATATAAAGATTGAACATGTTATACAAGTGTTCCTGTAAGTTTCTCGAATCACTCCTTCAAAGTTTGAGACTAGAAGTCGTTTTTAACTGAGGTGTATCTAAAATCCTCACCTACTTCGCCTTCGCGAAAATTTTCTGGTGTAGGCCTTCTTTGTAACACTGTGAAGGACACTGTAAACCAGCTGGCTAGTCAGAAAATTAATTTATGGTACGTGAAGAAATATATATTTTCATACTAGAATAAGATTAATAGTGCAACGATAAAAATTAAGTTTAGTAAATGTTATAATGTAATTTAATGCACTTAATTTGATTGATATAAATTATCAAAATTTGTGGATTTTAAAAAAATATTCGAAGTATTTGAGCCCTTTTAATACCAACAATGATCGCATAACAAAGCATTATAGATGGATGATTATATTGATTAAATGTTACCATTTGCACGAAGTTCAAAAGCGGTTTTATCAGGGGCGATATTCGGTGACAAATAAGTTGTGGGCAGATTACTCTCTTACCTAAAACAGAAAGAAAAAATATTATATTAACAGTAGACATTGGTAGAAAGAGGGTGTAAATTAGGTGTGTCGTAATAAAGTATTTTAATCATCCAAATCTCGTATAGTCGCAGGGCTTTGGGGTCAGTATAATTTTTAAGTTTTTACCTCTTTTCCTTCTTTTTGTTATATTTCTACTTAATATAATTAATAAATAAATTTCATGTAATCTTGAATTTTGGATATATTTCGTATTTAAATTATTTTCTATAATTAATAGAATCTCTCTCCAAATGAAACTTTGACCATTTAATTTATTTTATAATAAATTAAATAAATTTTATAATAAATAAATCACAAAAAACAGACAGTAAAAATGTTTTCCGTTGGACTGCTTAAAGTTTTAAACCTTTTTCTAGGCGGGATTTTACATTAATTATATTTGCCTAATAATCATTCTAAGATACATATTTTTTTAAGAAACTATTAGAAGATTCGACGTTTGATTTGATATGATCAAATTTAACATGTATTTTATTATGTTTATTCAATATAATTTTACTTAGGGAAAGTGGTGTAGGTTTTAGGTGAAACATGATATTAATTAATAAAGTAAAGGGTGTAGTTTCACAGTGAATGAAATAAAACTCAAAGAGGTTTATACAAACTCAATATATTTCGATTATTAGTCCATCATCAGGAGTTTACAAGTTAAAACTGTTTTAACTTGTAAACTCCTGATGATGGACTAATAATCCGAAATATATTGAGTTTGTATAAACCTCTTTGAGTTTTATTTCATTCACTGTGAAACTACACACCCTTTACTTTATTACTCAATATAATTGTTTTATGGAAAATCAAATACGATTCTTTTGATGATAACAGATAGCTTAATGTTTTTCTAAGTTTGCGGTAATCAAAAAAGTTTTTATAGGGAGTTAATAGATCTATATTACAAATATAAGATCACGAAAGGAAATCCTGAATCGAATCTACACATTTATCAAATCAGTAAGAGAGACTGAGCTCAGCTTAATTAGATAGAAGGGCTTCGCTAATCAACCAACTACAACATAACACAACCCTAATTAAGGCTCTCAACTTTGAAGTTAATTTAGACAAGTTTTCAACTATTTTTGACAGATGTGTGCTGATTAATAATCTTCACGCGCTAGTGAATATGTTCCTTCTCTAAACTTGATCAAAGGTTTTGATTTTACCCTTGTAATCGGTATAAAGTTAATAAATTCTTATCATTGAATCATTGATGAATTAAATTTTTATTCCCGAAATTTGAAGCTGATCGTCGGTCTCATTACCGAGAAATAAATTATTGAAAATTGTCCTTTTAACATGGAAGTAAATGGACTGAGCTTTTAAGAGAGCTATAACTTCTATACATATTATACCATTTTCAACAAATTTATAGAGATTAATAATTCAACTTTTATGAATCGAATGATACATTTTTCAATAGATTTGACAGTCTAGTTAATTAGTTATTCATAAATGTAAAAATAAAAGTTCATTTGCAGCCAACAGAATATAACAAAAGCACTAGTGTAGAATTCCAACTCTATGTCTTGAAATAGTTTTCGTGTTAAATAAATGTTTTTATAAGAGAAAAATTTATCTCAATATTCTTTTTAATAATGTTATCAAAAAAAAAAAGATTTTTATTAGAAATTAACCTCATTATTCACAATTTTTTTTATTAAAAAATTTAGTAGGCAGACGTTGTCACTCTGCAGAAATACAAAATATTTTTTCGAAGATCAACCAGAGTTTCCAACTCCCTTAATGAAGGTTAGCAACAATGAAAGCTAATTCCTCTCTGTAGGTGTTTTCAATTAGGTATATGTCAAATGGGTTGTTTTCACCCCTTAGAAATCAAACCCGAGTGTCAAAATTAGCAATCCGAGCCTATTGGCTACTCTGTGAGAAGAACCAATCTATGAAATATGTATCACGTTAAATATTTTACTCGAAAATTATGAGAGTGGCCTTATTACGTGGCTTTTAGAAACTTTTAGAAACTGCTTTTCTTAAAATTATGAAAAAATTCCACAAATTCACCCACTCTCTTATTTATTAACAAGAAATAACAACGAATTTGATATTTCAAGTATTATGAAATTGAAAGTTTCTTTTTGCCGGGAGTAACATAATTTTTATACATTGAAGGAGACAATAAAAGAGTGTGTCTTCTGCTGGAAAAATACATTTTTAATTTATTTATAACGAGACTATAGTTTCGAGGGCTTTGCCCTCTTCGTCAGTCTATTACAATTCATTGGCAGGAATTCTTTCACATATCATTTCCTGAGACTGAAAGCAAACTAGTGTTTGGGTTCAACTCCTGAGGGGCCAGGACTCTCCCTTCATATCAACATATCTATTAAAATCTTTGATTCGACATGAATTCATTTTTGTTAATAAATTGATTAAATATAGCTAGTTGATTTTGAGAAAAAATTCTATCTTTCTTTCTTAAATAGATACTCATTTCGTTGCATTTAATAGTATATGTTGTATATGTTTGGAGGTGATTGTCTCAAGGGTCTGACTAGTTGCCCGGAAAGCAAACTAGTGCTTGGATTCAACTCCTGAGGGGTCAGGACCATCATCCTACATGCAATATAAACATATCTATTAAAATCTTTAATTCGACCTAAATTCATTTTCGTTAATAATTTTTCTTGTTTTCTCTATTCTCTGCTTTAATATTTTTTTTTCACAAAAGAAAAAGAAAAATAAATAAATGAGGCGCCAACAAATATGGGGAGGAAACAAGAGCTTCTTAGATGTAGAGGAACGAATACCAAACAACGATACCATTTGCCAATCTATGAAAAGAAAAAAATAAATCGTTAAAAAGTGACGAGCAATCATAACTTGGAAATATATGCAAAGCTGGCAGAATTTGTTTTCAAAAAATATGTTTTTCACTTCAAATGAAAAATAAAATATACTCATATAATATAATCTTGTTTATGGGAATCAAAAAAGGCGAGAGTTTTTCTAATCCAGATACTCAGAGCAAACCAAATATATACTAGTATCAGTGGCGTGAGATCCATGGATGCTGTGAATGCGGACCATCCCGCAAATTCCAAAATGTCAAGAATATTTTCATCCGTGTTATATTTTAAACGAAATTTTATCTGGAGAGAGACGGACTGGTAGAAATTTTAATTGAATGTTAAGGAAGGCAGCCCAGAGGTAGTGAGGAAAGAAAAATTAACACATATAAAATAAGGTGTAATTTATTGGAATCCTTCCTCCTTTCCTTTCAAAACCGACGTTTCGGAGGATTTTTCCCTCCTTCTTCAGGGTTTCAAAGGGTCAATGAATGAAACAAATAAAATGTTTCCTTCTTTTCTCAAAAACTTTCTTCATTTTTAACAAAGGCATAGAAAAACATTTTTTTTCCTCCTTTTTGTGGAGAGAAGAAGGAAACATTTTATTTGTTTCATTCATTGACCCTTTGAAACCCTGAAGAAGGAGGGAAAAATTCTCCGAAACGTCGGGAAAAATTCTCCGAAACGTCGGTTTTGAAAGGAAAGGAGGAAGGATTCCAATAAATTACACCTTATTTTATATGTGTTAATTTTTTCTTTCCTCACTATCTCTGGGCTGCCTTCCATTACATTCAATTATATTTTAAAATTTGTAAAAATTTTAAAACACTTTCAATAAATACTATACAACTAATTCATTTAAAGTTATATAAAATTTAACATTTACGGAGCTTTTTAACGTTAGCAAATTTAAGGAATATGAAAAAATATTCCAGATTTCCTATTTTAATCACTTCAGCTATCTTGTGAAAAATACTTTGATTTTATGAGGTTAAATAAGCTGACCTGTTCTGATGTGGCCATCCACTTGACTTTACCATACAACCTGGCCCCTCACTTATATTTAATATTTAATAAAATTATTTATGATCATGTAGGGGGGGGTTAGTTTTTGCATTTTTAGACTCCTGAAACCCACTGATTATGTATACAAAATTTGGTTGCGTTTGGTAAATGGCAAAGATTTTATTTTTTGACCCCCCCCCCCCATTTCGGGCGGTTAGTTTTTGCATTTTTAGTCTTCTTGGGACCCACTGATTATGTATACAAAATTTGGTTGAGTTTGGTAAATGGCCAAGATTTTCATTTTTTAACCCTCCTTCCCCCCATTTTGGGCGGTTAGATTTTGCATTTTTAGACTTCTGGGGGTCCGCTGATTATGTATACAAAATTTGGTTGAGTTTGCTCAAACGACCTAGATTTTTAATTTTTAACCCCCCTCGACCCCCCTTAATTTTGTGTCGATATGCACCATAATCTAATCAGCTCTTAATCTCAATGGACCAAAACTACGTGTGAAATTTGGTTTCGATATTCACTCTAGTTTTTGAGCTTACTCGTCCACAAAATTGGTAACGCACAGACTAACTAACTAACTAACAGACATTTTGACAAAACAATTATTATCTCGAAAAATATAATTGTTTCGATGTTCACTTATTAGAGGTTTTTGTACACCAAAATGCCATGGTTTCGCTCAATTTTTTTAATCGAATTAGTTTCAGCCGTTTTTTAGATATTTTGAAAAAAAGAAGGAAAAAAACACTTTTTTCATGCACGATTACAATACTTGACCATACCCTGTATGGTAAAGTAAAAATGAATTAATTCACCTGTACTCGTCTCATTACTTTTATTTTAAATCTATAAATTAATCGTGAAAGATGAAATAAAAGATGTTTGGGCAAAAGTATTGCTTTAATGAATTCCAAATAAATAGTCTCTCTCTATAACGAGTATCGTTTTGATCCGAGTGGAAAAGGACATTCCTAGAATAATAGAAATAAGAAATTAATCTCAAATAGTCTGAAACAGATTTGAACTTGTATTTGGCAATACACCTTTAAATAAAGAGAGAAGAACATTGTATCTTCACTCTTTCTAATTCTTTTCATCGATCAGATTCTAATGAAAGACTCGCTCACCCGCACATTCAATAGTAAAAACGTGAAAACCTTTTCAAGACTCGATACACTAGAGCTGCTCTAGTAATAATTAATAGACTTAAATATAAATTGTTCATTTATTGCTATAATAAAAAAAAATCTCAGTAGAATAAATCAAAAAATTCGGGTGTGTTTTAAGACCACACGACAGAGGTGATAACTTATATGGCATTTATAAGACTTATATTCTAAAATTATTAAAAATTTATATTTTTATAAAAAATAAATTTTTTTAAGTAAACTTTTTATTATTTTTTTTTTTTTTTGGAATTGTTAAATATATTGAACTTAGTCCAAAATCCCGAAAAAAAGAAAACTAAACATTAAATATAATAAATTTTATAATTTTTCTCATTAATATATCGAAGAATAATTGATTCGTCAACGATAATTATTTTGACCGCGCTTATTTGAAAAATATATTTTATTTATCGCGAGACTTACTGCGGATTACGCTATTGGAGTCTGCGGAGTCTTAAGTCTGGACCAAGAGAGAAAAGATATGATCCATTTAGCTACAATCCAACGTCATTTCGCGTATAGACCGCATGACATTCGGATGGATCACCAAATGAATTTGAAATCTCAGATGTTATATATTCAATCTCGAAGTCCAGAACGCTTGATCTATTAGCATGTATGTTAGATGCTTGACATTAATAAATCGAATGTTTTCTACATTTGATTCAATCGCGAATCAAATGTAGGGAATTTTTGTCAAATATTGAGTGAAAATAATATCTGAACTTATATATTTCTAACTTGAAATAATGATGTTAAATAAATTTTATAATTTTTCTCATTAATTTATCAAAGAATAATTGATATATCAATGAGAATTGTTTTTGACAGCGTTTATTTGAAAAAGATATTTATCGCGAGACTACTGCGGATTACGCTATTGGATCCATCCGAATGTCATGCGGGCTATAAGAGAAATGTCGTTGGATTGTAGCTAAATGGATCACATCTTTTTCTTACTTGGTCCAGACTTAAGACTCCGCAGACTCCAATAGCGTAATCCGCAGTAGTCTCGCGATAAATATCTTTTTCAAATAAGCGCGGTCAAAAAACAATTCTCATTGATATATCAATTATTCTTTGATATATTAATGAGAAAAATTATAAAATTTATTTAATATCATTATTTCAAGTTAGAAATAAATAAGTTCAGATATTATTTTCACTCAATATTTGACAAAAATTCCCTACATTTGATTCGCGATTGAATCAAATGTAGAAAACATTCGATTTATTAAATATAATAATATAATATTTAAAAATAACATAACATAAATATATATTTAACAATACCAAAAAATAATTAAAAGTTTAATTAAAAATTTATTTTTTATAAAAATATAAATTTTAATAATTTTAGAATATTAGAATTATAAATGACATATAAGTTATCACTTCTGTCGTGTGGTCTTAAGCACACACCCGAATTTTTTTAGTTTGAACCACTTATTATGGATTTACCTAATAGTGAATTTGGTTTTTGGTGGTATTCACATATAAAAAGGTTGAGAACTTATTCTGTAATGATAATGTTTAATAAAAGATCTATAACAGTGGTGCACTTCCAGAATAATTGCTGAAATCGAAGAAACCTTATATGATAAATCTCATATTTAAGAAGAGATATATTAATTGCTAATAGGCCCAAAATGGGGGTGAAGCTATATTTAAAAAAATTAAGCTACAAAATTTTTAATCTAAAAAACAAAGCTGAAAACTTATTATTAACAGGTCCACTATTTAAAAAGAGAGGATACTTTAGGGGACCAAAATGGGGATGTTCAAAAAAGAGAATTATCAATATAAATTACTATATCATTTGATCGATTTATACGAAATTTCTAATTATGCACTTTATATGATCTTATGAAATATGTGAAATTGAAAGTGAGCGAAAAGAAGGGGGTGGGTCAACAATTATTAAAATTTATTAAAATGATAGAATTTTACACAAAAATACTTACAGCTATTTCCCTAGAAGAGTTTCATATTTAAAAGAAGATTTTTTTTATGATAATGATGAGAGAAGGAGTTACACTAAAAAGGTGCAACCCCTAAAGGCTCTAGGTTGGCCCCTCCATCGTGAACAGAAGAAGAAAGAATTTTATGGGTTGGGCTGGGGTCGAAGGTATCTGTGGATACGGGTTAGGGGGATAATTGATTTCAGCTCGACTGAACAGACACCGTGATAGTATCTGTAGTACAGGAAAGGACAGAAACGGTTCTTCGGTGAGCCAGGGAGTCGAGTGAGTTGGTTAGAGCCGGGTCTCCTATTAGTTTAATTGCTCGCTTCTGAATTGCATCCAGTGTAGCAAGAGAATGCTTGGAGGCACCCCTCCACAGATGAGAGCTATATTCGAGTCAGGGACGAATTTGATCCTTATACAGTATAAGAAGTTGAGTGGGAGTATAACGGTGTCTAGACCTAAATAGGAGACCAAGCTTGCGCGCTGCAGCTTTAGCAGTGGTTGAGATATGATCATTCCATGAAAGGTCAGACCCTAGAGGTACGCCTAGCATTGAAATTTTATCCCTGAATTCTAGTGAGTTTGAGTCGAATGATATGTTTGAGAGGTATGTTCAATTGCTAATACCACAAAATTATGAGAGGGGGTTGGGGGTTCGTAAATGATTATAAAATATTTATTAAATATTAAATATAAATATAAGAGAGGGATGTATGGTGTGGATGGCCATATCAGCTTACTTTATTTTTACTAATAATTGCTACCGATGCTCTTGCTTACATTTTTCCACCGTAAGTAATTTCGCTCCAGGGTCGGATTAACGCTATTTTCAGGTCTTCTACGTTTCCGTATCAAATTATGGGATTTTTTTTCTCAAAGATGGCCATACAAAGTAATTAATTGTGTTCAAATCAGGTGATGACCTTTGGGAATTGAACCCGGGTGTCAAAATGAGGTTGGGTGTCACTGGCTTGTTCTCGGAGGCGAACCATTCGGACATAATATAAAGATAAGAGTAAATAAATATTATATTTAGTATTGATTTACTATGAGTTAAGGATTCTAGGTCACTTATTTCACATTAAAATTACAAAATTAAAAGATATAAAAAAAATTTTCTTTTTCAATATATATATATTTCAGGCTCTCAACCCATCTTCAGGAAGTACAGAAAGTAACTGTACTTCCCGAAGATGGGTTGATAGCCCGAATATATATATTGAAAAAGAAAAAAAAATTTATATCTTTTAATTTTTTTTATTTTAATGTGGAATAAGTGACCTAGAATCCTTAACTCATAGTAAATCATTAATAAATATAATATTTATTTACTCTTATCTTTATTAAATATGTTTTACCTTGCACCAACACCACAATCTCTACTAATTATGACATAATATATATTGTGATTTTCATTAGAAATTTGATCTCTGCTACTATCGGGAATTAAACTTTTATTCTATACAAGTAAATATATTTGTAATAAACTGATTTTTCTTTTAAAGTTCCTAGACAAATAATTTTTTGTGAGAATGCTTTGTTAAAATAAACAGCTATTTTCATTTTTCTTTAAATAAACTAAAATAGAGATAGGCCAAATTGCAGTTCAATGACATTTCTTCAAATAGTCAAAGTTTGTTGTTTTGCCTTTTTTCAATTCCATGACAATTAATTCTTATTAGCAATTTATAAATGTTTGAAGTAATTTTCTTTTTACTACCAAATTTTTATTATTATTTACTTTTCAGTTCTTCTTCTTATTATTAGTATTATAGTCATCTATAAAACCGAAATGTCCAACCGATCTTAAAACTCTTCTGTCGTTAATATTATAGGAGAGAAAACTTATCATAACTTTATTCTTTCTCTATTCGAATTTCACATCCATCCATGCCTAAGATCGTCCTGAATATTTCAACAAATTTATACATTTGTCCATCTTCCTATAATAAAATATTTTTAGTAAAAAAATTATAAAAAAATAAAATAAAACCGACTTCAAAAAACTTAAATGCAACAAATAAAATAATAATAACTCAAAAATCAAATAAAATCCACTAAAAGGTATAAAATAATTATCTTATTTAGTTACAACTAAACGACGAAATATTAACATGAAATAACTTTTTGAAAGTCGGGGCCAAACAAACTATACCTATAATCGAGCGTACACGCCAAACGTACTAAGTAAGATCCGTCAAGTGCGATTCATAAAATGTATATGTTTGGCACCGGCTTCAAAAAGTAATTTCATGTTAATATTTCGTCGTTTAGTTGTAACTAAATAAGATAATTATTTTATACCTTTTAGTGGATTTTATTTAATTTTTGAGTTATTATTATTTTATTTGTTGCATTTAAGTTTTTTGAAGTCGGTTTTATTTTTTTATAAAAATTATTTTTATTTTTCTCTTTTTAGTGATGTTAATAATAGTGACTTAATATAATACCTTGCATGCATCTCGTAAGAGAAAGCGTCAGGCGAATGAATCAGAAAATGATAATAAAATTCAATTCATAAATATAGAAATTTTCTCAAAAGGTTTGCGTGCTTTAAATGAATGCTATAAGATTTTTTTTATAAAAGATTTTATTTATCATAATTTCAATTATTTGCTCATAAGAAATGGAGATTTACGTTATTTCGTCGTTGATCATATCATCAGAACTTAACCAAATTAATATGACACCATCCCTAATATACTCCCTTTCCAATAAAAAAATAATCCTCGAAATCGGTTCATAAGCAAAGAAGTTAGGCCTGAACAAACCTAACAAAAAAGGTCTAATACCAATGAAAAAACGGGACCAATCGGAAGTTGGACTGAACCCAATGCAAAAAAATCTTCAAAATCGGTTCACAATTGGCGGAGATATGAGGTAACATAGATACAAAAAAAAATTCAGTCGAATAGAGAACCTCCTCCTTTTTTGAAGTCGGTTAAAAAATAATAATAATAATTATAAAAAAGCAAGTCAGTTGAGAGAGGGAAGGAGATGGAAGAGAAAATGAGAAAATAGATTTTTGAGCTAAAAACAGATTTCCAAAGGTTGAGACTAAAAGGCTAGATAAAGAGATAGTAGAGAAGAAAGGAAAGACAATTGTGAGTGGGATGGAAGAACAAGAAGAATATGGGGAGAAATTAAAAATGGAAAAATTATTTAGAGACAAACTGCACACAGATTGGAAAATGTTCAAGGTGGGAAGATTTACAAAAAGAGGAAAAATAAAATCAGACCAATATTGGTGAGCTTTGAAGAAACCACAGAAAAATGGAAGGCAACAGAATATAATATATATATAAGCTAAAACGGAAAAAAATATATCTGGATGATGATTTTCCAGTGGAAATTACCACTTTTATTTTTCGAAAACTTCACAATAGATTTTCAGATTTCTTATTTTAGAAAAAAAAATTTCCAGGGCAAATTGTTGTGTTTTCCAGTATTTACAAATAAATCTCAATGTTTTAAGGAATTGTGTGACTTTATATTAGGCCACAGGTTGGACAGCCCTGGTTTAAATCAAATGGGATTAAAGAAGAATATGAGAAATGAAGTAATAATTTATATAAATTTTCTAGAAATTGAAAAAATATTTAAATCCAAAAACTTGAATAAAAAAAACCTAAAAAAAAATTGTCAATTTAATCATAAAGTATTTATTGATTTATTTTGATTAGAAAAATGTATAATTTTTATATAATATTAATTTCATATACCTAGCGTTATTTAAATAATTCTCAGCTTTAAAAACTAAAGACAGTAATTTTATACACATTTGGATTTAAAATATTTAATATATTCACTAAAATAATGGAATTATACAATTATTATGTATTAATAATAACCAGTATTTATGGAGTGTGATTTTTTAAAGAGGGTAAAATTTTTGGCCGTATTTTATAAACTCTAATATTTTTAGGAAATTCGTTCCTGACGGGGGTACCCCGACCGCACACATTTGATTTTTTTTTAAAAAATCCATGTACTTATAAGTCTCACAAGTTGTTAGCAGTATAGAAATTTTAATCCGAATCTGAAATTAAGAAAGATCGTTTACATTATAGGTGAGTCGTAATAAAATATTTCAATCGTCCATATCTCGTATACAGTAAGTCGCAGAGCTTTAGGAATTAAAATTTAACTATCTAGAGCAAAGTTTCCGTGTTCCGCAAAGTGTGTGCCGCAGCACACTGGTGTACCTACCGTAGTCATTAGTTGGTGTGCCTCGGAAAAATGTCAAATTTTATTAAGATAATTCACCTACACATAGCTGAGAGTTATGAGAGCAGCCTTATCAACGATTGTTCCAAATTTTGGTCGCCTGTATTCAGTTAAGCAGGCTCACATTTCTCATTAAACATCTTTTCATATTATATAGATTTTATTAATAAATAAATATTAAATTAACATTGGTTTTTTCTTTGGTGTGCCTTTAAGATTTCTTGATTTGATAGCTGTACCTTGAACACAAAAAGTTTGCGGAACACTGATCTAGAAGCTAGATCAAGTACCTCGAGTTTTTGACTAAAATTGAAGAACCGGATGTTTATCTTGAATATTTTTCTTCTTTTGGATTTTAAAAATGTCAAAACAGCTTGTGTGGTCCCGTAATTGAAGCAATTTGGATGATGAAAAATAGTATAATAATTTCAAATAATGGAGAAATTAATGTGAAAGTCCCTAGTAGCACAATGTTTCAAAGTAACTATATAATGCCTATATAGATTCTCGAAATCTATATAGGCACTATGTAGTTACTATATAGTTTGAAACATTGTAATACTAGGGTCGTGTGGTTCCCACGTCAGTTGATTATTTTAATTTTGACTTTTTATAAAAGGAGTGAAAATTCAAAATTTTGAGAACTAGTAAAGGAATCTCGAATATAACTAATTAAACAACATTTTTTTTCAAAAAAAGTGGTCAAACAATTGCTGTAAACGTTATTTGCTTCCCCTGTAAAATTTCAAAATTCGGTTTGGAATTAGACGACACAATTGACAAATCAAGCAAGCTATTATAAGTACTATAAAAAATAAAAAATTTTGTGGGTAGGGAAAGCTAATGGGGCAAAGAGAAAAGAATTGAAAAGGAGAAGAGAGGTTAAGGGGTGGAAATATTTGGTGAGGAGCGAGGGGAGGTGAAGGAAAGAAATACAGAGGGTGTAAGACAGTAGAGAAGAGAACAACGCAAACAATATTGAGAATTGTGAAAAATTTCACATCACAATGGGGGAAAAAACATGACAGGATGGTGGGAGGGGTTAATCGAAGAAATTATGGAGTGGAAATTAAATTTAAGGTAGTTCTTTCACAAATGCAAAAATTCAAGAAGACTTTGAAACTTGGAATATAAGTCATTAAAAGCATAATACACATACTGTTAAAATTTGAAGACGATTTACCACACACTCATCAAATAATTGCAATTAAAAATGACATTTTTAACATAGGGTAGATAGGGAAAGGGTGGGGATATGATCATTATTTTATTTTTTTCATTGATGGACTTTCACCATCTTGATGAAAAACTATTGTAATATTACTAACAACCAGACAACCAGACAGACTAACAGACAATTTTGACAAAAACAATTATTATCTCGAAAAATATAATTTTTTCGATGTTCACTTATTAGGGCTTTTTGTAGACCGAAATGCCATAGTTTCGCTCAATTTTTTTAATCAAAATAGTTTCAGTCGTTTTTGAGATACAAAAAAAGAAGGAAAAAAACCACTTTTTTCATGCACGATCACAATACTTGACCATACCCTGTATGGTAAAGTAAAAAATTTGAAGTACTTAGTGACTTTTTAAAAATTACGATACTGCGAAACAAGTTACTAAGTGCGTCGAGGTTTTCATTTTTAATTTTTTTTTCACTTATTAAATATATGTAAAGTAATTTACTCAATTGTTTGAGGTATAAAACATATTTATAATTACAAAAAACAAAAACTAAACAATTAAATTGCAATGTATTTTTAAAACTAATCGTAAATTTGAAATTGGAGAAAATATTAATGATCACCATATATTGTATCTGAAAATAACTTTAAAATTTTATAACTCAAAGCCAAAATAGAGCTCTAGTAAAATGTTATTAATAAATAAAAAAATATTAATAATAAAGCAAGTCAATCCCATATTATTATAAAGAATATTGAATTCGATATAAAAATTCCATTATCATTCATATATTTGATAATGGGATAGATAACGAAACGAAGTATATTATTAAGCTTCATCAACATTTATTAATATGATCAATAATAAATTTAATGGATAGGGTCTTGGTGATGTTATTATTTGAACAAAATAGAGTTAATGCCCATAAGCAAAAGTCGTAAATCACAAAGTCCGAATAATTTGCGGACTATTATTCAGTTTTGACAAAAGGTGGAAATTGAGCGAGGGACGTTCAGGTTCGTGATCTTCCTGTTGATATATCGATTGGAACAAATTATGAAGTTAATATTAGAAGATTGTCTATTAAAACTTGAGAATGTATCCGCTAATTTACTGTAATTATCGATTGTGCGAGACAATAAAAAACACTCAGAAACAATTCAAAGTATTTATTGTTTAACCTTCACCAGTGTAAAGAGCAGACCTCAGGGTGACACCCAAAAGCTCAACATTGATATATTCTCACAATTGTGATGTGTTCAAATCAAAGGAAATTTCAAGAAACTCATAATCTACGCGCCTAGATATTATAGACAACAAAATAAAGCTCGATATATCTGAAATATGTTAGTTTAAAAAAAAACAAGCTCACCTTCTCAATACATAGTTTTGAATAAAAGTAAATAAAAAAACAACAGTGAGGTATATAGTGTTACAATTTTGTTAATATTGTATTTTATTATTGTTATGCTTAAACATTTCGCATGTTACCTTGTTGTAGACTGAAGATGGCTGTGAGTCGCGGCTGAAACGTCTCTCGTTTGTACTAATTAAATAAAGAAAATGCTCCATCTGTGAAGCTGGAATTTTTTTCTTTTAACAAGAATTATCCATCCATTCTACGAGGTCCGTTTAGTCTCAACCTTATAAACATTTATATTTTGGACCTATCAAGTGTCTCCTATTTGTTAAAAGTAAATAAGATCATATATTATAACAGGGGTGTCCAACCTTTTAGCTTACACCGGCCGGATTTGAAGGAAAAACAAATGCATCGGCCGCATATAAAATTTACTAATTCCATTGATGAATCAAAAAATATAGCTAATAATTAGAGCTCGAATTTCGCCCTGTTTGTCTTTTTTTATTTATGGCTTAAAATCTATGCGTTTCATGAAATTCCGAATAAAATAAAAGGCATTTTTCGTGCCTATAATGTCTAATTTGCCCTATTCTAGATGTTATTGCTTATTTCATCTATAAATGCGTTTTTTAGTGTCTATTTTAACTAAAATTGGCAATTTCCATATTTACACTCTATACATTTTCTAAATTTAAAAGTTTTTTTGAATTATTAAAAAATATTCCTAAATAAATTATTTATCGAGCCGCTAGGCGGCGGCAGGGTCGACTAGAACATCAAAAAATCGAAAAGTGGACCATATTTGATAGCTTTTTCCGAACTTGAAGAAACAAATAGTTCAACAATTGCTAGAGCAATTCCCAAAGTATTACGTAAGTTTTAATTTCCTTGTCTCCTAAACACTATTTATTGTCCTTTTTTTAATGGGAATTTGCATTATACAGGGTGAGGCATAAAGATCTTTGGAGAGGTATAAAAAATGAAAAAATTTAACTAGAAAAAACGGAATTTATTTTTGAAAATGACATAAAATATTTTTTTTTAATGTGTTTTAAACATTATATCAGTCAAAAAAGGGGGGTCAAAAATGAAAATTTTAGCCCTTTCGACAAAACTCAACCAAATTTTGTATACATTTACATTGGCTGCACAATGCAAATAAGAACATGAAGGCTTATACATTTTTATCAATTTATTTAAGTGGTAAAAAATTCCAAAATTGTAAAGAAACCCTGGAATATAGATTATTTAGCAAATGCGAAGTTTCAGCTGAGAGCTTTGGAATTGATCTTTTTCAAATAATGCCGTGCTTGTTTTCAAGATAGTGCCTCTCTAAAGACGAGAGCTATATATTTTTGGAATTGTTGTTAAGTAAATGAAAAAAAGAGATATTTCAGGAATTCCTAAGGTGCGATGTGGTTTCGAAGAAGAATGACAAACGTCTCATGGATTTTCGGATCAATCGTAGCCATTTGCAAGTCAATCAATCCACTTTGAATCGGGAGATTTTTCAAAGTTAGATTATTTTATAGTGAATTTAGGGAATTAATTAAAGTTTCTTCATAGAATCACAAAGTTTCGGCTTCTATTTTCCTAACTGTTTTCAATTGATGAATGCAGATAGAATCAATGAAGCCTAATAACTAGATACAAAGTTTCTTAGCTTTAGCGTTATAGGTAAAGTTAGAACTTAGCTTAAAGCTATGCAAAATTATAAGATAAGTAAATTTGTTAAAAGTTGAATAAATTTTAAAAAATGGTTAATTTTATCTTTGAAACAAAGTACCGAGTTTTTTTTTAGCCTAACCCAGGGGTTCCCAAAGTTTTCCGAGTCGCAGCGCCTTTTTCAGTTAAAATTTCTCCATGGCGCCTACCTTAAGAAAAAGTAGGTATGTCTAATAATAAGTAAGAAATAAAAATAAATAAATTTTTAGCTTCTATCTTTGTTTTTTGTCTAGTTAGGGCAAATTAATGTCTTTCTTCAATTAATTATCAAGCTTCGCGGCGTACCCGTGAAAGGGCCCGCGGCTCCCCGGGGCGTCGCGGCGCACAGTTTAGGAATCTCTAGCCTAATCCTTAACGTTTAATGAAATCTTTTTTTGTGATAGTTTTTATTCTAGAGGAGCCCTGGTCAACCTAAATTGCACCACTGCCCGGATTGACTACCTAAAAATTTCCAAGGGCCACACACAAATAAGAATAATTTTAATTTTTTTTAATATTTTTTTTTCGATATCTGGTTTTGCAACGGATTTCGTATTTAGTGATTTTTATTGTAAGTGAATGCAAAGGTAAATGTGAAAAAACAATACTACAACCAGATATGAAAAGAAAACATGCATTGAATGGCCCAACAACAAAATGTACGTATTTGTATGGTAATAGCCATAATTTAAAATAGTTTTAAAGATCAAAATCATTAGTTTCTTATTTATATATTTTTTTAATTTAGTGATATTCAAAAACATAAGGTTTTAATATTTAACGCCTAATGAAGCAACCCGCAATTCATAGCGTTCGATTCGAATGCATAATCTAGAACCCACAGGCGAAGCTACTTAAGTCACATACACAGAACAATAAATATTTCGAGTCTTATTTTAAAATAACAAACAAATATCAATCATTATTTCTTTCAGTTTGATTTTTGCATTTAATTTCTTTTTTAAATTAAATTAAATTTCTCTTGTTAAAGTTTATTATTTATTATTTTTTATGTTATTCTTTGTACAATTATGGGCAACGCTATTTCTTTTAATTAATGTAATGCGATTTAAAATACATTTTGAAATAAACAATTAAAAAAAAATACAATTCGTGGGTCATATATGATCGCGGGCCGCACGTAAAGGCGCCAAGGGCAGAAGATTTTAATACTTGAGAGCCAAAATCTGATCAGTTGACTGCATTAAAAATATTTTGCCAACAAAACAACTTTCTCCAATTTTTCGTTTTTGATTTATCAAGGGTATAGGAATCCAGATAAACAAGACACAGGGTCAGAATAAGGTGGTCCCTAACAAGGGACTAATTTCCATTATAACATATATGGTAAGATATTTTGGTTGTAATATATAGAAAGTGATTCCTTGTTAGGGACCATCTTTTTTTTATCTTTTAAATTATAAACACTATCAAACATTATTAATATAAGATTTCCATTCCTACTATTAGAATAAACTTTTCGATTTGTTTGGCAAAATTAAAAAAAAAATTAAGTAATTTTTTTTTATTTTTTAAATTTTCTTTTCTTTATTAAAATATATTTCGCCAAGAATCTACAACATTCTCCCTTAACAAAATTAAAAATTCATAGTTGAAAATTATTTTTCATCTCATTACAGGTAATTTGAAAGTTTATATTGGGAAAATAAGGACAAGTTTTTTATGTGTGACTTTTTTATTTATCCACCAACGTTTCATCGACTTTGCCGACTTCTTCAAGGCTTCAAATAGTCATGTCACACATTCGTCTAAATTTTCTTATTACCTTCGTTACCTTTGAAGGCCATCAGAATACAATTTTTAAAAAATATTTGGCACATTCACAAAAAAACACAATTTTTCTTTTTTTATTAACAATTTCATTAATACAAAACAGAAATCACATATAATATAGAATAAGGCAACCCTGTTTTTTTAAAAACAAATGAAATGAAATTGTTAATATAAAAATAAAAATTGTTTTTTTGTGAATGTGCCAAATATTTTTTGAAAATTGTATTCTGATGCCCTTCAATGGTAACGAAGGTAATAAGAAAATTTAGACGAATGTGTGACATGACTATTTGAAGCCCTGAAGAAGTCGGCAAAGTCGACGAAACGTTGGTGGATAAATAAAAAATTCACACATAAAAAACTTGTCCTTATTTTCCCAATATAAACTTTCAAATTAATACAATTATGGACGGAAATGATAATATAATAATAAAAGTTGACTAAGATACGAGGTAGGTTTCACAAAAAAGAAATAAAACAAAATTGAGTTTTGAATTCGATATATTCTTTTTTATGAAACCTACCTCGTATCTTACTCAAGTTTTATTATTATATTAAAATGTTTCACCTAGAACCAACACCGAACTCCTTAAAAGGAAATGATAATAATAGTTACAGGTAATTTTTAAACAAATTAAGAAAAAAAATTGTGTGAATTCAATACTAGGCCCTAGCCGTCAGGCATAGGCTTCATACCGAGTAATATAACATACATAGTATGAAAATGGAAAAATTTCTAGAAAAATGTATCGAGAAGGGAACAAAGATATTTATGTTGGTGATTCTGAAATTTTTTATTTCGATTTTTATAAGTAGTTTGCATTTATATTCGAGTACCTAACTTAAGAATCACTTTTGTAAGATGTTTAGTAATGGAAAAAATTTTAAATGATTCACAAAACTTGTATTTATTTTCTTTTATTAGAACGGATATGGATTTAAACAAATTTACTAAGGCACGCCTCAAAACGAAAGAGAAATGTCGCGGAACGTCCCGTTTCCTTTTTATTAAACCGTTTTTATTCTGTTTGTACCGTTCGGCTACTCCATTAATAACTAAATACTTTGATCCAATTTTATTTCCGTTTCTTGTTTATCTACAGTTTCGAATTCATTATTCAACGAGGTCCGCCCGACAAACAAAACCCAGCAATAAGATGAGAAAGTCGTTTCATCTTCCTTCCGGAAAAAGGAAAGGTATCGTCAGGTTATTTAAAAATGGATGAATGGACTGTCGGTCTGTCTAAATTTTAAATCGAATGGAGATTTCCTCAAAAATTGATCTCAGAGTAAATCGATCCAAAGATTGGCAATGTGAATGCAAATATTAGAGAACAATGTTCCCTGGCTGTTTGTTATTCATCAGCCTGGTGTACGCTTAAATTGTCAATGGGCGCTAATGAGACACGAAACAGAAAAATAAAAGCTATTCCCAATCATCGCTTCTGTTTAAATCACTCTCTATATTACTCCCTCTCACATTAAATCTCATTTAGATTCATTATTAAACATGTCCCCATGATCAAAAAGCAATTGAAAATGAAAAAATCGTTTTATCTATATTAACCCATTACCCGCCAATGTTCCATTTTCTGGACACATTTTCAATTTTTTTTCTTTTAATAACTGCAACTTCTAAATAAAATACAGCCGTTAAAATAATGATATCGTTTCACGTGCTCCATGAAAGTATTAAAAATTGCAGCTATTTTCTTTTACTTCATTCGGAACTCCAGGTTTGAAATACTAACCTCACCTGGCCTTGTGTACGTTTTTATTTCTGATAACGCAGAGTGTTCAAAAAACTTCTAAATAAAAAAACTTTTGATTAAAACTTGTTCTTTGGACTTTGATTTACCTATCCATCTGGGTAAGTCTTTTTCACTTCTAAGAGCAGTGTCCCATTTTTGGGACATTGGCATAAAGTATATAAAATAACTATTATTTTTTTTTTGTAGGGTCGGTAAAAACCTCCAAACAGGCACTAGAGTTCTAGGCCCTAGTAGTGTGGGGGTAAAAACACCTCACTGAATGTTGCAACTGAGCAACGCTCATCTAGCAACTTATCTTTGCAGATTAATATATCGGGTGTAAGGGTAAAGTCCAATGGCTTAAGACAAAATTAAATTTGTTGCTTCTTCTCGTGTCGACCACATTTAATATCATTTCTGCATTATGTCACCAATTCAGATGGCTTTAATCTTTTAATTAAAATAACCATTATAATTATTTTTTTTAGAAATGGGTTCAAAATGATTTTTAACAATTTCTGAGTTTACTGCAATTATAAAAGATCTAGCATTTTTTGCTGTCCTTGAAGAAGAAGACATTATCGATGTGAATGTTGCAATTATACCACCAGATACGGATGAATTGACGGATTTGGAAAATATAAATGAAAATGATTTAATTATATGAGTATTTATATAAAAACAATTGTATCAAAGATCTTATTAAATTATCACGCATGGTATATATTATACTATGTGAGAAGGTTTCGCCCCCTCAGGAGTCGAATCCTAGCCCTAACTTGCTATCCGGGCAGTTAGCGCTCGGGTTAAACAAGAATATACGCGAGATGTAATGTTCTGTTACATGTAAAATGTTTTGAAAATTTCCATACTCCATAAATAATTTTTTTGTATTATTTTATAGAAAACTGAATAAAACGAAAATATAATTTTAATTTTGTTTTTTTAGTATACTATAGTACATTCCGGCAATGTCCCAAAAATGGGACGGGTTTTAATTTTTATATATAAATATAAACAATAACAATTATGACAAAAATAGTTTCAGTTGGTTAGTATGAACATCATTTTACAGTTAATTTAATTTTTTTTTTGGATTTTTGAATTGCTGCTGAATGAATTAAATATGAATCTTCTAAAACTTAAGTGATTTATGGAGAATTTAAATTTTATAAATTAAAGAGTATTTTTGGTCACATATAATAAATAAATAGAGTAATTTTAATCAATTATTATTATTTATTTGATTGATTTACCAATTCATATCAAATCAATTAAATAAAATTCTCTTTAAATTGCTGACACACATGTTAACGGAAAATTGATAGCTATTGCTATAAGCCAGTGTTTATTACGCGTATATTAGCCAGGTGGAGTTTAAAACGAGGAGTGTGTCTTGGTATTTATTTTATGCATTCACTATATGTGTATTTTGAACAAAGAATGTTAATTTTATGAGACTAATCTGAAAAAATCAAATTGAGAGCTTGAAAATGTTTGAAATAAATAGAGGAAGTGTGGCTGTTAAAGCTATTTAATGAAGGTTTTGTAGTCCTTAAAGGAGTACAAAACCTACAACATATAAATCCTCATATATATGTATCTAATATTGAAATAGTATTGAAAAAATAATTGATTCACAATTTGACTTTAAAATTTTTATTGATAAAGATAATGAAATTTGTACATTTATGTTTATTGAATATATATATATATATATATATATATATATATATATATATATATATATCCATATTAGAGCCTTGCGCTCCATGGATACTGTGGATGCGGTGCATCCCTAAAATTTCAAACATGTAAAGTATTTTCATAAATATCGACTTCAAAATTTCAGGATCTTTAAATTTTCAAATTATTATTTTGCGTTATTTCAAATATTTCTATAAAAAATATTTTTTTGTTTTGAAAAGTATATTGGTTCTTGAAATAAAAAAAATTGTTGCATCGTTTCAAGGATCAATTAAAATGAATGATTTTTCCGAAAAGAGTGCGGATAGAAGGTTTGAAGTCCCTGCCTAGTATACTAGTTTTCAGTTCAAGCATGTCAAAGACAAGTCTAGACGAGTTTTAGTCGAATGAAAATTGTTCTCGCTGAGAAAATATTAATATAGTAATTATTCAAAAAAGGAATAAATAAAGATGATTCGGGAATTTTTGGACAAATTAGGATGATCGAGTGGGTAAAGTACATACCTCGTAATCAAGCTAGCCCGACTCTCGGCAATCTGATCCTTACATATTTGAGAAAAAATTAAAATATATATTATTGTAAAATGGCATTTAAATCTGAGAAAGCCAATAAAACAAACAAAAAATATTGATTGGTTTACCCGAGGAGCACCGATTGCTGGTCGTCTGGGCTAGCTATTGTGTTCGTCCAAAATGTGTATTTTATTATTATTATTTTATTTTTTTGTTTTGTTTCGTTTATTCGAGTTTAAAAAACGTATGAAATCGTTAGGTTAATTTATATGATTCTAAACACTGATCAACAAAAATTTCTCCCTTAGCAATGTATTCCAGTAGAGTTTTCTACGCTGATTATCATGCAATTTCCCGATTTTTTATAACAGGTCAGAGTTTTGAGATATTATCGGTCAAAACGACGAAAAATGCCATTTTGACCAATTTTCGAGTCCCATTACATATTAAATAGCAATATTTGGAATCAAAATATTTTGTTGATGTAATAGAAAACAGGTTCCTCTTTGATTTTCAAATTTGTTGCTACTTGTTTTTAGCTTAATTAAACCTCGAGTTATAACTAAAACTACGTGATTATAAAGGAAAAAAACATAGATAAAAACATATGATCTTAGTTTTTTAGATATAACTCGAGTTCTAATTGAGCTACAACAAGTGGTAATTTGAAAATCAAAGAGGAAGCTATTTTCTATTACGTCACAAAATATTTTAATTTCAAATATTTCTGTTTAATATTTAATGGGACTCGAAAATAGGTCGAAATGGCCTTTTTCCTCATTTTGAACGATAATATCTCAAAACTCTGACGTGTTGTAAAAAATCGGGAAATTGCATGATAATTAGTTTATAAAAATCTACTGGAATCCATTGTTAGGTTTACCGGAAAGATTTTGTTTAATTTTTGTCGAGCAGTGTTATTATTATGCAAAATTATTATTATTATTATTATTTTATTAACTCTGTAAAATTTGGGTCCGAACAAACAAAATATGTAAAAACATTTCATTTTTATATTTTATAGGGATATATTCATTATATTTAAGTATATGCTTATTTTCATCAAGCAGAGATCAACCTGATTGATTTCTCCTATGAATCATCAATTCTGATACTCTTGGCAAACTAAGTAAATATTATCAATTTCTAATAAATTTCTTTATCTATCTTTTTAATTTTACCCATTAGAAGAGTTGTTTCTACTAAAACCACTACGATTAGACAATTTTAATGAGATATTCTCAAAATAATTCAAAAATTTTCTAATAGCTTCGACTTCAATCGATACTTCTCTTTTGAAAAATCTAATCCTAGAAATCTTTAATTTTATCAAATTCCCTTTTCATCTTAGAAGATCTTTCTCAGAAAAACCCCAGTTCCTTTGCCCAACCAATAAAGTCTCAATAGGAAGTGAATTACAAATTTGAACTCAGTAAATTTCAAATTAACGTCATTCGGATATAAATCACTGAATCTTGTGCAATACATAAATCCTTTTAGATTTTGAAGGCAAATAATACATAAAAAAGAAATAAATAAAACTACATCAAAGCATCAAAAAAGCCATAACTCAAATGGAATTAATTGCTATCTTTATTTAATGCATTCCCAATTTTTTTTTTTATCTTTTCGTTTTCATATAACAGTCTGAATACAAATACTGAATAAATCGACTCCATTCAGGTTAACAAAACTGACTGATGGATTTATCTATGAGGTCTATTTTATTTATGGATTTTATTTTACTTATTAGGTTTTTTGTATTTTTTCTTTTAGCTTATCACATTATACTGACGCGAATATGAATGTAGATTGATAGATAAGATATATCTATTGATTGATTAAATGCTGCTACCTAAACCTCTCTATCACTTCTGGGATTTACCTTCACTTCTCTCGTTTCCTATATATTGTTTTAATCCAAGTACGTATCAGTTTCACCAGCAAGAGGCAAGTTGATTATTTATAAAGAAACTAAATTTTGCCAAAATTGTTCATAGATAAAGAGAGAATTTCTCCCAAAAAGTTTGAATTATTAATTAATAAACATTTTATGATTGTCTTTATATAAAAATGTATTCATTTATTAGATCAGAATAGAAACATATGCATTGTGAAAAGTGGTAGAAATTTCAGGTGTGTTGGTTTAGTTTAAAAGACGCCTGTAGATACAACGCTCAAAAGAATAAAATTTGTATGTCGAGCAAAAGACGTAAAAGACTTTAAAATTAAAAATAATATTAATATACTCCTTTTAACTTTAACTTTATTTATATTGGGCTTTAAATAGAAATTATTCTTTTGTCCTGAATTAAAAATTAAATATAATATTAATATAGGTATTAGATAAAGAGGAGGTATCAGCCAAAGATTGAATCACTGGGTTCAATAAAACACCTTTAATAAAACGTTTCGGCCTGAATCTAATAACAGTTTCATCACAGCCACGAACTCTAACAATATTAATATACGTAGGTATGTTGAAGAAATTATAGGAGATTATCAATGTGGTTCTCGCAAAAACAGTTCCACGACAAACCAAATATTTACATTGCGTCATCTAATGGAAAATGCTGGGAGTTTAATGAAGATCTTCATCATGTATTCATAGACTTTAAACAAGCCTATGATACCATTAAAAGGTCCCAGCTATGGGAAATAATGACCGAATTCGGAATTTCCATTAAACTAATTTCTCTGGTAAAATTAATATAAGTACCTTTATTAATCTATCTAGGATGACAAGAAAATGCCCGAAAAAATTACATAACGACTTACCCAAGGTAAAATGTAGTTTAATTCAAAACAAAAACTTTTATGCTTCTCTTCAATTTGCTTAGAAAAAATAGAAAAATGCTTTTGAGAACATATGTATAGAGCGTAGCCATATTAGTAATGTATGGATATGAAACCGGGACGATGGGAGAAGCGAGAAAAAGAGAATGGAAGCTTTAGAAATATGGTGCTACAGAAGAATTCTAAAAATCAAATGGATATATAGAATTACAAGAGGAAGAAATCTTTGAAATAATCGAAGAAAGAAGAACTTTGAGGAAGAGAAGACCTCAGATGATGAGACCCACATTAAGAAAAGGCGGATTGGTAAGGATATTTTAAAGGGGGGATAAAAGGGGGGCCCAGATCATAATAATTCTCCCAAATAATTAACGATATTGTATATGGGTCTTTTAAAGAGGGCAAATAGTTATCAAGCGATAGAGTTTAGTGAAGACATGTGATTGCGACAAAACAGCCTTAGGATTGATTGTGTACTAAATGATGATAGTGTTTATAACTGTTTATAAAAAAATTAATAACATTCATTATACACTTATGGATGTGTGTAACATGGAAAGAATCCAATTGGTACAGCTTTTAAAACTTTCATTTTTGTCGGCGGATCTCAAGAGAGAAGCAAGATTTTATGAATTTTCCATCTCTTGAGAATAAATCAAAAAGCGATCGTATTATTTATACCAAACTTTCCTGATTCCACTTTCAACTATTCAATTAGGATATGATAGATATGTGGTATTCTGGAGCATTTGCAAATAGCGCCTTTGTATTTGAGCTGCATTGTTAAATATCAAGGCGATTCCATCAAATCTAGGTAGCTTATCGTCCTGTATGCAAAATTTTCAATATTTCTTTTGAAATATATTTGCAACGAAAAGAAAAAGTATAAACTAACATCATTTCATAATATATAATACTCATATGTGATTTTATATTGCATATTTACATAAAACGTTCAAATATAAAAGATTCACTTCTCTATCACGATATTTATTCTAAATGTCAGGGTTTGATTGTTTTTTTATGGGATATTAAATAACTTTCTAGTAGCGTACATATTTTAAATTAAATTATGATATAACATCAAAGATCAGATTACTAAAATAACTTAAACAACCATCAACTACGAAAAATGTCTTAAGTGAAATAAACAGAACCAAAACAAAGAGAACAGAGAGAAAAAATATCATCTAATCCAACCTTGAACCTTCAATTCTTTGATTTCTTCCCCCACTTTGATAACAGTCGTTTATACAGCGAAACCCCTCAAATCCGAACTAATTGGAACTGTAGCCTGTTCGGATTAGCCAAAAGCTGGTGGTTTGGATATCTTATTGAAGAAAATGGTTCTCTTTCTATCTTTGAGAAGCTGAAGAAGGTTATAATATAAAACGTCATTACTGGGTTACAGAATCGTGGCAAAATACAAGTGTGGACTTACTGCGGAGATCTTGGAAGAAGCTTAGCCTCGAGTTCGAGAAAACACCTACCCAAACTTAAATTTGTCAAAAAAAAACTCGTTCGGATTTCTGGGTTTCGGATTTGAAGGGTTTCACTATAATTCCAAAAAGCAAAATAAAAATGTATTAAGTTTCGGCTTTTTATTTCAAACCATTCAATGTTGATTATTACTATTGTTTCAAAAATGTGTGAAAATTATAGGGTGATGCTAAAATTTTTATTCTAATAAATTCATTAGTCAAAATGTTATTAGAAAGACATGATATCGACAGTCCAAATTACTAAATTTTGGATATATTCCAACTGCGAATTAATGGTGAACTTATTTTCAAATGTCACACTGAAACCATGGAACCTTTAAAACTCAGTATGCTATTTTTTTAATGCCAAAATCGGCAAAGGAGAAAATAGCGAATTTGTCGGACCATGGGGTCAATTCACTGCATGATGCTATTTTTTTGCATGTTGTAAAAATACACTTTGTGTGGTCTGGTTCCACGTCCCACCACTCAAATGATCTGGAGTGAATATATTATGTTTATAATTGACTATAAATTATAATTTTTATCATTTCATTGTGGGTCAAAAATATTTTTTAACACATATGTATTTTTTACCGCACTCACACCATGCGCAGTACCTGGTCCACCTGCTTAGACCAGCCAGACTGGCCATTCCTTGTACAACTATCATAGACGGTACTATTGTCGCCAGCTCTTGGACTATAGGCATATTCAAAGCACCGGTTCTCAATCAATCACTGAATTAAATTGAAAGTTTCTTTTTGCAGAGATTAGCAGAATTTTTATAAATTATAGGAGACAATAAAAGAGTGTGTCTTCTGTTGGAATAATAAATTTTTAAATTTATTTATGACGTCTATAGTTTCGAGGGCTTTGCCCTCTTCATCAGTCTGTATAATTGATTCACGGGAATTGATGTGAGAAAGTTTCCTGTGAATCAAGTGAAATAGACTGATGAAGATGACAAAGGCCTCGAAACTATAGTCGTTATAAATAAATTAAAAATATTATTATTCGAGCAGAAGACACTCTTTTATTGTCTCTTTTAATTAATCACAGAATTTAAGAAATATGTTTGTTCTGTGGCAGGTAATAGTCTACTAAGTAGTTCCTGTTGGCCTTTTACTGCCTTCCTAACCCATGATGAGTACAGAAATATCGAATTTCAATTCACTGCTTCAAAAGTGAAAAAATTTAAATCAATACTTTCACACAGACAATTCATAACATTACCTAGTGAAAGAAAAAATAAATTTTATCGAAACAATTTATTTTTAATAAGTTAAAATGAAGGAATCAATTAACGTCAATAGAGAATATTAAATATTTTACAATTTATTCTATAAGAGATTAATTAAAACTTTTTTGATATAATTAAAATGTAATTTGGCTAAATGTGGATTATAATACATATTACCCGAGAGCAATTATATAGTATCAAAAAAATATATGAGTATATAATTGCTTTTTGTAAATTATTAATTTAATCATAAATCCCTAAATAGAATATGATTTTATTTATTTTTTTTTTTTATTTTTTAATTTTCCAGAAAATTAATTTCTTCTAATGCTTGAAAAAAAAATTATTCATATTTAATAAGAAGATAGAAATAAGATTGGAGGTATATTTTCAAGCATTTAATAATTATAAAGAAATCAATAGATGTTTTAATATTAGAAAATTATTAGGTATATCTTTGACATTCGGCTTGACTGAATTCTTTCATCTAATTTACAAAATTGAAACGTTTTGTTAAAAAAAATTAAATAATAGAGGAGTTCTAAGACATTTGAATGAAAATGCGACTAGAGAAAACATTATTTTAAGAATATTTTTAACATTTAATAGTACGCATTTTCCATTAATCTGAGTGGAAAGAAGAATGAATTAGAAAATAAAGGTCTTCAGAGATATAGAGACTTAGAAAGAAACAAATAAATTTAATATTGTGCCCTTCTCTGTGCAACCCCTCTTGAATTCGGTCACATTAAAAAATTGGAGAAAATAGTTCTAACTTTCTCAAGACTTGTAAAGCGGACCCTACACGATCAGTCCGTCAGTCTTGTCTAGGATTGACATTCTGATTGAGGGTGTAGTTGTAGGACTGAATTAAGTAAAAAGGAGGGGATATTGCTTGTACATTCCATGTACTGCCCCATAGTTCTGTATGTAAAACGGATTTTGACCGGCTACAAAAACCCCAGAATAAAGCAATGAGAAATATATTAAAGTGCAACAGGCACACCAAGCAAAACAATGTTTGGAGCATTTTAACAGTTGTATTATATGATGTATAGCTACAATAGCTAATAAAGATTATTATCTTTGTACAATGTATTCTTTTAATTTTCGTTTAAATATTATAAGACTGTCACATTGTTTTAACTCTTGTGGAATGTCATTATACATTTTTATGCCTTCATAAAATGAACTTTTTTTTCGTTCTTCGAAATTGTATCATAATCTTGTCTGCTTGCCTCGTTCAACCCCCCACTAATACTATTTTATTTCCTAATTCTATGGGCAGCATTCCCTTTATAATTTTAAAAATAAAAATACAAACATTATAGTACAACCTTTGCCTTATAGACATAAATTGCAATACTTGTAGCAATTCTTCCACCCTAGTATATCTAGTACACTGTATTATCACTCTCATAGCTCGGTCTTGCATTATCTGCAGCTTCGACAGCTGAGTCTCTCCCATTCCCACTAACAACGTCGCACAATATTCAAAACGTGGCGCTATAATTGATTTATAGACTTAACATCTAGTATAGTCAGATATGCTATTTCCTATTCTGTTTATGAAACTAATTTTTTTCCCTATTTTCTTTAGCACGTAGTCGCAGTGATCTTCAAATTTAAGTTCACTATCGATAATAACACCAAGATATTTTATCTTATCCACGTGTTCTATTCTGTGCCATCTAAACCTTTTAGTATTGTGTTTTTCCTCAGTTCTTTTCGCACACTTTTAATTAACATATATTTCGTCTTGGTAGCATTCATTTTCAGTCCATTATTATTCATCCTCTTTTCAATAAAGTGTAATACTTTGAGAAGAACAGAGTATTAAAGTCTATATTTATTTATTTTTAATTTATTTTCTTAAACACACTTTCTTTTAAGCATGAAACAAAGTAATTTTTGAAATCTAGATTATAAGAGAAAGGATTCATGCCATGATGGGAAAATATTTAAATATTCTCTTTAGTTTAAATGCTTGATAAATTTGATAATATACTATACCTATATGATAAAATTTGCAAACACTGGTCAGAAAGATGTACGATATTTTGCTTAATTGTCCCTACTACTTGTAGCATGAAGAGGGACATTTTCTCTTTTTACGAGTATTAACAGAGAGGGATGAAAGCAAATTGAAATTTGTAATGAGTGTTTATTTAATTTGATATCCCGTAGAAACAAATCTATTTATTGTTATGTCAGTAATTAAAGTAAACGAAGAAAAATTAAAGTTTTAATTAATCTATTTTATTATGAGTCAGGTATTTAGTAGAATTCGAAGTAAGAGATAATAACGAAATAAAACAAAAAAAACGATTTGTTTGTTTTATTTATGATCAATGAAATTTGTTTAATTAGAGACAAATCAAATAGTTATTCAATGAAAAGTAGAACAAGGAGAGAATATAAATGAGTTCTGAATTTGCAACTCAACATCCTTATTTCTGCCAATTGGCTGAATCAATCCTTCTTGTTCTTCTGCTCGAAGACAAGTTGCTTTGTGCAACTAAGCAAAAAATAATAAAATACATTTTATTGATTTTAAGTCGATGCGATATTTTTAACGTGACCAGAAGAATGCGAAATACCACCCCCAACCACTCAGCCCTTAAGATGCAGATCGTATTTTATCTGCCAACCCTTCTTTCATCTCCTAATCGTTTTTCTGCTGACTTAAGAAGACAAGACGCCAATAAATCTCCCTGATTCGATTGATTTCTATAATATATTCCGACGAGGAATATCAAGACGTAATAATTAACTTTCGACATTTGCTGAGCATTGGTAACTTTTTTAACAAGCAATATAGAGAAGATATTGTTTAAGTAAAACAAATTAACTCTTTATTTGTTCAGGGAGTATGGTGTTGGTTTGAGGTTAAACATATTTAATAAAATTACAATTAAAGGTGTACTAAGAAGGTTTAACAAATTATTCTTTTTATGATGAAATGATCAAGGTAAACATTTGAGTCTAGGCCTTAACCTTCCGTTAGTACAGGTGCAACCCTACTAAACTTTCCCTTCCTAAGCCATCAATAGACGCTTCTGGGGGGTGGGCTTCATGTTATCTTCCTAACTTCTGATTACTCAAATAGAGATAGTATAAGTAGAAACATTTAGGCTTCCGATTTTTGATCAGGTGCATTCGGTTCGATAACAGAGAGTCAGGAGAGGAGAAAATTGGACCGATATGAATCCATACGAGATGTTTTCGAAAACTTTATCGCCAAAAGCCAAAAATGATATTCTCTCGGTGATAAAGTCACACTAGACGAAAAATTGGAGCCATTCCGTGGCCGTTGAAGTTTTCGTCAATACGAGTATATACCTTCTTCTTCTTCTTCTTAGAGCAAAAATAAAAAAAGGTGTAAGACAAGGATGTGTGCTGTCACCCATGATTTTCAACTTATACATAGAAGAAGCGATTAAAAGAATTCAAAGACAAAATTGATACAGGTATCGAAATCCAAGGTCAAAAGATCGCTATGTTAAGATTTGCCGATGACATTGCCCTTCTAGGAAGCAATAAAAAAGAATTAGAGGACGCCCTGAATGGAATTAACCAAATCCTAATAGAAGAAATCAAAATGAAAATAAACAAGAATAAAACCAAGGTCCTAGTATGTACAAAAAAAGAACAAACGAGACAGGTATGCATCAAAATTAACCAAGAAAACCTAGAAGGAGTTAAGGAATTCCGCTACCTAGGAAGTAAAATAACATGGGATGGGAGGAGCGAAAACGAAATTAAATCAAGAATTGCCCAAGCAAAAATGGGGTTTAATTCAAAACAAAAACTACTATGCTCCTGTTCAATCAGCTTAGAAAACAGGAAGTTGCTATTGAAGACATATGTATGGAGCATAGCCATGTACGGGTGTGAAACCTGGACAATTAGAAAAGCGGAGAGAAAGAGATTAGAGGCTTTCGAAATGTGGTGCTACAGAAGAATGATGAATATCAAATGGATGGATAAAATTACAAATGAAGAAGTTCTTGGAAGAATCGGAGAAAAAAGAACCTTGTGGAAGAGTCTGAAGAAGAGAAGAGGTCAGATATGGGGCACACACTGAGACATGGGGGACTGCTTAGGGATATCTTGGAGGGGTAGGTAGGAAAGAAAAGGGGAAGGGGAAGACCCAGATTAGAATATTTCAACCAAATAATTGGGGATATGGGATGCCAGACATTTAGAGAGGTCAAACAGCTGGAGGGGGACAGAGTCGAGTGGAGACGGATTGTTGCATCAAACCAGTCTTAGGACTGTATACTCGATGATGATGATTCTTCTTAGAGTGCCATGCCCGAAACGAGAGAGTTTAATTGTTTTACACAGATGTACGGGACCTACTTTTTAATACCGGTCCCAAACGGCTAGTTTGGAGAGGTTGACTAGGCAATTATACTCTTGGTAGGTTGCCATTGCTTTCCAAGAGGTGCGACTGCAAATATCTGCCGAGACTCAGTCTCGAACCAGCATACTTCAGGTCAACGGCCCGACACTCTAACCACTGACCCTCCAAACTCGCAAAATATAGCATCACGATTTTTTCCCTTGTTGATACTATTTTGGAATAAATTTTACTAATTAAACAAGTTGTTTAATACTTTATATCTCCAATGAATCTTAAATTGATAACACTTAACTATTTAAACCTAGAATAAATTTCTATACTATCAACTGATATTGAACCCAGCGCATCCAACTTTGGCTGATACCTCCTCCTTCATCTAATACAGTTTTGATCACAGCCACGAATTCTAACAACATAGAATATATTTCACTTGGCTTTCAAAAACCAGAAACACCACTTAGGTGGAACGCGACTAATCATGTCGGAAAGAAGTGTGAGAGGTTAAAAAATCCTTAAGATTTGTGTTAAGAAAAATATAAATGAATTTCAACAAGATTGACCATATCTACTGTTTTCAAGAAATTGTTAATCTGAGTAAATTAACCCAGGATATTATGAGGCTCAATTTTTAAGCAAATGATAAATAAAATGTGGAAATCGACGATAGAAGAAGAATATAAAATGGTGGGGGTGAGGTCGTGCAGGGTGGAGTGAGGGGTTCAGGTAAGGGTCCAGAGGCGTAGTAGGGTGGTGCGGGGGCTGTGGTTGGGCACGGGTGCATGGTGCGGGGGGTGGGTGGTGCTGGGTGGGGTTCGGGGCGGTCCAGGGGGCGTGCCTTGCAGCTAGTTAATATATAAAGCTACGAAGCCCGCCTTGACTCCATAGTGGGTTTTAAAATAATAATTTAAATTTTCTAATTTTAATAAATTTTATCTGTCATGAACTATTAGTGGGTTTCAAAATAAAAAAAAAATCACAAGCCGATTATAATAAGTATAGATAGATAATTTTTAGTCAAAGACATACAACGATTTATTTTAACTTGTGGATGGAGTTATTTGTTTGGAATAAATGCTTCTCGGATACGCGAGGGGAATAAATCCCTGCGAAGACATTAAGTTTCTTTTCCAAGTCAGCGGATCGCTCCACATGACAGATTGTGCAGGCAACACTCCTTCCTGGCTGCTTTAGGGGTTTATTGTTGCAGGAAATAAAATTTCCACGCTTTTATTAGCAATTAAACACAAATAAAAAGGTAAAAATCTTTTTCTTTTTTTATGGACCACTTCATCATGTTCATTATTGCCTTTTCTCCTTTGACGAATAAACCCACAAGGTCTATTTTTTCTTGAGCTATCTTGATTAACACTTTTAAAGTTATATTTTTCTTTGAGAATTTTGTAAAATAAAAGTCTGAACGTAAGATATAACAAAGACTTTTACTATTCTTTTATTTTCATTGTTCTACGTCATATTATTTTCTTCAAACTTTATATCATACATTTTATTCTTCTAAAACAAAATGTTTAAAAAGAGCCATTTATAAAACGATTTTATTTGCAAGGGGCCATTGTTTGTCATTGTGTAAAACACCTTTGTAATCACAAAATTGGTTAACTTTGTCCTAAGCCAGAAAACACATATGTGAGATCTGGCAAGTTCCAAAAATATCCACGAGAAAAAATTCGTCCTTTTGAGTTCTACAAGACTATCTAATTGGTTTGTAACAAATATGGCAACATCCTATGCCTAAAATATGTACCTAGTAACACATCCGGAGGTCGTGGCTCTGTTAGTATCAAAAGCGGCGAATTCCTTTGTATACAATCAAATACAGTGAAACCCCTCAAATTCGAACTAATTGGGGCTGTAGCCTGTTCGGATTATTCGAAAGCAGCTTCTGCAATTGAAGATAACTGATATCAAGTGAAAGATTAAGTAATATTTTATGTGTTTCTATTATTATTTCATTGTTTTTGCAAAGTGATTAACCTAACCTAAAGAATTTCAATAACCAACTTTTACCGTTTTTAAATCCTGGGTGACATAAGTATGTAGACACATTTACACTTTGTTAGGTATGCTAACTGTACTTCTTTGTTAATTTTTCAACTAATTATTTAAAATAAGGTTACAATGTAGAATATATAAATAATCGTTTTTGACTAAATAAATAAGTTTATTTTTATTGCTTTCGGATTTCTCGGGATTTCGGATTTCTCGGGTTCGGATTTGAGGGTTTATTATCATTTCTTTCATTTCAGTATTATCATTTCTCACTTATAACCAAAGACCGATTTTTATTTTATTCCATATTTTGATTACTAATTATCAGCTAACAAATATTTACGAATTATATCATTTTAAGCTTTTATGTAGGTATAAATTTTTATATGACATAAAAATGTATATTTGGGTAATTGGATAAAATCGTATATTTTGGAGTTTTATTCCATAAAAATGAATTATCATTTTCTATAGGAATTTTTTTATTATATGAATCGCTTAGCTTAATTAGATTTCTCAATTTCATATGAGTTTAATTGCATTTTTTTTCAAATTTACGGCTAAGTTTTTAAACCCAAATATTTGAACTGTGCTGTAAAAAAATCGTAGCTGTGTGACTTTTTTTAGTATTTTTCGTTTTTAAGAAAAATAATTAATATTATGTATATAACTCAGGATTTGGATAAAGGAAATAAACAAAAGAACTATATATCCAACCAAATATCATTTAAAGGAGACAATAAAAGAGTGTTTTGTGAGTCTTTTAATTGTCTCCTTTAATTTATAAAAATTCTACTACTATCGGCAAAAAGAAACATTCAATTTAAAATATCATTTATTAGAAAAATTATTCCTTTTTAGTGTTGTTTCGAAACAGACGTTTCGGTGGGTTTTCTCTCCTTCCTCAAGGTTCAAAAAGATCAATGAAGGAAGTAAATAGCACCCTTCCTGAGATATTAGTATATCAATGCGTCACCAAAAGAAAAACTTTAAACATTATGGATATATATTTTGATGAATGCCCTAAAATTACAAATATGTATAAAATCAAAAATATTGGGGATTACTACTTTTCTATGTATCTATACTTTTTAATTTAAAAAAAAATTCATTCAAAATAGGGTTCACTTTGCTTGATTTCGGGTTTCGCGCAATTTTTGTATATAGAATATTATATATCTATCGAACACACAAGAAGGGATTACTGTATAAAGTTGATAACAAAAACGGTTATTTTTCTGATTTCTTTTCATACATTTTATGAAATATGTAAATTTCTTTCTCATTCTTTTAAATATTGAATAATGGGTATAGTTATAGTATATCAACTAAACTTAGATTAAATTAAAAAAAAGAATAAGAAACGTTTTTTCTGAACTAGTGTGTTTGAATACCTAGCTGGTAAATGGGGCAAGCACCAAGTCTTTTTGTTAAAGAAATTGGTTTCCTTTTAAATTATTAAATAATTTTGTCTTACAATGTTTTTGGATGGTTTTGGAGCCTTTAAGGTGAGTTTGAATATTAAACATGTTTACCTCTTAGGTTTATTAGACTTTACTCGCAAATATTTCTTCAACCCTCTTTTTTGACTCTTCCGAGTTTGCCAACTTAAGTTTGGAACAAAAAACATGATTTATTTTCTCTTTCAGGGGTTACATAACATTACCACTAAATATTGGATCTTTGAAATTTTATAAATATATTATTTCTTATTTTAAATCTTCTCTTTTGGTCTTTGTGGTCTATTTACAGGCCTCGTCAAAGAGGGATGAGATAGACGATTTCTGGGATGCACAATATAAATCGTATAGCTTAATCCATGGCCCTACAAGATTTATTTTAGAGAAGAATTTTATATATTTTCTTATTAGAATACAACAGCTGAGCGCCCTTAGTGAATCCTCCAGTACACACATTTTCCCATTATTAAGTGATTTTTTTGTTGAATTCAACTTAGATATATAACTCATATTAAAATAATTGTACTGAGAAATTTAGAAAATTTGGAATGGACATTTTCAAAGCTGTTTTGATATTATACAAATGAAAACATCCATTGTATTTTGATACTATTTGTCTATACTGTGAAGATTCAACATCTGTCGGTATCGATCACTCTCTAAAAATAGATAATTGTCATCGGAGATAAATTACGGGCCGAAGAAGAAAAACATTTGTTTTATTTTTAATTAATAAAAAATGAATTTCCTAATTTAGTCATCAGCGCGATGGAATTTACCATTTTGCTTCACGTATTTATGCGAAGTAACGTTCTAATATACATAATAATCTAATCTAAGACATAATAATCTAAGATCTTTGATAAAATTGTCCTTATATAACTTCTCATATTATTATGATAAACTTAATGTTTTAATTTAAATAAAAGTGCAAGTAAAAGTAAAAAAAAATACCAAAACAAAGACTGACCATAACCCTGCAAGATTCCGCGACATTTCAGCCCCCGACAAAACATCCCCCGACAAAACATCCCACGACAAAACATCCCCCGACAAAATATCCTTCAGACAAAATATCTCATGACAAAATAACCCTTCCCCTCGTGAATCTTATAAGTAATGCAAATCGACTCCGGTTCGGTTAATATATATTCAGTTCGGCTCGGTTGGGTTCGTATAGCTCCTTTTCGGGCTGGTTTTTAGACGGTTCGGTTGGCGTCAGCCGAACTGAATATATATTAACCGAACCTCCGAAAGTTTAGTCCGGGCGGGGTGTGTTTCGGGCTCCCATTTTTTTTCTAATCAACAAACATTGAAAACCGAACCAGCCAATCGTCGCGGGGTGTGTTTTGGGCTCCCATTGTTTCCTAATCAAACATACATTGAAAACCGAAAAGCCAATCGTCAGGCGGGGTGTGTTTCGGGCTCGCATTTTTTTTTCTAATCAAACACACATTAAAAACCGAACCAGCCAATCGTCTGGAGGGGTGTGTTTGGGGCGCTATATTTTCGCCCAATATTATAATAATAATTAATAACGATAATGATTAATAACACTTTTAACAAACAATCAATAATTGTGTAATGTAAACATAGACGATAAATAAGTAAATATAGATGATAAATACTATATTATAGATAGTAGAAATAATAAATTGTTAGTTAGAAAATCTAACGACAGACAACAGCACTTTCAAACGGCTAATTAGCCGCCAAAATATGAAAGTCTGTTTATATTATTCAAAACTATGATTATAAGCTTCTCCCTTAATCTCTTTTGTATTCTCCCTTATACTAGGGAATATTTTGTCAGAAGATATTATGTCCTTGGTATATTTAGTCGGGGGATGTTTTGTCGGGGGCTGAAATGCCGCGGTACCGCCTGCAAGGCTAAAACCAAGATTGTATTTGCAAGGTCAAGACCAATAGGAAGATTATTGCAGTCTTATTCTTATATAATGCTTGGTTTTCCCAGCCATAGACCTACAGAGACAAAATAATATGAATAAATTATATAAATTAATTAATAAAATATAATAAATTATTATTATTATTATTGTTTGATAGGGCCTCCACCTCTCCCTTTTAGCCCTTCCATCCTCTCTTATTAAGATCTCATGATATGGTAACTAGTAATTCGTGACATACATAATAATAATGCGTAAAAGTCAAGTTTTATGAAAATAATTTCAACTAAAAATGTGAATTCAATAAAAAATATAGAGGGACATGTGAAATAAAAAACATTCGTTTTAATTGAAGTTACTAATATATTCTCGACTCATTTAATAAATTGATGATATTGAACTTGGCAGCACATTAGATCTCACTACTTTTTTGGCAAACGGATTTTATTAATCGAACTTGGCCTTTTTTTACACAAGTGTTTTTGTTGAGATTTCACTTCTTTTTGTAAGTTGTATGGGAATTTAGCCTGCAAGATTCACGCATTTATTTTAAAGGCTGATGAAGATCTTTTTCGATTTCTCACTTTATTAGTGATTCAAGTTATTGGACTATGTCAAATTTTAGCATTCTAGTGTCGTTGAATTTTCACTATTAGTTACTTTAGCTCATAAGTTGCATTCCTTCATTTTAGATGCTGATTAAGGGAAAGTTACAGTTTTTCGATTTCTCCCATTATTAATGCCCCAAAATCTACTATCATGCCAAATTTTAATATTTTATACCCTTTGAATTTTTACTTGATAAGAATTTATATTATAAACTTCACACCTTCTTTTAAGATTCTGAGGAAGGAAACGTTTCGTTTTTCGATTCTCTTCTTTATTAACCAAGCTATACCAGTATGTCAAGTTTCATCATTCTAGAGTCATTGTATTTTCACTATATGTTAATTTAGTCTATAAATTACACTAAAATTCAGACAAAAATGTAAAAAAGAATTACTTTCTACTGCTCTAGGTGTCGAGCGTACTTACCTTTTCCTCTTCATCTTTTAGTACCAAGTTTAATAAACATGATTTACACTAAAATCCGCTTTATTATAGTTTGTTAATTCAAAGCTATATGAGCATTTTTTCAACGTGTACAAAATTAAATTTTTGTCAAGTTTTAATTTATTTAGTTGATTATCAAATTTGTTGGTGGATTATAAAAAATAGCTTAAGTAAAAGCTGTGAGGGATGTACACCAGTTTATTAAATATTCGTTGATGCTAAAAAATATTTTCCTCGTCATCGCCCACTTAAATAAACGAGGGTCTCAGATGACGCTAGATATTGTTGACATTTTTGATCGAGACGGCAACAACAAAAACCTTTTTAAAGAATAAGAACGGACATTTGTTCTATCCTTTGTATCGCCTTTTTGTTCCGTTGGCGGATAAATCTACCTCTCTATTTCATATTTTCCCCTGGATACCCAGCAAGATGCTCACTCCTTCAATTCCATTTTATTAAATTACATTTTTTATGTCAGGTTTTCAGATAAATTTACAGTAATATTATATAGAGATACTGTAATAAAAATTCTTTTAAAGAAATTTGGTTTTCTTTTTCTTTTAACTGAAAGAGGCAACAAAGATATTTATTTCTCATTGAAAATGATTACATTTCCAGTGGGGAAACCTAATTTAAAAAACCTAATTTGTTAATATTTATTTTTATTTTTACTTACATAGAGTATACGGAATTATAAGTATCTAAAGACTTCTCTGCAAAAACCTTGACCTCTTCTAAACAAGACAACTTTTGAACACTAATTCTAATACGGTATAGAGTTGAAGAATAAGAAAGCCTTATTAACTCCATTATCCCTTTTTGAAATTTTCCAATAAAATACAAATTTAATACGAAATTAAGAAAATTAAAAAAAAAAGATGTCAACCAAATTATTTAGAAAAGGGTTCTTAAATGGCTTTAGAACTACAGTGAAACTCCTCAAATCCGAACCCCGGGAATCCGAAATCCCGGGAAATCCGAACGCAAAAAAGAGAAACATATTTATTTAGTCATAAAACAATTATGTATATATTCTACATTATAACCTTATTTTAAATAATTAGTTGAAAAATTAACAAAGAACCACAGTTAGCACTAACAAAGTTTAAATGTGCATACATTCTTATGTCATCAGTATTGAAATACTGTAAAAGTTGGTTATTGAAATTCTTTAGGTTAATCACTTTGCAAAAACAATGAAATAATAATAGAAACACACAAAATATCACTTAATCTTTCACTTGATATCAGTTATCTTCAATTTTCAATCCGAACAGACTATAGCCCCAATTAGTTCGGATTTGAGGAGTTTCACTGTAAGTTTAAATATTTTTCAAATACTTGTAAATTCTTAAGACTGATATTAGGGGTTTCTCTATTCGTTTAAAAAAATGTCCTATAATTTCAGAAATAGTTATGAAACACTTAGAAAATACATTAATTAATCAAATACCGTTCATTTTTGTTCAGGAAGAATAGTGAAGGTTCTAGATTAAACATATTTAATAAAATTTAAATTTAAAAATATAAATATAAATAACATACCAAGACCGATGTACACATTTGATGTTTTTTATAATTTTGTTTTTAATAATACATAACAACTCTGTTTTCACTCAAAATATTGAGTTTGCAAATATTGTAAAAATCAATTATTATTTTATTTATATAATTTATTTTGTTATGTATTGCTATTCTTACATTTTATGCTCATTACAGCTCATTAGAACAGAAGATGATATTACTTACTACTTACTTCCAATGGCCAAATCGCCCTTGTAGAGCTTGAGCCTCTCGCGTGATGCCTCTCCATATCCCTCTATCCTGGGCCAATCCCTCCCATCCTACCCCCACGTGAAGCTCTCGCAGATCTCTGACGACATTATCCAGCCATCTTTGTCTTGGTCTGCCTGGTGGTCTTCTTCCAGGCGGGTAGCTCTCGTGGAGGTTCTTTATGTCCCTGGTTTTTGGAGCACGAGCCACATGACCGGCCCATTCTAGTCTTCTTTTCCTCACTACACTTGAGATATAAGGCTGCTTTGTCATGTCTCTGACTTCTTCCTCGGATCTTCGTCTCCATTCACCAGAAGTTAGATCTTGAACAGGTCCACATATATTCCTGAGAACTTTATTCTCGAAACTTATCAGTCTCCTCTGGTTAAGTAGCGTCATTGTCCACGACTCACAGCCATACATCACAACCGGTCTTATTAAGGTATTGTATATTTTTATTTTTATTTCTCGTGATAGAACTCTCATTCGAAGTAGTCCATTCAGACTTGCCAAAGCTCTATCACCCGCATGTATTCGAGAGATTATTTCCTGGTCTATTCTGGCATCCGACGTCACTATAGCGCCCAAATATTTAAACCTCGATACGCCCTCAAAAACCCTGTTCCCCACTTTCATTGGTGTGCAACTTGGTATGGATCTTGACATTAGCATGTATTTGGTTTCCTCTTCACTTATAACTAAACCCACCTCATTCCCTCCCGTCTCGAGCGCACCGAACATTCTCTTCAGTCCTTACTCACTCATGCAGACAAGATCAATGTCATCCGCATATCCGAAGGCCCTCAGTACTCTGCCCAGAGGCACGCCCGCGTCAACCCGTTTTACACTCCTCATTATCTTCTCCAAAACTAGATAGAACAGCAATGGTGACAAGGCATCACCCTGTCTCAAACCCGTTCCAATTTCAAAAGGCTGAGATAAGTTTCCACCCAGCTTCACTCTAGATTTTGATCCGCACACACATACCTTTGTCATTCTGATTAATTTCTTGGGGAATCCAAACTCTTCCATTATAGCAGAAGATGATATTATATAATTAAAACCGAAACTGTTTTCTACAATTGGGAGTTTTTATTCGACAGAGGATTTCTATACTGGATGAATTCCTCTCTTTCTCTTTCCTAATTTATAGAAATATAAATTACTAGTTAGTATCTATATATAGTATATAAAATTAAGATTTTGTCTGTACATTGGTCCAAATCACGCCAAATTTTGGTTGCACACGTTTCAAGCAAAGTTATGAACGAAAACACCCTCAACAAAATTCCTGTCTGTCTGTCTGTCTGTCTGCCTGTATGTATATTTCCGTGGTTTCCGCGAAAAGTTGCTCAAGATTCACGTAAAAACGGCTGAAGGGATTATTATGAAATTTGATATTTGCATCAGATATCTTCTAGCTTACGTGTATAGCTATATAACGTTTTGATATTTTGACCCCAAAAGGGGGTTGGGGGGCGGGGGGCGCACGAAACTATTAACCATACGGAAAATTTTATTTTAAGCAAAGTTGTAGGAGATGTGATTTCTGACAACTTTTATTTAAAAAATTCCCCTCCCAAAAACCACCCAAAAAGGTGGGGGGGTGAAAAAATAAATTCTTGCCCTTAGAGCAAACTCAACCAAATTTTGTATACATAATCTGTGGGCCCATAGAGAGCTAGAAATGCAAAAACAATCCACCCATAATGGGGGGAGGGTCAATAAATGAAAATTCTTGCTCTTGGACCAAACTCAACCAAATTTTGTATAAATAATCTGTGGGTCACTAGAAGGTGCGGTTGTGGTATGAGGGTCCGGGGGTGCTAGGTGGCGGTGTGATGCGCGGGGATGAGGGCACGGGGTGGGTGAGGTGCGGGGTGGTAGTGTGGTGGCACGGGGTGGGTTCCGGGGTTGGTGGGGTGGTGGGGTGCGGGGGTGGTGGTGCAGGGTGGAGTGGGGGTTTAGGTGAGGGTCCAGAGGCGTAGTGGGGTGGTGCGGGGTGGAGGGTGGTCGTGGGTTGGGGTCCAGAAGGCGTGCCCCCTGGCTAGAAAGAGGGCCACCGAAGGCGGGTCTTGCAGTTATTCATAAATAAAAGACAAATTATATTATGTATATATATTTTGGGTTACAAGCCCATCTTCAGGAGTTCACATAGAAAATTGAATACGAAATAGAAAAATGGAAAATTATTTAGGGGTAAATTTTTAACTTAACTGAAGATGGGCTCCTAACCAGAAATATATAGTCTTGCTCAAAAGCAATTAGTCATTTATTTGTGAATTCTACCTAGTAATTTATATTTTTAAATTTAAATTTTTAATTATATGAGAATTTATTTCATTAAGAAGAATTTTGTCAATGATCTTACTAGAATATTATAGAGGAAATTCGCCTTTAGGGTTAAGCTAACTGCCCGGATAGCGTGTTAGCGCTCGGGTTCGACTCCTGAGGGAGCGAAACCTGACATATAATATATACATAATAATCTACTAAGATCTTTGATAAAATTGTCCTTAAATAAATAAATTCTCATATAATTAAAATACAAGTATGAAAGGAAGTTGTTCTATTTATGAAAAAAAATTTCAATCCACTTTTTCAAAGAGATAAGATAATCAAATTTTTATTTTTATTTTTTAAATACCGTTCAATGAAAGTATGATGTGATTCTAGAGTGTCAGCCAGGGCTAATGGAAAGTAAAAATTTCGAAATAATTTAATGAAACGTCATCGTCAAACTTTAAAAAACTGACGTTTCGGAGAATCTCCCCTTCTTCTCCAATAAGTCAATGAAGGAAGCATATAAGCACCACCTTCCTGTCTTATCTATAGTGTTGCTTTTTCATCGACATCAAAATCAATATTGATATAGTAGACAGGAAGGTGACCGTTCCATGCTTCCTTCATCCACCCTTTTAAACTCTGAAGTAAGAGGAAGGATGATCAGCTTAGAAAAAAAACAGTAAAAAAAAGTGCTTTGAGGAAAGCTGTTCTCGTTGAAAATTTTTAATACTAAATTGAATGAGAGGTAAAATTAGCTGACGTGTTATGATGTGGCCATCCACTTGACTTTACCATACAATCTGGCCCCTAAAATTATTTATAATCATGTAGGGGGAGGGTTAGTTTTTGCATGTTTAGACTTCTGGGGTCCCACTGAATATGTATACAAAATTTGATTGAGTTTGGTAAATGGGCAAGATTTTATTTTTTAACCCCTCCCCCATTTTGGGGGGTTGGTTTTTGTATTTTTTGACTTGTGGGCGTCCACTGATTATGTATACAAAATTTGGTTGAGTTTGGTAAATGGGTAAGATTTTATTTTTTAACCCCTCCCCCATTTTGGGGGGTTGGTTTTTGCATTTTTTGACTTATGGGCGACCACTGATTATGTATCCAAAATTTGGCTGAGTTTGCTCAGATGCCTGGATTTTTAATTTTTAATCTCTCCTCCATCCCCCTTAATTTTGTGTCGATATGCACCAAAATCTAATCAGCTCTTGATCTCAATGGACCAAAACTACGTGTGAAATTTGGTTTCGATATTCCCACTAGTTTTTGAGCTAGCTCGTCCACAAAAATTTGGGAACGCACAGACTAACGGACAACCAGACAGACTAACTAAGAGACATTTTGACAAAACAATTATTATCTCGAAAAATATTATTTTTTCGATGTTCACTTATGAGAGCTTTTTTGAAGGCCGAAATGCCATGGTTTCGCTCAATTTTTTTTTATTCAAAATACTTCCCACCGTTTTTGAGATATTTCGAAAAAAAGAAGAAAAAAAAACCACTTTTTTCATGCACGATTACAATACTTGACCATACCCTGTATGGGAAAGTAAAAACAACAGCTTCATCGCTAGCCCAACTTGCATTTGGCCGCTTTTTAATAGTAAAATCCACTTGGGGTACGCAAATCATGATGGAATATTTTTTAATAACGCGAACATTTTTTTATTTTGTGTTTATTATCTTGAAAATAGATAATTTATTTTTATATCCTTTAAGATTAAATTCAGTTGAAGGTTGTGGAGAATGAGGGAGCGCTATCTCGTCCACATTTTTAGCAAATAATGCCGGTAGGTGGAGTCTCAAAAAAGAGCAAAGAGATCAATGGAAAAAATTCGCGACAAAGCGAGTCGAGCGGATATCTTCGTAAAGAATATCTAAGAAAAATACAATTTGCCTAAGGCGAGAAAATAATTCTTCGGGCTTAAAGAAGAAATAACTAGAAGCTTTTCATTTATAATAGCTTTTATTCTCCTCCCTCCGCTCATCCCTGTACGCACTCAACAAAAATAAACTCACTACTCAAAGCAGTTTAATCTTTTACTTTACTTAATAAATCTTCTAAATAAGAAATGTTCAAGAAGGCATTGCGTTTTCAAAGCAAAAAGAATCCGATTCTTAATATCTATTTTTATTAAAAGAAAAAACCCACTTTAATGATAAATGATTCAAATAAAATTCTTCTTAGGTTTACATAAAAAAAATCATAACTACATGCATTATCGTGTGGTTAGAGAATTTTATATTTGTTTGCCTTGTTCAACCCGTAAACTGGGTTTGTATATCAATAATTTTACTCTGTTATGATTAGGGCTTGGATTTCGCCTTTTTTTTATTTATGCCTTAAAATTTAGGCCAATATGATATCTATGCGTTTCATTAAATTCTGAATAAAATGAGAGGCATTTGTTAGTGCCTATAATGCCTATTTTGCCCTATTCTGGGTGTTAGTGCATATTTCATCTATTAAATGCCTATCTTAGAGCCTATTTTAACTAAATTTGGTAATTTACATTTTTTATGATACATTTTCTAAATTTAAAAGTTTTTTTGAATTATTAAGAAAATATTCCGAAAAAATTATTAAGGTGGGGAAACTGGATCCAAGCAGCTATATGTTATGCTCACCATTTGGATGAAATTCAAAAGGTACATTTGAATTTTTTTTAATATTGTTCTGTAATTCTATTTATTTATTATTTTAGGTCATAGAAACATTCAATGAAGATGATGCTTTATCTATAAGGGAGGTTAAGAATGCTTTAACTTCTATTACTCTTGATTTAGCATAATATAAAGTGTAATTTTAACAATCTACCTGTAACTATTATACCATTAGAAGCAAGAAATCTCTCTTTTGATAGAGTCCATAAAAATATTCCAGAGATTTCAAGAAAATATAAAAAAACACCTGGTCCTATTGCCTTCAATCTCAATCAAAAAATGGACAAAATACTGAAGCATAATGGTTGGACAATAATGGAAAGAATAGCCAGGAATTTAGAAGGAGTAGTGCAAAAGAGGAAAATTTAACACCATGCAAAATGACTTATGTGAAATTAAGTGCCTATTTTTTACTTAAAATGCCTTTTTAAGTGCCTATTTTAGTTATTTTTAGTGCTTAGTTGCCTGCCTATTTTAAAGATGCTTAGTGCTTATAAATCCGAGCCCTAGTTATGAACTACTATTTATATATCTACATATATCTAACATATACTGATAAGTGTTTTAAATTTTAAGAAAAAAAATATTTTTTTAAATTCAATTGAATGACTACCAGCTAATCAAACTGGAAAGTTGATTTTGCATTTGGTATCAGAATCTATTATATAATATTAAATCAAAGTGTGGATATTAGACAGAAGAGTGCTAAAAACCTATCTTGGCCAATGGCGAGATATTTCGAGTCGAACTTATTTAACAATTATAATGCAAAGGATAATCTGTGAAATAAAATTTTATAAAATCTTTTCTAGTCCTCGGCAAAAACAACATTCGCTAGTCTAGTGAATGGTATTTTGGAAAAAATTGAATGCAATTAAAGCGAGGATTTTTTTGTTTAAAATAAAAGTTAATTTTTCTTCCAAATCATGTGACATACTAAATATGTAACTAATTAAAATTGAAAGTTTCTTTTTGCCGAGGCTAGCAGAATTTTTATCTATTAAAAGAGACAATAAAAGAGTGTATCTTCTGCTGGAATAATAAATTTAAAAAATTATTATTTCAGCAGAAGATACACTCTTTTATTGATTACTTGATTATATAACTAATGTTCACCTGTTATGTTTTTCATCTCTCTTATACAAAGACCAAGTTTTGCAATTTAAATGTTTAAAAGGAAATGTGAAAAGGTCTTTAATTAATTATATCATATGTAATAAAGAATATTCATGTGTCACAAAATTTTGCAGGTACTATAATATTAACTACTAAATAAGCTAATCTACTAAATAAATGGTATTTTTGGCATAATGAAACTTCAGAAAAGCTGATAGAAATAAATAGTAAAAAATAAAATATTAGTTGTTTTAAAACCTTTTTTTAATACAAAAATAAAATTTACTTATATGACTCCGTCCATAAATTACATAAAAGTCACACGAATTTTAAGACTTTTACACCCCCCCCCCTGTGTCAGATTCTGTCACATATTCATTGAGACCCCTCCTGTATTGTGACCATATAATTTAATCATTTGACTTTTGGGACATCACAATTTTTAAGATCCCCGGGCCACTTCTGTAAGATTTTGTTACAAATCTAAACAAAAACCTCTAAATTTTTACTTTATGGTCAAGTACCTATTGTAATTGTGCATGAAAAATGTGGGTTTTTCCTTCGATTTTTCCAAATATCTCAAAAACGGCAATAACTAGTTTTATTTAAAAAATTGGGCGAAACCATGGTGTTTTGTTCTACAAAAAAGTCCTAATAATTTTCGGGGTCAAAATTGGGGGATTCAAAAATAATTAAAAGAAGATATTATTAATTGCTAATGGGGCCAAAATTAAGAGGGGATTCTTTCGTAAATATTATCATTTATTTTAATTCAATATTAAATATAAGATAGGACGATTGGATGGATAGGTGTATGGTAAAGTCACGTGGATGGCCAAATCATTTTATTTATATTATTTTGGTACCTATATTTCGAAATAAAAATGGCCAAAATTTTCGTGTAATATACTTATTCACCCATCAGGCGTTGTTTCGGAGCCTCAAAAATAAACATTGATGGCTTGAAATATTGGCGGAAGGCTGAATAAATATAACATATCTAGATTTTGACCATAATTTTATTTCTATCTATAGATACCTAAAGAATCAAATAATTTCCTTTTCTGATATGATTTTGATTTTTTGCTAAGTAATTTCAACAGTGTAATTTATTCCTGAACTCTTTAGTAGTGAATATAGTTTTTTCTTAAGCATTTATACATTAATCCTTTCTGAGTTTCCACACCTTAAATTACTTTTACGTCTAGGTTACCAAAATGTATCCCCCTGAATTTAATTCTTTCAACTTGTCTTAATACACTACTGTATCTTTTGTTGATAAAGACTAAAACCTTAACCTTTATACACGTATTGACTTTACCACTCTTTTGAACTGCCATGGATTCTCATATATTTTTTATAGCCGTTTGAATTCAAAGATATTTATATTTTTTTTTTTTTTATAAATTTTATTAAACCAGTTATTTTACATTAACTAATGTATACATTGTATTTTTGCTTCGATTCCGGAGATTACTTCTCCACCATCGAGTGTCCTTATTCATCTTTAGTCCTTGTTTTTAATAAGAGGAAAAATCTAATTAGATAAAAAAACCTCTTTTCAGATAATTATTTCAATTCCATTATTACCCAATCAAGTCGATTGGTTTTAATTATTATCCTCTCAATCCAAAGATATTTATAAATTAATTTTATTTACTTATATTTCATTTCTACCTGTTTCATAAGTGGGATCTAAAACCTATGATTATTTAAGTGACATTATCAAATGTTTCTCTAGATCTCTAACCTTTTGTAAACTAGCTCATCTTGGTTGATAAAAGCTCTCTAAATTATTAATTTAACCAAGAGTATCGCCCCTTGTTTCTCCTGAAACCGAATTGATACTGTTTAATCCATATATTTTTACATTCTCTTTTGAATTATTAAGATTAAAGTCTTGGCGTTTTCATTCTCAAATGTTCCCACTCGCCTGTCTTATTTCAATTGTGATAAAATACTTTAAAAAAATTATCTTTAATGATTCTTGATTTGAACATTTTGCAAATTAATTTAAACCGCGTTTTTTCTTATATTTTTTGAGATTATAGGCTCTCATTTTTATCTTCTCTTGGGCTTTGTTTTGATTTAATTTTAAACAAGGATGGAATCACATTTTCGCAAATTTCAAAAAAGAATAATAAATAATCATAACTAATTAAGCTGGCTTGTCTTCAGAGGAGAAAATAACATAAAAAATCGAGTGTTCAAATTTTCGCCATCTAAATATCCTAAAAAAAAAACAGTTCTTGATATCATCTATTTTTAATTGAACTCTTTTTTTAACCTACTTCAAAAAAGGAGGAGGTTCTCTATTCGACTGATTTTTTTTTGTGCCTATGTTACCTCATATCTCCGCCAATTGTCAACCGATTTTGAAATTTTTTTTGCATTGGGTCCAGTCTAGCTTCCGATTGGTCCCATTTTTTTCGTTTTTTTTTCATAGGTATTAGACCTTTTTTATTAGGTTTGTTTAGACCAAACCTCTTTGTTTATGAACCGATTTCGATGGTTCTTTTTTTATCCGAAAGGGGGTGTCTTAGGGATGGTGTCATATTAATTTGGTCAAGTTCTGATGATATGATCACCATTAATAACATCACTAAAAAGAGAAAAATAAAAATAATTTTTAAGAAAAAATAAAAACCGACTTCAAAAAATTAAATGCAACAAATAAAATACACTAAAAGGTATAAACTAATTATTATCTTATTTAGTTACAACTAAACGACGAAATATTAACATGAAATTACTTTTTGAAGTTGGTGCCAAACATATACCTTTTATGAATCGCACTCGACGGATCTTACTTAATACGTTTGGCGGGTACGCTCGCTTATAGGTATAGTTTGTTTGGTACCGACTTCAAAAAGTAATTTCATGTTAATATTTCGTCGTTTAGTTGTAACTAAATAAGATAATAATTATTTTATACCTTTTAGTGTATTTTATTTGTTGCATTTAATTTTTGAAGTCGGTTTTTATTTTTTCTTAAAAATTATTTTTATTACATTTTATTTTAATAAAATCACTTAAAAAGTGCTTTTGACAATTTTCCATTGATTATAATTCGGTGAAATTTGTCCGCTTTGTAATCTAATCGAGTAACGGGATTCTTTCGATCTAGCATTTTCGCTTTAGTTGTGGTCGGAAATTTGTCCGGGCAACAGCAGAGGCTACGTACACTCATTCCAAGGTAAACAACCATTAATATCTCCCCTATATTCTATATTTATTCTATCTCTATATACATATATATATGGTATAAATGAAACCCATAAACCATCCATTGACTATAGTGAATGAATTCAAAATAAATTGGAGGAAAAAGTGAAACTTTTTCAAGATTCAGAACGCTTTTTTCAGTTTCAGTAAATTAATTATTTTAAATGACAAATATCTAAATCTGATTTTTCTTTAAATTTAATATTTTCTTACCTAAAATATAAATTCAAAATTTAAGCTCGTCACTTAGAGTCACAGCAAATAATTTTTCTTTTTTAATTTTTGACTGAATTTTAGTGAAATTAGGTAATTTAAGAACTCGAGCTTGATTTCCGGGGGGGGGGGGTGAAAACAACCTTATATAACTATATATGTATATTCAAAGATAATACATTCCATCTTGGATTTAGTAGATGACAGAAATTAGCAGCAGTAGATAAGAGAAATTAGAAATTTAAAGTCTATTTCTAATAAAAATTTGAACTTTTATAGAAATATTATATCGAGTTTAATTATTTCTAAATATTTCTAAGTTGAATGTTCTATCTATATAAATAACGAGTATCTATTTAGCCCAAGCGCAATAGTGAAAAGGCTGTTCCTAGAATAATAGAAATTAAGAAATTAACTTCTACTAGTCTAAAACAGGTTTGGACTTGAATCCTTGCCTTAGCTGCTATAAAGGAAGAGAGATCATTATATCCACGCCCTTTTCCACAATTAAATACTTTTATTTAAAATTTATTTAATTTGATCAAATACTAGGGGTGTCCAACCTTTTGACTTACACTGGTCGCTTTGAGGGAAAAACAAATGCCTCGGGCCGCATATAAAATTTACTAATTCCATTGATATTTGTTAATCAAAAAATATAGCTAATAATGTAGAATAATGATATCCACCAAGACAAAAAAGTAAAAAATTATAGCATTATAATCTTTGAGTTCTTTTCCTTCAGGATTTTGTTTTTAAATCATCTATCTACTTCTATTAGCAATTTGAAGTAGGTATTTTAGAAAGAAATCGAGTTTAATTATTTCTTAATATTTCCAAATTATTGAATTAAATGAATGTTCTCTCTATATACATATAATAACGTGTATTCAATTAGTTCAAGTGCAATAGTCAAAAGGCCATTCCTAGACTAATAGAAATTAAGAAATTAACTTCTACTAGTCTAAAACATCAGCGCACTTTTTAGTCATTTTTTTAGATTAATTATTTTTAATTACTGAAATAATAAATATTTAAAAAAATAGAAACATGAGATGAAAAATAATTTTTAATTATTCTAAACTTGGTCATTTTTGTCACCTGATAGTTGAGCTTATATAGTAATTTTGCTTTTAGTGAATTTCATTCTCGAAAATAGCTTTAGGTAGGTATATGTAAATTCATATTTCTAAAAAGGAATAAATATTGTGAAGCCAGGGGGAATATTTGTTTCAGAGTAGATATTTTTTATGAAATTTTAATAAAGAGAGATTATTAAATATTTTTTTCAGTTCAATGCCTGATTTGGAGTGCCATACATTCAATCGAGAAGTTTGCAGTTAAAATATTTAAATCTAATAAAAATGATTCAAAATATGCCAAAAATGTGATTATTTTTTCGGAAATCTCGATATATTTTTTAACATTCAAAATTGAAAATCTGTCTTTTATTCTTAGAAACCTTTTGGGGAGATTTTCTAATTTCTTCTTATTTTAGAAAAAAAATATCGGGTCATTTTGTATCAGATTTCTATTTTTTCCAGTAACATAAAAATCTCAATGTTATAAGGAAATTTATAATTTTATGTCGGGCCGTATTAATTGCTGTGCTGGCCCTGCGGTTTGGACAGCCCTGTACTAGAGGGACAACATTCTAAGTTGAATTTTACAGTTTGGATAGGAATTACCCGAGTCTCACTCACTGTGGATCGGGACTAGAATGATGAATGAAATTCGTAGATGGCAGCACTTGATGGCAACGCCTGTATTTAGACAACCTGATTAGACGAAACATTGCAAATTTCAGGGTTTGATTAAAGAAAGACGTCTGCTGCCAGCCAGCTACGATCGTTTATGTAGCTAGCTTGCTATAAAAACAAGACGAATTTTCTATGTCCAATCGGGTAATTAAGACATAGGAAATAACAGATAAAATATTTCTAATTAAAAAGACTGATGAGAAGGCCACAACTTTGAAACTCTAGTCTCGAACAAATAAATTTACTGTTTTGTAATGAAATTGTTTTTTGATCATTACTGTGTTTAACTATTTCTGAAAGGTGGAAAAAAATCATTATCAACCACGATTTCTTTTCTATCTACATATTTATGTTTTTGTCTGTAGAATAGAGTAAAAAAACTACATATATTTAAGGTCGTTTAACTTGTCAAAAAAAGAAGCGACTGTGGGTCAGTGGGTAGAGTGCTGGCTCGCCTCTCCAAATTAGCCGTTCGGAACCGGCGTTAAAAAGTAGATCCCGTATATCTGTGTAAAACAACTAAACACACTCAGCACAGGTATATGTGGAGAGGAGCCGACACCCGTTTCGGGTATGGCACTCGAAGAAGAAGAACTTGTCAAAAGAATAACACATTTAAAGAAAACTTTTATATTTGTTTTTGAGTAAATAGAATAAAGCACATAATTAGTAGTAAAAAGGTGATTTTAACAAAAGTCTTGTTGTGGCTTCTATAGCTATTGCCAGGTTGTAACCAGAGATGGAACATATGCCCTAAACTGGATTCATTTATTTGACACAACATAAATTTAAAAAAACCAAAAAACTGAATATAAAATCTATTTATTTATTTTTTTTTAATATTATTCGAATATGTTTTATATTAATTGAAAAAAAATATTTTGGACCCTGAAAAAAATTTCTGGTTACGTAACTGAATATTTATTACCCTGCTAAGTTTCATTTCTAATTTCTCTGAGATTTATATTTTTTCTTTGCCATGATAAAAGTACTCTTTTTCTTGAAATGGCTGAAACTATTTTAATAAAAAAATTTTAAGCGAATTCTCGGCTTTTCAATCGACAAAAAACCTTATATAGAGAAAATCTAAAAATGTATATTTTAAAAGATATTAATTATGTTGTGAAAATATATGGCAGTGAGTGCATGAGTCCGTGTAGTACCTATCAAATTTTTCGTACACTCTATCTCAAAAACCAATTGAGGTATCAAAGAGAAATTTTATATTCATATATTTTATAGTGAGATTAAAAATTGATTAAGATTTTAGTTAATGTTGGACCAAAAATTAGGGGATCGTTTTCATAAATAACACTACTAAACAATAAAAATAATTTTTAAGAAAAAATAAAAACCGACTTCAAAAAAATTAAATTCAACAAATAAAATACACTAAAAGGTATAAAATAATTATTATCTTATTTAGTTACAAGTAAACTACGAAATATTAACATGAAATTACTTTTTGAAGTCGGTGCCAAACAAACCATACCTATAAGCGAGCGTACCCACCAAACGTACTAAGTAAGATCCGTCGAGTGCCATTCATAAAAAGTATATGTTTGGCACCGACTTCAAAGAAATTTCATGTTAATAGTTTACTTGTAACTAAATAAGATAATAATTATTTTATAACTTTTAGTGTATTTTATTTGTTGCAGTTAATTTTTTTGAAGTCAGTTTTATTTTTTTCTTAAAATTTATTTTTATTTTTCTCTTTTTAGTGATGTTATTAATAGTGATCATATGATCAGAACTTGACCAAATTAATATGGCACCATCCCTAAGATACTCCTTTCCAATAAAAAAAGAATCATCGAAATCGGTTAATAAACAAAGAAGTTAGGCCTGAACAAACCTAACAAAAAGGTATAATACCTATGACAAAAAAATAGGACCAATCGGAAAGTAGACTAAACCCAATGCAAACATTTTTTCAAAATCGGTTCACAATTGGCGGAAATATCAGGTAACATAGGCACAAAAAAAAAATAAAAAATTCAGTCGAATAGAGAACCTCCTCCTTTTTTGAAGTCGGTTAAAAATGTATCCCCGTAAACCTAACAATGGGTTCCAGTAGAGTTTTATACGCTGATTATCATGCAATTTCTCGATTTTTTACAACACCTCAGAGTTTTGAGATATTATCTATCAAAATGACGAAAAAGGCCATTTTGACCTATTTCCAAATCCCATTAAATATTAAAAAGCAATATTTGAAATAATATTTTGTTGGCGTAATAGAAAAAACTTCCTCTTTGATTTTCAAATTGCCACTTGTTTTTAGCTCAATTCGAACTCGAGTTATAACTAAAAAACTAAAACTACGTGATTGTAAAGGATAATAAACATTGATAAAAACACAAGGTTTTAATTTTTTAGTTATAACTCGAGTTCTAATTGAGCTAAAAACAAGTGGTAATTTTAAAATCAGAGAAAGCTGTTTTCTATTAAAACAAAATATTTTGATTTCAAATATTGATGTTTAATATCTAATAGGATTCGAAAATAGGTCAAAATGGCCTTTTTCGTCATTTTGACCGATAATATCTCAAAACTCTGACGGGTTGTAAAAAATCGGGAAATTGCATATAATAATCAGCGTATAAAACTCTACTGGAATCCATTGTTAGGTTTACGGGGAGAAATTTTTGTTTAATTTTTGTCGAGGAGTGTAATCTGTCGACTATAAGCCCTTCCATAATTTTCCAACATTCTATTCCAAAATCCTTCCTAAGTCCTCACACTCTTCTACGTGTTCTGTCCTTTTTATTCCCTTTTAAACCACATCTCATATATGCTCCACCCATAAGGGCTATGGTTATAATCTATTATTCAAATGTATTGTAAATAAAGTAAAAATGTGCGGCCAAATCCGTTTTACTCGGGTCACAACACAGTCTTTAAAACAAATAGAATGATCCTTTGCTGAAATTTAGTCACATGTCCCGAAATTTATGAGTGAAAACTCGAATATAAATTTTTGGATCATTTGTAATATAATACTTAATCATTGAGAATTTAGGTAAAATGGACTGAAATAAATATGAAACTTTGGAAAAGTTCTGATATTTGACCCTTGGTTGAATCCATATTAGAAATTAAATACAAAAGTTCCATCTCTCTTTCGCTTCAAGTTAACAAACAATTATTATTGGATAACAAATGCGGCTCGCTTATGAATAAACAAGTTGCTAAATTTATAATTATTACTTTTCTTAGAAAGGCTCCAAAATTGTTAGTCTATATTAAAAATGAAAGAGATAGAAAGATGGATAGGCAAACAGAAAGAGAGAAAATATTGTCAAATGGAAAAGATTCTTTTTCCGTTAGAATGAACTTAATATTTATTCTTAGGAAGCAATTAAATTTCAGGGTTTCTTTCGTGGAAAGAATTGAAAACAATGAGAGAATTTTAATAACATTAAGCAATTATTAAATTTTAATATACATTTTAGAGTGAAAATACATTAATATTAAAATAATTAAAAATGAACTGAACTTTTATAAATCAAAGAAAAATAAATAAAAGATACATTAACCCAAGATATTTTAGGGAACGAAGTTTGTTTATAGTGAAACATTATTAATCTCCTTGTAAAACACCATCAACTCCAACCTAATATAATTTTAATAATGTTTCATTATAAACCAACACCGCGTTCCCTAAATTCGATTGATAATGCAAGTGAAGCACATCTTGCCTCCTTGTGAATCACCACCAACTCCAACCTAATATTACCAAAATATTTTTACTCAAAACAGTATCTCGTGAATATCCCACTTAATATAAAGATATTAATTATTTTGAATAAACTATTACATGTAAAATCACAGTAATTTAAATGTATAAAGAAAGTATTTGGAATTTAATCAACTTTACAAGTCTAAAACACATCCATTGGGAAAAGTAAGTCGAAATTTCTTTCTTTTGCAGAAAACTTCCCGATAATGAATCAAGAGGCAGGTTTTTGCATCTCTAATCAAACTTCTCAATTCTTGATACCAGATAGCTTAATCAGCTACTCTTCAGATATGTGCGCAACCATCTATAGACAAAGAGGCAACAAGACAGGTTAGTTTAGATTTCTCTGAAATTAAATTAGGTTGGAGCTGGTGGTTGTTTCGAAAAAAATTAAGATAAAGATTTTTTTTCTCCTTGTGAAACACCACCAACTCCAACCTAATTTAATTTTAACAATGTTTCACTATAAACCAACACCGCGTTCCCTAAATTTGATTTCTCTGAAAGGCGCTACTGAATGTGAAATTGAAATTTTGAGATACATACTACTACTAAAGGGCATTAGTGCCTGTCTCTGTATGTTTGTATGTTTGTACCTATGTTTGTCCCCCTCCCACCAGGGGATGGGGAGTCAGGGGGCTGGGGGTCCAGAATGCGGAGTTAGGGGGTGGGGTCAGGGAGCTACTAAAGGGGATTTTTGCCTGTATCTTTACCTATATACAGGGTGTTTCAGGAGGAATAGTAAATATTTTAGGAGGTGGTAGTATAGACGAATTGCAATAAAAAATGTCATATAACATGTGTCCAATTTTTATTGAGTAAAGAGATACAGATGTTAGTATGTAACCCAATATCAGCATCATGTGTAAATACGTGCGGCATGCTTACACACTACAGTACAGTAGACTTGGCCAACAAATCATAATGAAAACTTCAATGTAAACTAAAGCACAACTTCACAACTTGAACATCAACACTCTACTGGTGACATTCGATAAATACGGCCATAGCAACTGGTGTACCAAGACACGAAACGAAAATGCATTGAACTCAGCTGTATTACTGTACTCAATAAATTATTGCAATTCTTCTATACTACCACCTCTAACATATTTACTATTCCTCCTGAAACACCCTGTATATACCTATGTTTATATATTTGTATATCCTCCAGGGGTTGGGTGGTGGGGTCCAAGAGTGGGGGTTGCGGTCCAGGGGAAAGGTGGAAGTCCAGGGTGTGCGGGGTCTAGGGGTGGGTAGTCCAGGAGGTAGGTTTACTGGGAGGGTGATTAGAGGCGAGGAAGAAGTTCCGGGCTTGGGGAGAGGGTCGGTGGGATTGTGAGTAGTTGGAGATGAAGGAGAGGAAGTGTTTAAGTGACGGGGGGTCCAGGGGGCGAAGCCCCTTGGCTAGCAAGAGGCCCACCGAAAGCGGGCCTTGCAGCAAGTATTCTACTGAAACTAAGTTGAAAATTAACGGACAAATTCAAAACTTTTAAGTCTGGTTGTTCTATGGCCTGGAAACCCCAAGCTTAAATATGTCTATGTGATAATTAATCAACTATCATTAGTACAGTATACTGGAATAGTTTTACACATAGATGTCTAAAGATTAGAGAATTCAATCTACGGTACAGTGACATGAATAATGAACCAAGCATGGTTCAATAACTATTTCGGTTGACTGTCAGTTCCAATTTGGAATCCTACTTTCCATCTTTCTTATACATGCCCAATTAACAGAAACTGACACTTGGCAAATATAAAACAAGTTTTTCTAAGCTGTTTTGCAGGTCTCAAAAGAAAACCTGTCAAATAAGAAAGAAAAGATAAATAAAATCAGAAAAGCAAACAAAAAGAAATAACTATGCAAAAGCTAACAGAAGGAATTATTAATTGTTTGTTTATGAATATGAATGTATATTATAAAAAATTCGAAGCAGAATAAAAAAAAATATATATATTACAAATAAAAGTTTCTTATGAAATAGTATATATCTAATAAATAGAATGATAAAATTTTGGAGTAAAAAATATTTGTAAAACTTTTCTAATTGTATATGAATCTCTTAGTAAAAATAACAAAAAAAAATGATTGATCATCCAGAACAGATATACGAAATTAATTATATAAACTTCAGCTGAAGTGTTGAATCAAGCTTTGACTTAAAAGATGAAATACAACTTTTTTATCGCGGGTGATAAATTTCCATGTTTTTCCCCTTATCTTTACTAAAAACAAAAAACAAAAAGGAATTGTTTACGTGTGTCGAGATATAAGGGACGGGAATGTAAAGAAAATCCACGATCGCCTCTTTTGTCATATTTTTTTCTTTTTAATCATCCCTCTTTCATCGGTTTAAAACAACCCTTATGCTGTTTTTTCCCGTCCTTTTGAGCTATAAATTATTTTTATTTTATATAGACTGGTACATGTCTGAAATTCTAATGACCTGCTTTTCCAGGGATAATTTGAGACAAATGAAAATAGCATTTTTAGTTCGGTAGGTAAAACTGAATTTTTTCTCACTTTATTCTCGTACGGATGTAGTATCGTATTTTCGTCTAAGAAATCGATTAGCATAAATTAGAAAAAACAATGTCGGTGTCTGAAATATTTTTTTTCCACTTAAATTGTCATTAAGAAAATGAAAATATGATTTCGGATCAATAAATGAACCAAAACAAATTTCCGCTCTTTTCAATATAGTAATTTTTCAATTTCAATGAGAATCGAAAAGAAAAGAAAATAGATTTAAGATTTTCCAATCAATTCAACGAATACCAAAACAGTCATGCTACTTGAACGGTAACTTGTTCTTCTTAAGGGGGTTCGTGAATGTTTATCATTTTTATAAGAAAATTCTCAAATTTTTACAATCGAATCATTGATGTATTAAATATTTATTCTCGAAATTAGAAGTTGATCGTCTGTCCCATCACCGAGAAATAAATTATTGAAAATTGTCCTTTTAACATGGGAGTAAATAGACCAAGCTTTTAAAAGGGCTATAACTTCTATACAAATTTTACCATTTTCAACAAATTTATACAGATCAATAATTCAACTTTTATGAATCGAATGATACATTTTTCAGTAGATTTGACAGTCTAGTTAATTAGTTATTCATAAATGTTAAAATAAAAAGTTTTTGCAGGCAACAGAATATAACAAAAGCACTAGTGTAGAATTCCAACTCTATTTCTTGAAATAGTTTTTGTGTTAAATAAATGTTTTTATAATGAGAAAAAATGATTTTTTTGAAGATCAACCAGATAAATAAGCCTCCCGAGCCCAATTAATATATAGTTATGGTCTGACTTCTTTTCTATTGTGCCTTATGTGTTCTTGTCATAAAATATCATCAAAATTATCAAGCGGACTATTAAAATTTCAAAATAAAATTTTTAACAGAATAGATAAGAATGACCTCTTGCCGCTTTTTTCTATTGGAAACAAATTCCATCTCCCAGTATACACATTTACATTTATATGTCCTCGGTGCACAAGAAAAGTGACACATCTCAAAAATTCTCCTTATTGAGTTAAATATTATAAAATGTTCAAAAAAATATCTAGTTTTATCAGAAAAATTTACATTAAGATAGTTCATAAAATACTATGTAAGCAGACCATGTGTCACTTTGCCGTTGCGCTGGAATTGAAATCTACCGATCATGAAAAACGTAACTATTTTAGTTGTGCCTATCCACTTAAATCATAGTTTTAAAGAAAAACGACACATTTTGAATTACACCTACCTAAAGATTTTTCAAAGATTTATTTCAAGAAAAACGACATAGTTTGTGTTGTGTCAGTTTATTGAAAAGGTAAGTCCATTTTAAAGTGTATACCTATCTGGTCTTTGTATTATTTTAAGTTGTTACATTTTCCTTGATTTATTCACTTCATTTAAGAAAACATTATACATGATGGGGCACGGTCACTTTCTTATTTTAAAAATTCATAACACAAAAAGTATCCCCAGTATCGATTTAATTCTTTTTTCTGTATACAGGGGTACATTTAAAGTTTTGTTTCATTGGGTTTTAAAAATGACATCTTTAAGGTGGCAACCGCCCTCGTTAATACACTGAGAATTTTTGGAGATAAATCTGAAGATCGCAAATGAAGATCGCCCCTAAGAGAGATGAGCCTTTCGGGGAAGTGTTCCCGCAAGAGATTCATAGAAGTTCATGCCGTGGCGCCATCCTGTTGGAAACACACATCCCCCGAATTTATTTCTTCGAGTTTGGGTAGAAAAAACTCCTCAATCATGCTTACATTACACGACCGCCAGATTTACCCCCTTGTGACTATTTCCTGTGGAGCTGCCTTAAATCTTTCGTTTACACGAATCCACGAAGGACAATAGCTGAAGGGCAATATTCGTGCTGCTATTGCCAACATAGGCACAGATATGCTAGAAAAAGTGGACAGAAATTTCAAAATGTGGCTATCTCAGTGTATTGACGAGGACAGTGGCCACCTTCGAGATGCCGTTCTTAAAACCTAATGAAACAAAACTTGAAATGTACCTGTATACAGAAAAAAGAATTAAATCGATACTGCTTTTTGTATTATAATTTTTTCAAATAAGTAAGTGACTGCAAGAAAAGTACAAGAAGTACTGTACAAGAAAAGTGTCAAAAGTTACAAAAAAAGGGTTGTTAATGGTGATTTGTTTAATTTAGTTACGTTAATGATAAATTTTTTTTGGATCCCATAGTAATATGAACCATCACAATCAAGAAAAATTAAAACATTCTAATAAATGAATTGTTTTATAACTTCAAAATGAAAAACAATTAAATCGTTCTCCGGAAAAACATGGATTTTTGAGACTTTTCTTTTGCACCAACGATGTTATGTTACATAATTAATGAATAATTACAATTAAATGACAAAGGAATTGAATTCGATTCTGCAGTGTGAACGATTCAAATTATACCTTCACACAATTCTGCTAAGTATAAGCTCTCCTTTCGGGCCATTTATCGTCCAATTTATAATGAATAACAACTTTGCAAGAGCGATTTCCATTCAAAATGCAAGACGCAATAACGAAGAGGAAGACTAAACTGAGAAGTGAGAAGCTTAAACAAAATCCAGCCGGAAGAATTATAAGAAAAAATAAAAAGTGATGAGTAAAATATGCATGAAACCTTAAATGGGTGAAATAGAACAGTTTTAATCATTTAAGAATTATGGGAGAAGAAATGAAGTAAGAATAAAGAGTGCCATTAAGATAACTAAGTAAGTTCTGCCTCAAGGAATCTTTTGGCTTTCTATTCAGGTCAAGACAATAATTTACACCCGGACTTTTTCTCATACTATTCAAGACACAAATTTGTTCACTCCTTAGGGATTATTTTTTTATTTTTTTACAATCAGTTACATAAGAAACTATAAGTAAAATTGGTAAAAGAGTAAAATAATACTCACATTCACTATAATCATTAACTCAGTTCATTTACCTAACTCGTGATAGGGGATGTCATTTGTTTATGACATTCCTAATAATATTGTTTTCTCAATTGTTTTGTTTGTAGCGGTCTTCAGTTTCCAGAATGTGATTCTTCTTTAATCTCATTATCATTTGACTGTTGTCGAGAAGAGTGATGTCGATGGGTTTGAATGATTTTCTATTAATGTGTGTCTAAACTTTAGGAATGCGGTATGAATCTCTTTCCTGATCGAGAGAACAAGAAGATCTTTGTGAATAGACTCGTTGGTTATGCCCCAAAGAATTTTAGATTGAATAAGATTGAAGCAGTTTTTAGAGAAGGACTGATAAGTGAATTGAGTGAACTTTGATGAAGCAGTCCAAAATTCGAAGAGATAAATATAACTATCTTTTTACTTTACAATACAGGATATGGTCAAGTATTGTAATCGTGCATGAAAAAAGTGGTTTTTTCCATCTTTTTTTCGAAATATCTCAAAAACGGCTGAAACTATTTTGATTAAGAAAATTGAGCGAAACCATGCCATTTAGATCTACAAAAAAGATCTAATAAGTGAAATTATATTTTTCGAGATAATAATTGTTTTGTTAAATTGTCTGTTGGTCTGTCTGGTTGTCTGGTTGTCTGTGCGTTACCAAATTTTTGTGGACGAGCTAGCTCAAAAACTAGTTTTAATATCGAAACCAAATTTCACACGTAGTTTTGGTCCATTGAGATTAAGAGCTGATTAGATTTTGGTGCATATCGACCCAAAATTAAGGAGGGTGGAGGGGGGTTAAAAATTAAAATCTAGGCTATTTGAGCAAACTCAACCAAATTTTGTATACATAATCAGTGGGACCCCAGAAGTCTAAAAATGCAAAAACTATCCGCCCAAAATAGGGAGGGGTGGGGGGTCAAAAAATGAAAATCTTGGCCATTTACAAAACTCAACCAAATTTTCTATACATAATCAGTGGGACCAGGAAGTATAAAATTGCAAAAACTATGCCCCCCTTACATGATTATAAATAATTTTAAGGACCAGGTTGTATGGTAAAGTCAAGTGGATGGCCACATCAGAACATTTCAGCTTATTTATTCAAAAACCGACGTTTCGGCGGTTTATTCCTTCTTTGTTCAGGGTTTTAAAATGTCAATGAAGGAAATCCAATGTGACATCCCCTCTGTCTCCTCTCTCAGTGGCAATAACAATGTTATATAGTATTTCATTCTCAACAGAATTTAGTGTAGTAACTCCACTCAATTTAGATTAAATTCTTTGGATTTTCCTCAAATTCGATTTGCTGGCTATACCCCATAATTGGCGGTCATATGACCAGATTGGCCTTAGGATGGATTTATATAAGAGTACTTTGTTTTTTAGAGACAGTTGGGATTTTCTTCCAATCAACTAATACATATTTTTGTATTTAAGTTCCAATTGCTTTCGTTTTGTGTCTATATGGCTTTTACAGGCGAGCCTGGAGTCCAAAGTTAAGCCTAGGGTTATGGAATATAAGGAACTAAAAGATTGTTAGTTACCTCTTTAAAGGTACTTCAAAATCCAATCATTTGAAGTAATAAAATTAGTGATTGTCTCGAAAGCCTGACATTCGTAATATCACTACACTTTCCTGGTCAAATTAATAACATTTTGAATTAACTCACGTGCCTATGCGTTTGTACTTAAGGCTGAAAATAATAGAGAGGTCTGAAAAGCAAAGCAGCGGAAATCGGATTGAATGATATTTTGCTATCACTCGATTTCATCTGCCTCTCAGACGACCTGGTATTGAATTCAAAAAAATCATTGTGCCTAAAAATATTTGTAACATGAAGAAAAATCATTTTTAGTCATGATTTTTTCTGTCTTTGTGTCCGGATTCAGATATCCGCATGCTAGCTCAAAAACGAAAAGTTTTAGAAAGTTTGTTCTTGTAGCAAAATGTTTGGATTTTCAACGTCAAAAACTTATTCGATTTTAGGCTCTTTAGTTTTAGAACTCTCGGTTCGAAAATGCAGGAAACATATTTACACATTATTATTACACATTTTTAATTGAAATTTTAAAAGTGATACCATAATATAGGCATAAATTAACAATTTTTATTAAAGTTTATTTTTACCAAGGTACTAGGGCGTCTCCAGTATGAATATTAAAAATGTTATTATTATTATTTTCGTCCATAATGTGTATTAATGAGAAAGTTTATAACGGGAATTAAGAACAAGTTTTTTGTGTGAAAATAAAATAATTACACAAAAATACTTTTCCTTAATTCCCGTTAACTTACTAATTAAAAATGTTTTCATTTTTTTTTTTTTTTTTTAATTTAATTTTTTCATTAGAATCTGATCGAGCAAAATGAGTAAAATAGGCGGGAATAGAATCATCTCTTTTCCTTCAGAGCTAAGTATTGTAAAGATGCCAAGTCCAGACCTGTTTCAGATCATTAGAGACCCATTTTTTAATTTTTCTTATTCTAGAAATGTCCTTTTGTCTTTGGCACTTGCCTCAAAACGATATTCGTTATAAGAAGATAGAAGGACTTCACAAAAATTTAGACAAAAATGTAAAAAATGGATTATAACGAGCGTACTGAGTTTTGAAAAAGTTTTAATTTATTCCTCCATTTGTTACTCGGTACGCTCAAAAGACAAGTGAAGTCTGACTGGCGGGCAAAAATATTGAATTTACTCAATTTTTTTTTCTTATCGTGTCTTGAAATGTCGGAAACATGCAAAAAATTATTTTAGATTATAATTTTTTATACAAAGATCATTCCAGTGGTAGTCGGCAAGTCGCGTGTCATTCCAATCAGTTTTATAGAAAAGCTAAATTTTATTAGAGTTGTGCCAAACTGTTGAAGCTTTTGGTAAGTCGGTAAATGGTTTAGTTTTAGTATTTAAAGAAATTTATCTGATGTGTTGATAACATCTTGCTTTCTTTTTCGAATATATTTTAAAAAAGTTACTTATTTTATCTTACATTTCTTTATTTGAAGGCCAGATCCCTTTAATACAGCATCTTACTATTTTCGATTCCATCTAATTCCGAAACCAATCTTTTATCACCTTTAAATTCTAACAATTTAATGGTGAGCGTAAAAATGTTATAAATTAAATGTAACTTTTATAGCATTGACTTTTCGTTTTCTATTATATACAGGAGGTGAGCCCAGTAGTATTTTAAGCAGTGAGCAATAATTATAATCACAGACTGGAATTGCGATCTAGAGAAATCTCCACAAAGGATATTCACATTTTCCAGTATATCTTCTAATTAATCTGTACTTAATTCAGTCTAAAGCGATGACACTGACAATAATAATTATAAATTATAGAAGATTTATCACTCTTCTGTTTCCTCTCGCTCTGATGAGTCTTGATAAAATGAAGCTGTCTTGTCCAGGATCGAAATGATTTACAGCCTAAATAAAGTAACCTAAATTCATGCTAGAGGGAAAATAAGAATTTTAACCAATTTCGAAACTTTTTCCATTTAGGTTGCATTTTAGTTAATAATCGAAGTTTACGCTTCAAAATTGTCTCTATAATTTTAATAAAAAGTTTCTATCAAAGTATTAATCTAGCTATGAAATTTAAACGAAACATAAATTGGCCGCTAACTTTAATAAGATTATATTAAACTAGATATTTTTACTTTAATAGCTTTAAAAGTTCAATAAATTAACAAGATATTTTGTAACATTTTTTAATTAACTGGGAATATGCAAAAGGTTTTAGGTCAAAATCATTTCTTGTTTCAAACAAATGTTTTTGATTTCTCTCGCTTGTTATAAACTACATTTAATTTATCTACCTCTGCTAGGGGATGAAGGAATTTACCCACATATTCATCCTACAGACAGGCAATTGTATATCCTTATAATAGAAGAGAGAGAAAAAAAAACAGTTTATCAAAACCACTATTAGTATTTTTTTTTTTTAAGGATTTAGCTTGTACCAAATTGGACGAAAGGAAGAAAAATTGAAAATGGATCGATTTAGACCAGGGCTGTCCAACTCGCGGCCCGCGGTCCACATGGGGCCCAGCACTGCAATTAGTGTGACCCAACATAAAATCATTAACTTCCTTGAAACATTGAGATTTATATGTAGAGATATATGAATTTCCTTTTTCGGAATATGAATGTACATTTGTACAATACTTGAAGCTTTTTTCAAGAATAAAATTCACTAAAAGCAAAATTATAAGCTCAACTATATAAGATAAAAAAATAATGAAGTTTCGAATATTTAAAAATTCTTCTTCTTCTCAGATTTTCATGTTCTAAATTATTTATTATTTCAGTAATTTATATGCTACGACACTAACCAAGTCTATATAGTTTTCATTCTCGTACAAGGAGACAAGAAATTGGGGTTTTCTAGAACAACCACAATTAAATGATAATTTATCTCCTGGATAAAAACTTGGCAGGACTTGTCTTTTAGATCTGTCCACGTCCTTACATGTCAATAGTCAATAAATAGTCAGGCATTATTATTTCCGTGACCCTTTTAAAAAATAAATTATCATTTCTCATATCTTTAATCCCATTAAATTTAAATCAGGGCTTTCCAAACCGTGGCCCAATATAAAGTCATAAAATGTCTTAAAACATTGATATTTATATGTAGGTTCTGGAAAACACACAACAATTTGGTCTGATAATTTTTTTCTCTAAAATAATAAATCTGAAAATCTACTGTGAAGTTTTCGAAAAATAAAAGTGCTAATTTTAAAATTTTGAATCTGGAACTAGATTTCAAGATTTCCGAAAAATAATCATCATTTTAGTTCATTTTCGACTCCATTTTCATTAAAAATAAATTTTCTACTTGCAAATATTCTGTTTGAATGTTCTAGAACAGGTTTGTCCAACCAGCGGCTCAAGATGGCTATCAATGTGGTCCGACAAAAAAATAGCAAACTTGAAAACTTTATGAGATTTCGACTAAAAATTCCAGTGATATTACTTAAAATACAATATTTTTAATTTGTTATTAATTTATGTGTAATAAATTTTTGAATTTAACACGTTATTTTGCAATGAGATATTCATAAAGTGATTCTTAAATAATTTTATTTATTCAAGCATCTATTCTCAAGTATGAACCACAGAAAAAATAAAACTACATCTAAAATATTTGATGAGCATTTTGAGAATTCACTGAGAATTCCTTTGAGCCAAATATCGACGGATTAATGTCCCCAAAAACAATGACAAACTTCTCACTATATTAGGTTAAAAATAAAATAAAACTCACTATAATTTTATGTTGCTGATTTGTCTCTTACTTTTATAATAAAAAATTTATAAAGTAACAAAGCTTAATTTCTTAAGTATATTAAGTACATATTCTTCGTTTTTTTGATCATTATTAGCGTTAGTGTATTTTATGTGTCGCCCTAAACACCTCATATTCTTCCAATGTGGCCCAGGAAAGCTAAAATTTGGACACCCCCCCCCCTGATTTAGACGGATAAATATAATTTTATTTTCTTCGTGGATTTTACTTTGATTTAATCAGTTTAAAAAAATAACAATAAAAAATTATTAATTGACTAAATGGGGGGGGGGGGGTCTGAATAAAAAATAATAATAAATGAATTTGACAGAAATATGAATATATTTCATTGAAGGAATTGTATGGAACTGGATAAAGATTTTAAATTAAAACAAAGAGTTTTTATTTATTAAGACAGACGTTTCGTCAATTTATTTTTGACTTCTTCAGTAGCTCGAATGACAAAACAAAGAAAATTAGAAAAACTTATAATTAATTTATTTATAAGTTTTTCTAATTTTCCTTGTTTTGTCATTTAAGCCCTGAAGAAGTCAAAATAAATTGACGAAACGTCTGGCTTATTTAATAAAAGCTCTGTGTTTTAATTTAAAATCTTTATCCAGTTCCCTACGATTCCTTCTATGAATTGTAATAAGGATACGAGTGATATAACATTATGAATATAATTTTATTTTACGAATTGTATTCACTAGCTAATAACTTTCGACATTTATTGCAAGACTTGAAGGGACAATTTATTTTCTAATGTTTTAAGCTTTGTGTCTTGTTAGTGAAGTGACATACTTCATGGATCAAAAAGTCTCAAAATAGAAATCCCTGTATATACCTTACTCTTTAAAGAGAAAGTGAAAACAATTCTATATCTTAAGAGAACATTAAATTTAATGTCCTTTAGAGTCTCCCCAAAAAGAAGACCATTCGCAAAGATGTTGGAATTGTCAAGGACTAAACCATTTATCTTCACCGACCTATAGAAAACAACGATTTGTAAAATTTCAGAAGAGTAGCTATACAGGGTGTCCCAGGAAACCTGTACCAGCGAAGGTCTGTGGCCACGGCACACTAATACCCATCGATTGAGCACCCATGTTGTAACGCGATATTTTGTAGTTTTCGATATGGTAATTTTTTTGTTTTATTTTCAGATTTTTAAAAATTGTAGGCGGTTTTAGATATAACTTTTTCTGAGTGGTGTTTCTTTGAGAATTTTTTATCAGTATTATGGCTAGAATGTGTTTTCACTTGTTATAAAACAGAAAACACCCAAATTCTAATAGATCAAGAGCCCACGACTGCCAGACCTTCGTTATTTTATAAAAGCTGAAAGTTTTTCTGTGCATGTCCCCTATACAGGTAAGAACGACCAGCGACTATAGAGTTTGGGTTGTGGTTACTTTGGCAGGTAACAGGTAATAAAGGTGTATAAAATAGTACTTTAAATTCGTTAAAGTATAAAGCTCAATTTTTTTATATTTTCTTCGGGATAACTTTAGAAATCTCGTCATCCATTGCCGGACACTTATGACAGTTGCTACCCCTGCCATACACCCCTAAACTTTAATAAATTATAATTATACTTTCGTTATAATATAAAAGCTAAATTTTATATATGTTACTTGGCGACCTATAAAAAAATGTTACCTCAATAGGCGGACAGTTTTAATGGTTTTTACATAGATTTTTGACATTTCGGTTATTATTGATAACCATTGGTGAAGACATGGAGGAATCGACTTAAAATCAAAAATAACCATCGATTCTTATCTAATACTAGAGGAATAACCTTATTGCATTCCATTTTTGTTGTTTTGACTATTAATGACAACTTCTACTGAAAACGTGGAAGAATCGACTTAAAATCAAAAAGACTAAATTCTTTTATGGCAAACCACTCAAGCTTGAGTTCCTTAAAGTTTAGGGGTGTCTGGCAGGGTGTAGCAACTGTCATAAGTGTCCGGCAATGGATGACGAGATTTCTAAAGTTATCCCGAAGAAAATATAAAAAAATTGAGCTTTACACTTTGACGAATTTAAAGTACTATTTTATACACCTTTATTACCTGTTACCTGCCAAAGTAACCACAACCCAAACTCTATAGTCGCTGGTCGTTCTTACCTGTATAGGGGACATGCACAGAAAAACTTTCAGCTTTTATAAAATAACGAAGGTCTGGCAGTCGTGGGCTCTTGGGCTATAACTACTAGTAGCTCAGAATTTAATCAGAAGTTTAAAATTTCTGTTTGAGAGAAATTTACACTTGATTTCAACTTGAAAAAAAAAATACTTACACCAGACTGAATGACTTGTAAATCATTTTTAAAATTTTATGGGTTCCTTAGCTCTCCAAATAGTACAAAAAAGTTGGCACTTAATTAGGACATTTTTACGCGAAAACGAAGTTCAAAGTTGATATAGTCAAAAATAGTGAAATTCATTTCATGCATTTGAAATGACTTTTCTCACTTTTTGTGATTGATATGGAGAATAATTATGTATGTTAGGTAAAATAGTGGATTTACATTAAATTTTACTCACAAGTACGTTTTTTTTTTACTTTAGACCAGGGGTCTCCAACACTATGCCCTCGGGCAACACGTGTGCCCCCCGCTGAATGACTGAAATTTTATGTAAATCCGCTCTTTTACCTAACATTCATAATTATTCTCCATATCAATCAAAAAATGTGAGAAAAGTCATTTAAAATGCATGAAATGAATTTCACTATTTTTGACTGTATCAATTTTTGAACTCCATTTTTGCGTAAAAATGTCCTAATTAAGTACCAACTTTTTCGTTCTACGAGTATTTAGAGAGCTAACGAACCCATAAGTTTAAAAATTATTTTTTTTTTTTTTTTTTATTTATTTATTTATCTTAACCAATTATTTCATAATTGACAAAAGATTTGTTATTCACATACTTAAAGCACACTTTAGGAAAATATTTAACAAATATAATTCCTCACTTAACAATATATATACAATAATAAGATCAATATTATCCAAATGGAATAATTAATATAATTTGTTAACTAAATAGTTCATATGTTTTTCTTCTTTTTAGTCGACGAACATTATCATCAACGTTGAGCATTTGTTTCATTTCTTGATTTTCATGTTTGTGTAGACGTTGGTGGTGTCTAACGGCATATTTGTGGATTTCTTCTGTGACTGCATCGAGGTGTAGATCTCGGTGCAGGTCACTATTTCTGATGTACCAAGGGGCATTTACAATACTTCTTAGGACTTTATTTTGAAATTTTTGTATAATTTCTATATTGGACTTTTTTGTACAGCCCCACAATTGAATCCCGTAGGTCCATACGGGTTTCAAAATTTGTCTATAAATTAAAATTTTATTTCTCACAGACAGCTCTGAATTGCGTCCAAGTAGCCAGTAAAGTTTTCGAAATTTGATGTTAAGTTCTTGTTTTTTAATCTTCACGTGTTCTTTCCACTTTAGTTTTGCATCTAGAGTCATGCCTAGATACTTAGCTGTATTGGCATAAGGTATTCTTTGGTGATTAATTTGGATAGGAATAGTAACTATTTTCTTATAGGTAAAATTGATATGGGTTGACTTTGTTTCATTGAGCTTTATTCGCCATCGTTTGGTCCATTCGTTGATTTTGTTTATGGCACCTTGTAGCTTAGCTGTAACTTCATAAACATTTTCATCGACTGCAAGGAGTGCTGTATCATCAGCAAATGTAGCTATAGCAGCATTCTCATCAAGTGGAATGTCATTTGTAAATAACAAGTATAGAGTTGGGCCAAGAACACTGCCCTGAGGCACTCCAGCAGATATTTGCTTTAGTTCAGAATGCTCATCGCCATGGCGAACTCGAAAGCGTCTATCTTTGATATAAGATTGCAATATTTCGAAAAACTGTTCAGGTAGATACTCATGTAGTTTGACTAAAAGGCCTTCATGCCAAACTTTGTCGAAAGCCTGAGCAACATCAAGAAAAACTGCTGCACAGACTTTTTTCTTCAAAAGCTTTTTCAATGATATTCGTTATGCGGTGTACTTGGTCAATTGTGGAGTGTTTATTTCTGAAGCCAAATTGGTGTGAAGGTATTAATTTCCTATGTTTTATAATTTCCATAAGTCTCCCTAATAATAGTTTTTCAAAGATTTTTGACAAAATCGGCAACAATGATATTGGTCGATATGAGGCCACTTCTGTAGGCTCCTTTCCAGGCTTAAGAATAAGTATCACTTCAGCAATTTTCCAGTGGTGAGGCACATACCTAAGCATAAAGCAAGCGTTTATGAGGTATTGTAGTTTATAAAGGGCTACATCGGGAAGCTCTTTCATGATGTAGCCAGTTATGAGGTCATATCCGGGAGCTTTCTTTGCATTTAAGTTATAGGAGATAGTATTCCTAACTTCTTTTAAGGTAACAAGAGGAATTTCTTTTTTGTCAGTTTTATGTATGAAGGTAGGATTATCATTAGAATTTAAAGGTGGATTAGGTGTAAAAACATTTTCTAAATAATCAGCAAAAATATCCGATTTTTGTTTTGAACTCCTGGCAGTTTTTAAAATGATTTACAAGTCATTCAGTCAGATGTAAGTATTTTTTTTCACGTTGAAATCAAGTGTAAATTTCTCTCAAACAGAAATTTTAATCTTGTGATCAAATTCTGAGCTACTAGAAGTTAGAATTTGGGTGTTTTTTGTTTTAACACAGGCGAACAGACATTCTAGCCACAATTTGGAGGGCTATCTGAAGGATTAACATGGACAGACTAGAGAGAATTCAGCATAAAGTTATAAGACATTTGGCATTCCTTTCCGGCAATCCTTTGTCGAGGTTTGACCATGATTATGCTTCTACTGCTGAAACTTTCTGTCTGCCTTCTGATTCCTCTTCTATGATTGCTTCTTACGTTCTATTTTTATATTAGATTAAGTCCAACCACGTGGAATGTTCAGAACTTCAAAATCTATTTCCTATACACAGTTCAAATTATATATTAAGAAACAGATTACCATTTTATCCAGAAATACCTGGCAGTCAGCACTCTGAAGCAAATCCTGTATTCAGACTAAGTCAATGTTACAATAATTTGTCACAACGATTGGAAAACCCTCTGGATTTCTCATTAATTATTAACAGAGCTGCAATTTTGCTCAAAAATCTAAATATGAGTGAACATTGTATTGTATTTATTTTAATTAGTTATGTCTATTGAATGTTGTCATAAATAGTGTACTATATTACTGTATATTAGGCATTAGCCATTGAAATAAGATAAAATAAAATAAAAGAATACTGACAAAAAAATTCTCAAAGAAACACCACTCAGAAAAAGTTATAACTAAAACCTCCTACAATTTTAAAAAATATGAAAATGAAACAAAAATATAATATCCCGAAAGCTACTTTTCTTAGTTGGTTCATGTCCATTTTAATAATGAATACAAGATTAACGGGTTTTTGGACAATTTTTTATTAATGTTAAATATCAATTTTTATACAACGTTTCATCCTTTTCATGTATGATTTAAGATTGTTTTTTGTAAATTGGTTGTTCTAAATTGTTATAGGATAAAAATTATGAAAACACTATTTATATTTTCTCGATTGTTTTACTAGTTTATCAACGATTAAAGTTTTAAGTAATTGAGTACTTGAAAAAGTCCTGAAAAGGACGAAATGTCGTATGAAAATTGATATTTAACATTAATATAAAATTGTCCAAAAACCAGTGAATCTTTTATTTATTTCGAGGGGTGAACCGCGATTGGAATTAGGTGTACAATTCTTTGGAATTATTTTGGAATTCATTAGATAATGTCCCTGCATCTATTGTCTTCTAATTGGAATGGGAAGTGGAAGTAGGTGTACATGATATTAGGTCGCGGTACACCTATCGATTTATTTTAATGGAATATTGGAATATTAATTATTATTAGTGCTTACCATACATAATTAAACATGATCCTTTGAGATTCAGTTCAATCTTTCTCAAACCTCATTTGAAAATACTTAAATAATATTTATATGTATTAATGCATCATTGATAATTCACTTTATTTATTCTCTCTAAATTTTGCTTTCCAGGATTACAGATTGATCTACTGTTTGGAATTATAAAGAAAGAGGTCAGTGTCTAAAACGATGCGACTTTGTCGGCCTCCCTGGTGTAATGGTCAGGATGTCTGGCTGGCAACCCGGAGGTCTCGGGTACGATTCCCGGCTATACCCAGACATTTTTACTTTTACCTTAATCCATCGATGACCTTCTTTCGATTACAGACTGTAATGTGAGTTAACTATTTATTATAGCATGGCTTTAGTTTTAATTATTAGATTTTGACTATAAGTTAAAGAGGTCTCTAATCATTTTTAACCGGGGGTGAAGAAACCAGATCTAAGTACACTAATCCTATTAAATTTTTTAAAACATCCTTATATTACATATAATTTCAATTCGCATATTATTATCTTTTTGGTTTAAAGAAAGTACAGTTGTCGGCTGCGTGTTTTCGCAAAGGTTTGAACCTCACTCATTCCAAAAGAATTTTCGTAAAGATAAAAAGAACATGCTGTGGAAGGGCAGGTTAGAATGTCATTATAAATTTTTCAAGTTGGATGTCTTGTTTCTTTCTTTTTATCCTCTTGAAAATATCTAATAATTAAAATACTAACTTTCCTCGTTTGTTTCTCTTCCCTTTTCTCGGATTCATGTTATCTTACTTAGTTGAAGGAAATGCTACATACAAGTCGCCAGATAGGGAGAACTTCGAATTTGCATCCCGAAAGATAACGATTAGGAAATAGATCCGATCTCGTAATTATATTTATAAGCACCTTAAAGGATAACTTTAAAGAGATATCATCATTTTTTAAGTATTTTTTACAAAATTCTTTATCAGTTGAAGTTTTTCAACATACTAGAACAGGGGTGTCCAACCTTTTAGCTGATCCGGACAACATTTGAAGAATAAATAATGTCTCTTTTTTTCGTTATCGAATGCAAGAAGAGGCCCATGAAGATACGTGCGGTCCCTATGGATCTCGAAAGATCCCTGGATTATAGAAGAGAAAGAGAAATAGATCAAGAGAAAGGGTGGAGGGCGTAGGTATTTAAGTTTTGAAGGTTATATGTATCAGAAAGTTTGCGGTAAAAATTTTATATATAATGAAAATGGAGTCGAAAATAGACCGAAATGATGATTATTTTTACGAAAATCTTGAATTTTAGTCCAGATTCAAAATCTAAAATTATCACTTATTTTTCGAAAACTTTTCAGTAAGATTTCTTATTTTAGAGAAACAAAATTATCAGGCCGAATTGTTATATCTTTTCCAGGATCTACATATAATATACATAAATCTCAATGTTTTAAGGAAGTTTATAAATTTATGTTGGGCCGCATTCATTGCAGTGCTGGGCCGCGGGCTGGACAGTCCTGTTCTAGAACAGAGGTGAGCATAGTTCAGGGGGCCAGAGTGAGCAGCAATCCAGTTTTTTATATATTATAAATATATACAAATTCAAAATTTTTATTTAATTTATTGGCATATTTTCATAAATCACATATAAGAAAATAAGAACCCATATAAAAAATGTAATTATTAAAAAGAAAATAATGATTTAAAAATTTTGGTAATAAAATCCAAATATAATAAAAATATATTAATTAATAAAAAGTATAATAAACATAAAATTTAAAGAAATGAGTATCTATTTGAGAAAGAAAGATTGAATTTTTCTCAAAATCAACTTGTGATTATAATCGATTTATTTTTCGAACATGAATTAAGGTCGATTCAAAGATATCAGACCCGTGAGACCATCACTTCCAAGCATACAACATATAACGAAAATCAAGTATTGGAAACAGATTGGAAAAGTAAAAATTACTGTTTAACTGAAATAAGGATTCAACATGGTCTCAGGGGTCTGACTAGTTGTTCAGAAAGCTTACTTACGCTTGGGTTCGACTTCCGAGGGGACAATACCCTCCTACATGGAATATAAACATATCTATTAAAATCTTTGATACGACCTAAATTCATGTTCCAAAAATAAAATTTAAAATTTTATTCATTTTCAAATGATTTTTAACATATACCCTTGCGGATGCAACCCGCTACCCAGAGTGCTCTATTTGAATGCATATTCTACCATTGCAGGCGTCGCCGTCGTTGGAATATTTTTAATCAGTCTAGCGCAGAGGTTCCCAAACCCCCGGGGGCAAGGGTCAAATTCCCCGGGATCCGGACTTTTAGGGGCCCGGGCGGGAAGTTGATTTTTTTCTTTTACTATAGAAAACTATTGGTTATCTGCGAAGCCCATAGGAAAAACAAGAAAAAATAGACAATTGATCTATCTACAAAAAAAAAAATATTTTTAGCTTTTAATGAAGAAATTCTGGTAAAATTTTATTCACTCCCGAGAGCAAAATAAGTTTCGTCCTAAATATGAACAGTTTTTAAATTTCAATTACATCCAATATAAACATAAAAGTATTTATCATTTATTCCAACATATGGAGCATTATACATTAGAAGGGACCCATGCTCATTACTCACTCATTAATTAGAACATTGGTTTAATTTACTAATAGAACTTTCAAATCAAAAATATTTAATTTTTTATTTAATGAAAAAATTCGATGTTTCTTTCAATCTTTCAGTACATTGAATTCAAAAAATTTAGTAATATTTATATAAATAAAAATATACTGTTACACTTAAGGGATACGTTGAAGGATCTTCGAAAGTTCTTCACCGATTTCTTTGAAATTTTCACACAACATTCCATTCAAATACACGAGTGTTTTTATAGATATCACACCTGTGGCATGTAAGAAATATTTTTTTCGGGGGAAACAACGCCAGCGCCTCTCTGTGGGGAGGGGTAAAAGCAAACAAACAAGATGGTCGATATTAGCTTTTTGGAAATCTTTCAACTGTCAATATTATTTTTGGTTAAGGGAACAATTTTGACAAGTTATATATAATTCATTTACTGTTTTAATACCTATTCTATAAGTTTCGTTACGTCCAGTGGTTTAGGCGTGAAGCATAAGAGTTAGTCATAGCAACGCATGGTCGGGTCAGCTATTATCTATATAAATTTTAACCATAAAACGAGACGCTCCCCGCCAGGGGCTAGCTGACGCAGGGCCGTGTGTGACTAATTTAATTATTTGCAATGAATCGCTTTGAAAGCTTATATAATACTTTATTACTAAAAAAATGTTTTAACCTGTAACTATGGATTGAGAGTATAATTCTTTTTCATGTGTTTTTATTTTGCAATTTTTTAAGATATTTCAGCTCTATATAATAGACTTTGCATGTAATTTTATTATTGATATTAAAATAGTTAGCTTGGGTTAAGAAAAAGTAGACGCTATTGATAAAACTCGTACTATACTTGTGATTAATAGAAAATTCTTGTCTCCACATGTATCCGGGATTATTTTAGAAGAGCCCAAACTTATATTTTGCATCCTTTTCTTTCTATACCAGGATGAGTCATTCTACCCCAATTGCATTTTAGATAATTTATCATTTTTTTCATATATTTTTATCTTTATTTGTTTTTAAAATATTTTCAATGAAATAAGGGAATTATTTTTTGAAAGATTCTTTCCATTTGATTTTAAGGAAAGAAAAAATTTATCGAATACAGTTTTTTCATTAAATAATTATATGTATACAATGAATTTATTTTTATTAGGTAGATTTTTTAATCAAATAAATAAGAATTAAGAGATATTTATTATGTGTTCATTTTAGAAACTCAATTCATACGATATTTGTTTTTAATAAAATTAATAATTTATTTTTTTCTAATAAAATTTCCACAATATGCTTGCAAGCTAAAGCCTGCTGGACGTGTTTAATTTGATAATAAAATTTCCAAATCAAAATGATTTAATTTTTTATTTTCGTAAAAAAATTAGAATTCGATTTTTTTTTCCAATTTTTCGGGTACCTTAAATCCAAAAAATCTCTCTCTATCTACGTGGGTGTGGGTGTGTGATCAAATTAAATACAAATTTTTTTGGTACTAGAACGATAAACTGAACGATTCTGCGTTCTTAAGAAAATAATGGAGAATCTGGACCGACAAAAATTTTTTTATGACTTTACGTTTTTGAATTACCGTGGATTTTGGGAATCTAGACAGATCGACATTAGATATTATTATGGGACCTGAATGAACTTTCTACGACCTTTCGTTTTTCCGCTATCGTGGGTTTAGAAACCCGAATTAACACATATGAACGAATGAACATTTGTCAGTTTCAGACATTTCACAAACCAAAACACAAACATTAAAGAAAGCAAAATATTAATTACTACTTAAAAAAAAATAATAATAATAAGTCCTACACCTATTTATTTTTATTTCAAATTGTTTATTTCCAATAATGAAGCTTTTGAAGCTTTTATTTTTGTCATTAATTTTATTAAGATTTGAATTTTTAGTTATATCACACATAATTATAATTAAATATGTGTGATTTAACTAAAAATTCAAATCTTATTTATTTATTGGCTAATTAAACCAAAAACAAAGTGTGAAATTAAAAATTTATTTAATATTTATTTTTATTTATTGAAGGAGACAATAAAAGAGTGTGTCTTCTGCTGGAATTATAAATTTTATTTATTTATAACGATCGTTATAAATAAATAAAATGTATCATCATCAATATCAGCCTGTCGATAGCGACAATCCACTGCTGAATATAGGCCTCTTCCATCAAATGAAGGGGTTGGCATAAAATGTATAATTCCAGCAAAAAACACACTCTTATTCTTTCCTTCAATATATAAAAAATTCTGCATACCCTCGGCAAAAAAACTTTCAATTTAATTTATTTTTATCTCATACATTTTCGATTAGAAGTTTTACTTAGACTCTATGAAATCTTATCTTGTACATATCTTTTATTTTTTGTTTATTTTTTTGTTTTTATTCATATTTTTTTCTGTACATATTTTCTTACCTGTTCTAAGAGGAGGCCCCTCCTGTTCGGTCAAATAAATTATATAAACAGGGCACCATGGAAAAATTTTAGTTGAAAAAAGGCGCCGCGTCTCGGAAAAGTTTGGGAACCCCTGGTCTAGCGTACAAAGACGATAGCTATATATAATATTTGGTCAAATTTTTAAAATTAGTTGAGGCTGTCCTTAGAAGTTATATAAGATGTTGATTGGTCAACTCTGAACGACGTTTCGACTTCACTAACTTTATTGTCGAGTACAAAGATTCACAGCAATATGTTGTACCAAAAATCGAAAATAGACGACAAGCAGCTTTCTTTAAGTTTGGATATTTTAATTCAGGCACTAGTTTCCAAAATTCAATCATAGAAGAAGCTTTGTACAGCATTTTTTCATTCACTAATTTATTTTATTATTTTAAAAAAGTTATCGTATTACAAAGCCACTAGATATGTAATCTATTCAAAATTTGGTCAACATCAAACAAAGTGTTCAAATTTTTAAACCTCTCCATTTTTGGCCGATTTCAGCCAAAATCTAATCAGGTTTTAATCTCATTATAAAATATTTAAATAAAAAAATTGTCTTGATACTTTCATTCATTTTTTAGTTACACTCAATTTGGTAACACACATTCACACATACTATTAATTGACATTTTGACAAAATAGTTAATCTCTTAAAATATATATATATTTTTTTTCAATGTACATTATATCAAGATTTATTGTTGACTGCAACGTCGTGAATTCGATTTTTTTTATCATAATAGTTTGAGCAGTTTTGAAAAAAAAAACAATTTTTCATGCACTATTATTATACAATACCCATATGGTAAAGTCAAAAGTTCAATCTTCTTAAGCTCTCGTTAGCATTAATTTTCTTTTTTCCCAAATTACCTTTTAATCAACTTCATTAATATTTTTTTTCCTCTAATGAAATGATAAATTCTGAACAAACTGTTCCGGCTGGGGACTTAAATTAAAGGGAGAGTTATTTGCATACGAAAGAGAATTTTTAAGAAAAGACTGAGAGGTCTAAATTTTCGAATTGGTCTATCACAGAATCGGCTGCTCCACGAAAGGCTGTTTTCTTTTCATTTAATGAATAACTTCTAAAATTATTAAGAGTGTAGGTAGACATAATAATAGTCAATCTCAAAAACTATAGATATAAATTTAGATTTAGTAAATAGAAGCAAAATTTTTTATATATGATAAAAATAATTTTTTAAAATCAGGGCTGACTAAAAACACTGACTTTGAAAGCCTGACCTTTAATACCATGGAATTTCACTTTATCTTTATGGCATATTTAAAGGATATTAATTTCATAAGACAACTCATTTATTGAATAAAAACGTTAAGTATTTTGTTTCAAATTCAACAAAATCTTTTCAACTGTTATGATAAAATTGCTAAATATGAAATATCGTATAGATGTCTAAAGTATTTTAAAGTGAACCGTGTTTGTCTAAAGTATTGTTCAAATAATTTTTTAAATCGAAAAAAGTTGAAATCGGTCGATGTCATGGCTTTTCCTCATGTCCTCATATTAAAGTGTTAAAAGTCCTGAAGTATAAGCCAAGCAACAGTACCTACATTCCTTGAATATTACAATCGCTATATCTATTAGCCAATAATAGCTCTTTTTTCTCGTATGATCCGGAAATTTCATGATTTTAATATAGTCAATTAAAAATAAGTTTATTACGATCATATTAATTAAGAACTCGTAATCTCATTTAAAAAATTTATTTAACAACAACATCAACATATAAATATAAACAATAAAACGATTAACAATACATCAAGTAAGCTTTGTACGCATCAATTCTCCCCTCCTTAGAACACGGACGCAGCTTCCCACAGGATCATTCTTCTTTCTTCCTAGGTTTAAAATAACTCGAATGATATTTAACTAACCTGCCCTTTTCTTGACTATTTTCAATAATTTTTACTCCATCCATCGATTCTTCTAAATATAATTTTATTTGATGAAGTAACTCTTCCTTATTTTGATTTAATTTCATCTGACCAGCATCTAGTTTCTCCTCTTCCATTATATTCAACTCATCCTCCTTGACTTCCTTCAACCAGTACGGAATTAAATCATCTTCATTAGTTAATGCCCTTCTACTTTCCTCTATTTGTAATTCCATTGGTGGCCTAATGATTTCCGAAAATTTATTCACACAACAAATAATATGACTAGCGATCTCACTTTCTATTCCTACTTTCTTAGGGAATCCTACTGCTTTTTGGACAAGGAACTCCCTTTTTCCTTGCCCCTCCACTTGTTTCCCTTCTTGAAGCAAGTGTCTTCCCCATGTCCTTCCCGCCTACAGAATCCACAAAAACGTCTATCCTGAATGCAACTTCTATCCTGAGTGGGACTTGTCTTCTCTTCTTTATCCATATCCTTTAAATCCCTTTCTATTTCTTCTACCGTCTGCATAAACCCTTCAATATCAGTGAATTTCATTCCCCTAATGGACGATCTAACACGTGGAGTAATCATCTCCACTAAAACTTGAAGGATTGAACCAGCATCTTCGTCCGGAAAAACTCTCTTATATAAAGCCATCTTATTCTCAATAAATAACCTTATAGGTTCGTCTTTTCTCTGTTTCTCCTCATAAAACATAACCTTTAACTTTGAGACTACGATTAAACTATCGTATTCTCGGAGAAATTTCATTTTAAAATCTTTCCAATCCAACGCTGGAAATTGATTGACCACCCGCCACCATGTCTTGGCCTTATCTAACAACTGATCCGAAACCACCATGAGCCAAACATCTTCCGGTACTTTATATTTTAATAGAGTATTCTCGACCTTTTTTAAAAATAACTTCGGATTTTCCTCTGGGAGAGCTCTAAACACCGGAAGGAATTTTCCCACGTCTGCTAATTGAATATTCCTATTAATCTCGAAATCACTTCCCTTTTCCGAATTTTCCTTCCTTTTTATTATTTCTTCCAACTCTATCCTCTTGTTTTTTTCCTCTTCCAAATCATCTTTTAATTTTTTTATTATTTTTTCGAATTCATTTTTTAATTTATTCACCTCCTCTCCCAAATCCATTACTCTATGCTCACCTTTTTTTATATGATCCTTGATCTTCGATATCTCCCCCTCGTTATTTCCATATTCGCAAAATCATTTTTCTTATTCCTCTTCACTAGTGGTCTACTAGGTTTTCACATTGTTTTCACATTGTTCGGGCGCCAATATTACGATCATATTAATTAAGAACTCGTAATCTCATTTAAAACATTTATTTAACAACAACATCAACATATAAATATAAACAATAAAACGATTAACAATACATCAAGTAAGCTTTGTACGCATCAAGTTGTGCTTGAGTGATTCTTTTATTGAGTTGACTCAAAAAAGTTAATCATTAAATAAACAACCTTTAAAAATGAAAACATTCTAAAAAAAATATTTTTTATAAAAAATCTAACTCAAAAAATTTTAATAGATTAAATTGAATATGTAATGAGCAAAAAAAATAAAACTTTTTCTACATTTCTAGTCGACTTGCTGCATGAGACGAGAAAATGAATCTTTTCATAAAATTTCATTTAAAATACAAAATTCTTAATTAAAATGCTATTTTCTTATATTGGAATGATATTGTTAACCTTAAGATAGATAAAATCGATAAAATAATATCGATTTATTTCTCATTTATAATACTTTTGGTCTGTTATATCAAGAGGCCTTTCGAGATCAGAAACATATTTTTTGTGTTTGGATTCACCAAGTCCACACTTAGTCAACAATAATATAGTTTCCCCGTTAAAAAATATTCCAATATTGTAGAGTGAATGGACTTGAATCAATAACAAATGTCTCTCTGATGGGGCGATACATCCTTTCGATATAACAGACAAAAAGAATTATAAATGAGAAAGAAATCGATTTTATTTGATCGATTTAATCTATCTTGAGGTTCATAGTAGCTTTTTAATATTAGAAAATAGCATTTTCATTAAGAATTTTGTAGTTTAAATGAAGTTGTATGAAAAGATTCAATTTCTTCTCTCCAGGAGCGAATCAACTAGAAATGTGTAAATGTTTGATTTTTTTCCTCTTTACAGATACAATCAAATCTATTGAAATTTCATATCTGTATGTAATTTTTTTTCTTTTATAGCAAATAATTTTTATTAGAATATTTGCTTTTTTAAGGGTAGTCTATTTAAAGCCTAATTAAAAAAAAACGGGTGCACTTGTGGGGAACATGACGGAAAGCGACATGGACTGATTTCCACTTTTTTCTATTGAAAAAATTATTTGATCACCAATTTAGAATTTAGAGAATTGGTTTTTAAATTTATGGTACCTATAAGATTTAAAATTTATATTCACGAATTTTTTTTGTTGAAAATAAAAATAATTTATCAAAAATATTCACTTTTTCTGGTAAAGAGTTGTTTCCTTTAATATCCCAAAAAATTTTAGCGAACTCCGTGATATCAACCGAATTCCACTTTTATTCCCTCTGACAGTCATGGCGAGAGGCTTGGGTCGCAGAGCCTCTCGAAAAAATAGACCAAAAGTATTATAATGAAAAAGAAATCGATCTTATTTTTAGATTTCATCTATCTTAAGGTTCACAGTATCATTCTAATATAAGAAAATAGCATTAAAAATAATATTTTTATATTTTAAATGGAATTTTATGAAAAGATTCATTTTCTCGTCTCAGGCAGCATGTTGACTAGAAATGTAGAAAAGTTTTTATTTTTTTCTCATTAGATATTTATTCAAATCTATTGAAATTACATATCTGTCTGTTATTTTCATTTATCTTTTATATCAAAAAATTATTATTAAAAAAATAGCATTTTAAAAGGTAGTTTGATTGAAGTCCAATTCGAAAAAACGCCAATAACTAGGTTGAAATTTTTGTTAAAAATATGAAATTAATAGATAAAAACAATTAATTATTAATAATGTACTTCAATTTTGAACGAAATCGATTCAGTAATTTTTGAGAAAATAATCGAAAACCCCGAAAATGGTCTATGAAAGGCCGTTTTAGAGAGTACTTGAAAATTCACCTCCATGTCACAAGTCAATGTTTCTTTTCAAATGACTTTTTAAATTTTTTCAAAGGCATCTCATGCTTTTAAAATACGAGCTTTCAAAGAAGGTTTGGAATCTGTATTTTGAATTTTTACTTAAATCACAAATGATTAATTATACCGATTTGTCTCTATATAATCTCTCTTGGTTCAGGATGGAGAATCAGTTGGACCTCAATGGTTCTTATAAAACGGTAGTCTGGCTAAGTATTCTCTAAATTTCGCTTTATAAAAACATCTTTGAATTTCTCTTTGAATTTCTTAAGATTAATTTTAATTAATTAAATAATTCTTATTTTGTTAAGGGAGAATGGTGTAGGTTTTTGGTCAAACATATTAAATAAATTAAAGAAAATTCTTGAAAAATTTTTTTAGAAACTTTTTAAAATTTAAAATATAAAATACTAGAAAGGTTTCACATAAATATTTACATTTATTCAAAAAATTTTTTACTTTAATTAATTCCTAATTATTTTAAATTAAATATTCAAACTTAAAATATTCCTGACTGTTCAAATTATTCATATAATATATAATTTCCTTATTCTTCTTTTCAATGTTATATTATTCAAAATTGAAAAAAGAATTTTCTAAAATTTTAAAAAAATTTATTATTATTAATAATGTTTCGGGCTTAGAAATTGAGATTTTTCTTTCTATAAAACTAAAGATTTGAGCATCTTTTTTTGAAAATAGCTGGAATGTTTTTCAAAAAATCAGCTAGGGTTCAGATTAACCAATGTATTTTAAAAGAGAAAGAATTTAATTTTTAGGATAAATTCTAAGATTTTAGTAGAAATATTATTAAATTGCGATATCAGAGGGGATTCATCCCCTCAGGAGTTGAATCTGAGAACTAACATGCTTTCCGGGCAGTCAGCTCACACCCTCGAGACAAAAAACCCTCTCTGAATTTCAATATAATATATAAGCACAGAAATTTTTTACTCCATTCTTCTATAACGGAAATTAAAAAAAATTTAGCTTAAAATGAAAAAAGTTCTTCATACAAGACTTCTTATTTAAATATAAAATTAAAGATTTGAGCATCTATTTTTGAAAATAGTTGGAATGTTTTTCAAAAATCAGCTAGGGTTCAGATTAACCAATGTATTTTAAAAGAGAAAGAATTTAATTTTTACGACAAATTCTAAGATTTTAGTAGAAATATTATTAATTTTTTATTTTTTTAAATTAAATTTTTTAATTTCCGTTATAGAAGAATGGAATAAAAAATTTCTGTGCTTATATAATATATTGAAATTCAGAGAGAGAGGTTTTTTGTCTCGATGGAGTGAGCTGACTGCCCGGAAAGCATGTTAGTTCTCAGGATCAACTCCTGAGGGATGAATCCCCTCTGATATCGCAATTTAATAATATTTCTACTAAAATCTTAGAATTTGTCCTAAAAATTAAATTTTTCTTTCTTTTTTGAATAATATAAGATTGAAAATAAGAATAAGGAAATTGTATAAAAATTAAATATATTTAAATTAAAATTAAAACTCAGATATTTCAATTAATTCTTAGATTAACGTTATTTTGAGAAGGTTTTGATAAATATCTTTAAAGCAAACTAGACCGTAAAAAACATTAAATTTTCTACATCTATTGTTTTAGTAAATGGATTGGACACGGTTTGTTTTTCAAAGAAGGGGGCCATAAATTGAAGTAGTGTTTCATCCAAGCCATTGGCAATACATATTCTGTGGACCTCCCTGAAGGCTAAAATGCAAAAACTAACCAAATTTTGTATACATAGTTTGGTCGAAAGGGCTAGAAGTTTAATTTTCGATCATACCTTCCATTTTAGGTGGTTAGTTTTTTAATTTCTAGCCTTCTGGGGGTCCATAGAATATGTATACGATTTTTTGATCGAGTTTGGTCAAAAGGACTAGAATTTTCATTTTTGACCCCCCTCCCCCTTTTAAAACACATTAAAAAATATTATTTAATTAATAATAATATTAATTTTATTTTACATTTTTAAATTTATTTTTTATGTTCTTTTCAAAAATATATTCAGTTTTTTTCTAGTTGAATTTTTTCATTTTTTATACCTCTTCAAAATGTGGAGATCTTTATGCCCCACCCTGTATAATAATACTGAATAATACTATCATTATTGTGGTATTGTGGATGTACTTTTCGTAATTTAATCAAGAAGGGATGTTGTAATCTTCTCTTGTTTCTAGAAGTAAAATTTATTCGCATGAAAATCATATTGATAATTTAATTTCACGAAAATCCTTTTGGTTAATTGAAATTTTAGACGGATTCTAAATTGCTGTGATTTATATTATGTTTTCCTATCTTTTCGCATTTGGAATTTGATTCTTGATCGAATTGTATCCCATGTATATATATAAATCAAGATCGGATTTCAATTTGGCGAAACCCAATTGAAGACAAACCCTGAGTGACGCGTCGACACCCTCTGCTCATGAAAAAGGATCGCAAGTGCTTTCCTTGCAAGAGTTCCTCCAGGTCATTTGTCTCAACCCCCCCCCCCCCCCTTAGGCCTTTATTCTCCTCGCTAAACACTAACACACTCTTGGACGATACAAAAGACATTATTGCCAATGGCTTGGACGAAACACTACTTCAATTTATGGCCCCCTTCTTTGAAAAACAAACCGTGTCCAATCCATTTACTAAAACAATAGATGTAGAAAATTTAATGTTTTTTACGGTCTAGTTTGCTTTAAAGATATTTATCAAAAACCTTCTCAAAATAACGTTAATCTAAGAATTAATTAAAATATCTGAGTTTTAATTTTAATTTAAATATATTTAATTTTTATACAATTTCCTTATTCTTATTTTCAATCTTATATTATTCAAAAAAGAAAGAAAAATTTAATTTTTAGGACAAATTCTAAGATTTTAGTAGAAATATTATTAAATTGCGAAATCAGAGGGGATTCATCCCCTCAGGAGTTGAACCTGAGAACTAACATGCTTTCCGGGCAGTCAGCTCACTCCATCGAGACAAAAAACCTCTCTCTCTGAAATTCAATATATTATTTAAGCACAGAAATTTTTTATTCCATTCTTCTATAACGGAAATTAAAAAATTTTAATTAAAAAAAAATAAATAATATTTCTATTAAAATCTTAAAATTTGTCTTAAAAATTAAATTTTTCTTGAAAATACATTGCTAACTCTGAACTCCTATTGATTTTTGAAAAATATTCCAACTATTTTTCAAAAAATAGATGTCAAACCTTTAATTTTATATTTAAAATAAGAAGTCTTATGTATGAAGAAACTTTTTTTTTCATTTTAAGCTAATTTTTTTTACTTTAAAATAATGGAAAAAAATTTCATAATATATTGAAATTCAGAGAGAGAGGTTTTTTGTCTCGAGGGTGAGCTGACTTGCCCAAGTGCTACGTTGCCTCAGGTTTCACTCAGTGGATGAATCCCTCCGATATCGAAATTAATATTTTCTTAAAGTCTCAGAATTCATCCAAAATTTAAATTTTTCTTTAAATGTTACTGGTTAATCTGAGCTCCCAGCTGATTTTTTGAAAAATATTCCAGCTATTTTTTTAAAAAATATTGCTCAACTTTAGCTATAGAAGAAAAATCTCAATTTCTATGCCCGAAACATTATTAATAATAATAAATTTTTAAAATTTGAGAAAATTTTCTATTTACATAGTTTAAATAAATGATCTGAAATAGAAAAGAGAATAGACTACCCTTAAAAGCAACATTCAAACAGTACTATTGCCATAAAAGAAAAAAATACATACAGATATGAAATTTCACGCTAGATTTGGATTGTATCTGTAAAGGAAAAATCAAACATTTACACATTTCTAGTTGATTTGCTCCGAGAGAAGAAATTGAATCTTTTCATACATCTTCTCTAAACTACAAAAATTCTTAATGAAAATGCTATTTTCTAATATTGAAAAGCTACTATGAACATCAAGATAGATTAAATCGATCAAATAAGATCGATTTCTTCTCATTTATAATTCTTTTTGTCTGTTATATCGAAAGGATGTATCGCCCATCAGAGAGACAATTGTTATTGATTCAAGTCCATTCACTCTACAATATTAGAATGTTTTTTAACGGGGGGAAAACTATATTATTGTTGACTAAGTGTGGATTTGGTGAATCCAAAACAAAAATATGTTTCTGATTCGAAAGGCCTCTTGATATAACAGACCAAAAGTATTATAAATGAGAAATAAATCGATTCATTTTATCGATTTTATCTATCTTAAGGTTAACAATATCATTCCAATATAAGAAAATAGCATTTTAATTAAGAATTTTGAATTTTAAATGAAATTTATGAAAAGATCTTGCCATTTTCTCGTCTCATGCAGCAAGTCGACTAGAAATGTAGAAAAAGTTTTATTTTTTTGCTCATTACATATTCAATTTAATCTATTAAAATTTCATATCTGAGTTAGTTATATATCTTTTATATAAAATATTTTTTTTTTTAGAATACATTTTTAAAGGTTGTTTATTTAATGATTAACTTGAGTCAACTCAATAAAAGAATCACTCAAGCACAACTTATTTTTTAATTGACTATATTAAAAGCGTTAAATTTCCGATCATACGAGAGAACAAAAGAGCTATTATTGGCTAATAGATATAGCGATTGTAATATTCAAGGAATGTAGGTACTGTTGCTTGGCTTATATTTTTCAGGACTTTTAACACTTTAATATGAGGACATGAGGAAAAGCTATACACGACTGGATTTCAACTTTTTTCGATTTAAAAATTATTTGATCAATACTTTAGACATCTATACGATATTTCATATTTAGCAATTTTATCATAACAGTTGAAAAGATTTTGTTGAATTTGAAACAAAATACTTAACGTTTTTATTCAATAAATGAGTTGTCTTATGAAATTAAAATCCTTTAAATATGCCAGAAAGATAAAGTGAAATTCCATGGTATTAAAGGTCAGGCTTTCAAAGTCAGTGTTTTTAGTCAGGCCTGATTTTAAAAAATTATTTTTATCATATATAAAAATTTTTGCTCCTATTTTCTAAATCTAAATTAAAAGATAACTTGTTCTAGGTCGACAAACAATAGCGTAGTTTAGTTTCCCCCTTGTTATAAATAAACTTTTATTTAGAACTTTTTTCCATATAATGCACTGTTTTTGAATTATAACACTGTCTCAAGATAAAAAACTCACCTGGTATATACAACATATATATATATTAAATAAATGTGTGTATGTTTATTTGCATCAAGCAGAGGATAACCTCTTTGTTTCTCTCTATGAATCAACAACTCTGCTACTCTCGGCAAAATAAAAACTTTTCAACTAAAGGTAATCTGCTCACCAAGACAATATGTATAGTACAATTGTCTTTATAAAAATATTTAAAATCTTAGTGTTGCTTTATAAATTTTAGAAGAAGCAACTTTTTTCTTTTTACAAAAATTTACCATTGAAAAAGGGAGAAATTCTCCCGAAACGTTTGGTTTCAAATAACGTGTTTTTTGATTGTTTTTTAAAGATTTGTATTTTTTAATAATTATACAATCAATAAATATTTTTTCTTTTCTACTATTGGCTTATTTTATGTTATATTATTTTTTATTCATGTTAGAAGGGACTGCTCTGAAGTCAGCTGTCAGAATTCCAGATTATTTGAAGCTAGCTATCGTTTGATGTAATATTTTTTCTAGCAGTGCTGATATAAGTACTTGACCGCCAATAGCCTTATTCGATGCACTTTAAAATTTAATTAATTAACTAACTAATCATATACTTGATACAGGTAGAAAAGATTTCGTTTCAACGCTTCACCCAAGTGACATGGAATGAAGTTTGGAACTTGATTTCACTACCGAGAACCGCCTTTGTGGCATATAATCAAACATATAGGATAATATTCCTATTACGGCCTTTAAATTCTCTTTTATAAATTACTAATGAGACCTTCTGTAGACCAGAAGCTTAGAATAAGTTCACAGTATCTCCTGCTTGTCGTAGAAGGCGACTAAAAGGTTTGGACGTGGGACTAACAATATCACTCCTTAAAAATAATCTCAGTTACAGAAGTAACATATCGCCTTGGAAATGGTTTACTCGGAATAGACCATGAACAACGACTTGAAACTTCGAGTGTTCGAAAGTTCGAAGCCTTTATAGATTCGGAGAATTCCAAGAATTACAGGATATTTGTTTACAGGAATCCGATATGAAACAAATGCACGAGGAAAAATTTGTAGAAATTTTCTCTCTGGGGAGTTAAACAATTTTGTTGTGACTTTTGACCTTTGAGGCTTTCTTGAAATCCCCTATAAATGTCAATAATTTGTAAACTATTAACGACTCCTTAATAAAGTTCTACAAACGTTATCCTTGATAATCTAAACAACTTTAAAGCTTTTTTAATAGCTATATTAGTAATTTTTAATAACTTTCATTAATTTGAATTTTAACAGCCCTTCGTTGAGTCAATTTTTTTTTCTTTTTTTTTTATAAATTCCCTTGAGAGTTCACTAGTCCATCTTCATCATCCTCCCAGTTCGTGTTTAAAAATTAAAAAACGTACGATTGTATATTTTATTATGTAAATGTTATAGATATTTTTAATTACTTCTGTTGAATTGGGGCCCCTTAATGTGAGGTTCTGGCCGTTATAAGCGTATGCCCAAAAATCTTGATGTCGGGTTTAAATTGCACAATACCCGAGTTTCAGAAAAGTAGAGGAGAAAAAAACCACTCTTTTTACATTATTTTAGATAAATAGTGGAATTATTTAATATTATTAGTTCCAAAGAGATTAATTTTACTTTACTTTTGAATTATTACTAAATGTGAGAGGAATAATTCGAATTCTTAACAACAATAAGCGTTTTGAGGTTCTCCGTTGAGTTTGTAATCAATAAACCTCAAAAACTGTGATTATAAGTAAAATGAATGTTAAAAGTTAAAAGAGAAAGAATTCCATCAATCTTTTTCGGACAAATTCTAAGATTTTAGTAGAAATATTATTAAATTGCGTTATCAGAGGGAATTCATCCCCCCAGGAGTCGAACCTGAGAAGTAACACGCTATCCGGGCAGTTAGCTCACACTTTAATTATACGAGTTAAAAGTTAAGTTAGGAATTGAGGCTTATCTTTAAATCGGAGGATCGGAACTAGGCATTTGCTTTAACAGTTTTTAGATTTTCTCAATAAAGTCTTATTGATTTTTTTTATTTTATGCATATACCAAGAATTATTATATTAAAATTCGTTTATTCCATTTATTTTCATATTAATTTTTGATTTTCAAAATAAATCATTTTTCGGGTTCTAATTATGAGGCCGTTTTCAACTAAGTCCCTAATCCATATAGTCCAGTCACATTAAGAATTATTGAATAAAAAATACTTGGTAGGTTTCACATTAAGATATAAGTAAATTTTTATAATTTTTCTAATTAATATAACAAAGAATAATTGCTATATCAATGAGAATTGTTTTTGACCGCGCTTATTTGAAAAATATATTTATCAAAAAATTCTCACATTTGATTCGCGATTGAATCAAATGTAGAAAACATTCGATTAATTTATGGCAAGGATCTAACATACATGCTAATAGACCGAGCGCTCTGGACTGGGAGATTAAATATATAACATCTGAGATTTCAAATTCACTTGGTGATCCATCCGAATGTCTAGCGGGCTATACGCGAAATGACGTTGGATTGTAGCTAAGTGGATCACATCTTTTTCTCTCTTGGTCCAGACTTAAGACTCCGCAGACTTCAATAGCCATAATCCGCAGTAGTCTCGCGATAAATATCTTTTTTAAATAAGCGCGGTCAAAAACAATTCTCATTGATATAGCAATTATTCTTTGTTATATTAATTAGAAAAATTATAAAAATTTATTTAAGATCATTATTTCAAGTTAGAAATATATAAGTTCAAATATTATTTTCACTCAATATTTGACAAAAATTATCTACATTTGATTCGCGATTGAATCAAATGTAGAAAACATTCGATTAAGATATAAGGTTACTTTTCTATTGCTCCTGAAAATGGGTTAGTCACCCGAAATATATATATATCGCGATTAAAGTCTTTCCAAAAATAAATTCGTTTTATTTTTATATCTTAATGTGAATCCTACCAAGTATTTTTAATCCAATAGTTTAAAAATGTTTCACCAAGTACCAACACCAAATTCCTTAAAAACTACAGTCAAATTAGGTTTGAACCTCGGACCCAGTTATAGTGAATGGATTTGAATAATTTTTTTGTTGGGTTTCTAATAAATAAATTAAAAAGTTTACCCATTAAAAATTGCCGATAATAATTTTTTACTCTATCCAATACGAAGAAGATAAAGTATTAGAATCGGTCTCGCGCCAAGCGCGACTTCTCAGAGCTCCTCATGTAAAGACTACGGAACATTTGGTCTCAATCAAAGTCACAAATTGTAGCAGGTTAAATTTTAGGACCTGATGGTTTTACCAAAAATTTAATGGGGTTTCATCCAGAGGCCAAAAAGTGTGATTTTTTCATTTAGTCCGTGGGGATGGATGGATGGATAGATTTCATTTTTTTCGTCGACGATTTTTTCTACACCGTTCAACCTATTCAAATGAAATTGAAAACCTACCATTACTTTAACAAAATGAAGCGCTGATTAGTTTTGGAACATATCGGCCAACAAACATTAGTAACTTTATTCCAATAATTTTTTAGTTTTTTCTAAATATCTTGGAAAATGAATTGGCCAATTTTGATGAAATTTAATATTCTATTTAAGTAAGTACTTTAAGGACCACAAAAAAGGTTATATAAAGTTTTTAGTAAAATTATATTTTAAAGTAATTTACCCTGAGAGTAAGATTGTACTTTTTTAATTTTTTAAAATTTATTAATTTGATCGGTTTAATAATAGCTCATGGTCAAAACAACAATTTTGCAAATTTACTTTTACACTTTTTTTAATGCATGTAAAAACAAAATATATTTCTTAGACGTAATCGAATTTTTGAATTAAAGATTTTAAATAAATAAATAAATAAATAAATCTTTATTTCTCGACCTGTGAGAGGCACAAGTCCTCGGTGGCTAGGTCCTCCAAACATCAATACAATCTAGCTACAATACATTAATAAACATCAATACAAATTAATTACAACAATTTAACAAATAATAAACAAGTAAAAAAAAAAAACGAAGAAATACAAGAAATAGAAATATAGAAATACAAGCTGAAATATAAAAAAACATGAGAGATGTAGGAAAATTAAAAATCTTCCATAGAGATAATGTAGTATTTCATTAGCTATAAAATTGTTAGCGTCGTGCATATTAGGAACTCGATATAAATAGAGAGAGTACTTTTGGGATGAAATTTACGAGACATGTAAAGAATTTATCAAAAGAGAATCGCACATTTTAACCCAAAACATTTAACTTCCTGAATTTTTTATAAGAAAATGCAGGCACACGAACTAACTAACAACAAGTATTGAGCGACACGACGTAGAAAATAAATTTCCATTTAGTATGAGGCAGTATTTTTATCTCATCCTTAAAAAGTTTATACTTTAGTATGAGAAAGTATAGTACTTGTTTAGGAAATTATTTATATTTGTTTTTTCGAAATTTTTAAGAAATAGTTGAAAAGATTTTGATAAAAAATTAATTGATATCATGTAATTTTTTAATTTAACTGGCCAGCGTCTATACAGGCAATGACATTATTGAATAAGACAGAGAATATAGTAACTTTTAAGGAGATAGGTGTTGGTTCTATGTGAAATATTTTTATTATTAGAGAGAATATAGCTTTTGCGTTTTCTAGCAAAGATATAGGACTGCAACCTTCCAGTATCTTATATATTTTGGAAAGTTAAATTGAAATGGGATGCTCCCAACTCGAGTGCTATATAAGTAATATGCTAAAAGCACGCAGATTCTGCTTTCAAGCACCCATCTATAATAAACAACGCCATATGTTTCTTAACTTCAGTAATTCTTTGTACACCAGCGCATTGCAAAGATCATTTAATTAATGCTTTTAAAGTTTTCAAAAAATCATTATTTAGTAAACAACGTAAAAGTAATATTTTTAGAGAATTTTTTTATGCTTTGAGTAATTGTGAGTTGTTGATCAGATTTTGTGTGTACGATTATCTAAACAGAAATTCCAAAATCAATTGTTTCATATTTTGGAATTAAAAAATTATTGGAATTTAATTAAAATTCGTTCACTTTTAGAGAGCACATCTACAGAGTTGGGGAGTATCAAAAATACAAGTATTTCAAAATAAGTATTTTCAAAACTTTGTATTTTGTATCGAAAATACTCATTTCCAAATGTACTTTTGTGTCGAAAATATTATACATGTTTTCATGTATTTTGCCCATCTCTCCATAGGGTTATTTTTGAAACACCCGGTTTTCAGATTCAGGATACGTGAAGATTTGCATTTTTTTCTGCACGAATTATCAAAAATAAAAATGTAAACTGCAACTTACTGTCAAGTTTCAACGTTCTAGCTTAAACTTTTCGTAGTCAATCCATAAGAGATTGATTTTGTACTATGTACTTATACAAGATATCGTTCAATGTCTTGGTCTCGTATGATTTTAGTTGGCAAACTGTCAAGGTGAAAGTGTTTTTAATAAGATGTAACTTTTAAATAAATTTCAACTTTGAAGACGAACCCGTTCTCAGATTAGACAAATAAATAAGGTGTGACTTCTGTTATAATATTTGAGTTGATAATTTTTATTACATGTCACCTGAGTCACCTCCCTTGAGAAATGAACCCAAGTGTCAAAAATTAATCCATAAAATCGCTGCTCTTCGAGGTGGATCCAGTTTCACAAATATATGACCGCATTACTTTTTGTCATTTGGGTTCATTTCCCAAAGAACAAATACAATCTTTCTGAAATGTAATAAAAATCACCCATTACACAGCTCAGATTCAGTAAACACTCATGATTTTTCTAATGAAATCTAATTCAACTAGTATCAGTAAAATGAAATTATTATATTCCTTCTCAGATTCGTTAATGTCCGGATATAAATATAATGATTTTCCCGCGAACTAGATAAATTTGGTGTCGTAATTCATAATTTTAGACCAACTTCCAATTCGTTTTTGGGGCGCAATTTATGGTAAAAAAAAATTATAGAGATCAAGAATATTTTCTCATTCAAAATTTCATCAGCAATAGACTTCTTCTTCGTATAACATCTTCGAATCTGATAGTTGACGAATTCTATGTAGAATTTCATGTCCATAATAATTTTTCTCTGGAATCTGTTTACAGTGGTGGTTTCCCATTGCTTTCCAAATACATTCGACTCTCGATAATTCGAACTCTTCAGCTGTTAACTTTGATAAATCAAAAAAATGCTATGTATTTTGATAAGCTCGATAACTCGAAATCTTTTTCGTAACATGAGGGGGTGAGAACGTTCTATAATTCGAATTAGGCCACTTCCCCTATTTATAATTCGAATTTTTCCTTTTAATTGAATGTAATGGAAGGCAAGAGGTGACTGTGGGTCAGTGGCTAGAGTGTCGGGTCGCTGACTCGGAGATCGCTGGTTCGAGACCGAGTCTCGGCAGATAGATATTTGCAGTCGCCTCCTCTTGGAAAGTAATGGCAACCTACCAAGAGTATAATTACCTGCACAGGTGATATGTGGAGAAGGCGCCGACACTCGTTTCGGGTATGGCACTCGAAGAAGAAAAATGGAAGGCAGCCCATGGGTGGCGAGGAAAGAAAAAAATTAATACATATCCAAATAAGGTTTAATTTATTGGATTCCTTCCTCCTTTCCTTTCAAACCGACGTTTTCGAAGAAGGAGGGAAGAATCCTCCAAAACGTCGGTTTGAAAGGAAAAGAGAAGTAATCCAATAAATTACACCTTATTGTGGATATGTGGTTAACTTTTTTTCTCTCCTCTCTACCCTGGGCTGCCTTCTCAATACTTTCTATAGTTCAAAGTTTTACCAGTCCGTCTCTCTCCAGAGAAAATTTCGGGCAAAAAAATTTCATAACAATGTTTACCCCTCATTTTTCTAATTAGGTATGTTATTAACTATTGCAATGTTAATGAAGATGTAATTTTTTGTTCTTTTTTGTCGTTTTCATTATTTTTACTTTTTTACTTGAGGCTATATATAAAATTTATTATTATCATTTCCGTCCATAATTTGTATAATTTAAAGTTTATAATGGGAAAATCGGGACATTATATTATTTTCCCATTATAAACTTTCAAATTATAAAATTTTTGTAAGCTCATACATATTTTCAAAATATAATAAAAACTCTATTAATTCGAATTTTTTTTCTTACCTCTTGATAATTCGAAGTCTCGATAATTCGAATTTTTCTTATAGTCCCTTAGATTTCGAATTATCGAGAGTCACTGTATTTGCTAAAGAAGTTTAAATTTTAGTTAAAAGTGAAACAGTTTTCTGACTAATCCGGAATTCGGTGAGCGTACTCTTAATTGAAAGTCGATCACTTTACCTCTAGACAAGCATCACTAATTCATTTTTGGGGGGCAATTCTTCTCGGAAAAGCTTAAATTTGCCTCCCTTTAATTAAGAATTGAATTTAGTTTGGTGGAGTCAATTTTAATTCATCCATATATCTTTATTTACTTTTTCTTAGCCTCAAAACAGAAAAATTTATTTTATTTTTATTGAAGTCAAGTTCATTATCTCGCCTTGGATAATCTGCTTTTACTCGGGCACACTAGAACGTAAACATTAAGCAAAACATAAAATCGAATCAGCAGAAGGAGTTTCTTCAGTTGCTAATGAAATTGTTCTTATTGTAATCAAACATGTTGAACTTATTTCGTTCTTAAATCTTTATCCAAATCTTATAAATCTAAAGTTTTCTAGCTAGTACGAAGACGTTTGTTTGGCTGCCAGCCAATCTCAAGGAAATGGCGTCATGTATATATATCTACACATAGCTTAAAGCACGAAACCAGTAATGGATTATATCTTATAGAATGTCTTTTACTCTATTAGTATAAATTATAAAAAATAACAAAGAGTTGTTGATTCATAAAGAGAAATCAAAGAGGTTGAGCTCTGCTGATTTTAAATATATATATATATATATATATATATATATATATATATATATATACAGTAAAACCGTTTTAGTAAGAACGGAGTTCTTACTAGTAAAACGTGTTTCACTGAATACCTTTGCGGCAACTAGAATTTAGTGATGTTGGTTGAGTTTGGTCCAAAGGTCTACAATCTTTATTGTTGACCTTCCGCCTCATTTTAAGTGTTTATTTTCAAAAAATTTTAAATGAAATTGTCAAAAATTATCTAATAAAAACGTAATTTTTGAAATTTTCGTTTAAAATTTTTTTGAAAAAAAAACACTTCAAATAAGACGGAAGGTCAACAATGAAGATTGTAGACCTTTGGACCAAACTGAACCAACATCAGTAAATTCTAGTTGCCACAAAAGATTCAGTGAAACACGTTTTAACTATTAAGAACCCTTTCTTACTAAATAACGTGTTTTTACTGCAACATATATAAGTATAATTTTTTATTTATTTATAAACAGTAAAGTTTCGACTACTTTGAACTCTTCATCACTCTATTGCAATTGATTAACATGAATTCATGTTTGAAAAATAGGGCAAAGCCCTCGAAACTATAGTATCTTTATAAATAAATAAAAAATGTATTTTTCTAGCTGATGACAAACTTGTTTGTTGTCTCCTTTAATTTATAAAATAGCTGCTACTCTCGGCAAAAAAAAACTTTTCAATTTAATTACATACATCCATAAAATATTATAAATTCAAATTCAAATAAACATATATAATTTTTTATTTATTTATAAAGAAACTATTGTTTAGACTACTTTGCCCTCTTCATCAGTCTTTTACAATTAATTAACCTGAATTGATGTATGAAAAATAGGGCAAAGCCACCAAAACTACAATCTCTTTATAAATAAATAAAAAATTTATTTTTCTAGCAGAAAACATAACTTTTTTTGTCTCCTTTAATTGATAAAATTTTTGCTACTCTCGGCAAAAAAACTTTTTAATTTAATTATATACATCCATAAAATATTATAAGTTCAAATTCAAATAAATATATATATATATATATATATAATTTTTTATTTATTTATAAAGAAACTATAGTTTCGACTACTTTGCCCTCTTCATCAGCCTATTACAATTGATTAACATGAATTGATGTATGAAAAATAGAGCAAATCCCTCGAAACTACAGTCTCTTTATAAATAAATAAAAATTTATTTTTCTAGCAGAAGACATACTTTTTTGTCTCCTTTATTTTATAAAATTTCTGCTACTCTCGGCAAAAAAAACTTTTCAATTTAATTACATACATCCATAAAATATTATAAATTCAAATTCAAATAAACATATATATATATATATATGTTAACATTTAAATGAAAAGCGAAAGTTAAAACTTTTATCCGGTCACTGCCCTATTTTGGTGCACTTGGGACCAGACTCGTTTTGATAGTGAACCAAGAGTTGAAAAAAGAGATACAGGACCCAGTCGGGTATGATCCGACATCTTCTGCGTTAAGCCCGCAAATGCCTTCTCCATTTAGGCGATGGATCCTCTGACTAGATCCTATGATCAAATCTTATATATATTCAACTCTCTAGTTCAATCGCGTTTTTCTTCTATTTTCCTACAAGTATGGTTGCTATAAATTTACTACAATTCTCATCTGTCTGATTCTTTGGGGAATCGAAACAGTGTTCAGTTTTTCAATATTAAATTTTATTTAGAATGTTTATATGTTAACATTTAAATGAAAAGCGAAAGTTAAAACTTTTATCCGGTCACTGCCCTATTTTGGTGCACTTGGGACCAGACTCGTTTTGATAGTGAACCAAGAGACGATTAACAAACAATTACTCACAGTTGCGAATAATAAATTGTGTTAGAATCGGTGATTTCCTTAATATAAGATGATTGGTTCCAATTGAAAAAAACCTTGTTGTTCTTTGTGCTATGTAGTCTACTAAACGCTTCTCATATTACCTAAATGTGAAAAACAAGATTTTCTTAGAGAAATTAATTATTTTTAAGATATGTTACTATTATATTTTTCATAAAAGATATCAAGGTGATAAATCGTCTGTAATAAATTCCGTAATGGAAATAAGTCCCTGTTTGGAGGCCATTTTTTCTATATCTATATGGAATTTTAATCGACTAATGAAAGCGTGATGAATTCAATAATTTCTTTCAAAAGTATTCGCATATATATATATGGTAATTGAGAATTTATTTTTGAAAAGTCCGCAAATAGAGAGATCCTTTTTTTAGTATTTTATCTGAAACATGCAAGAACCTGCAAAGATGAAAAAAACAAGCCCAGACAAATTTTTAGCTCGGTTAGAAATCTTCTCAGCTTCGATTATTCTAGAGTTATCTATTTGGACAGAAACGATATTCCTTTTAGAGAAATGTAATAATCATTTAGAATTAACTAGAGTTCATTCTTCTCAATATATAATTAACACGTCATAACATTATATAAAAAGTATTCATAAATGACATTCTTGCATATTTGCCTATGAGTTATGCAACCATTTAGCTCTGCTATAATAGTTGTATTATACCTTTCAGGCGTGCCCGTTAACATTTTATCCAAACAAAAGAATTTTTCTTTTTATTGATAATATTCTTATGTGAAATATTCATAAAATCCTTGAAAATATTTAATCTATGAACTACATTACTCACCCTTATTTGGGAGTAAAATTTGATTTTTTTTTTAATTTATTTTGGCTGATATGCTCAAATTTATTGATTAGATTCACAATCGTGACCAAAAATACAAGGAACTTTGTGAATTGTCACCGAAAATATATTAACTGAATTGTCATTATCTTTATGTGCCATTCAAGTATATTTACAAAATCTTTTCGTTTTTATCATTCTGGCTAATGCCTGTTTTGTTTATATTTTTTCTATGTCAAATAGAGATCTTTTGAAGTGAATAGAATGAATAAGAAAAATAAATATATGTCCTTAAAATGGTTGTAAAAAACCATTTGAGATCACTAGAATAAAATCTAAAAGTAGATAAATAAATAAATTGGATTATTTAAAGGAAAATTACATAACTTGGTACTCGCCCCGTAAGATGTGATTTGACAATTATAATACTAGCTGCAAGGCCCGCCTTCGTCGGCTCTCTTGCTAGACAGGGGGCACGCCCCCTGGACCCCCAGCCCTCGAACCCCCAGCCCTCGAACCCCACCCTCACCCCCACTCCCACCACCCCCGAAACCCACCTAGCACCCGCCGCACCATGCCCAACCCCCGCCCCCACACCACCACCCCAACACTCCATTCCGCACCCTAACCCACTAACCCCCTTCACCCCCACCCCACAGACCCCCCACACCACCCCAACCTCCGCCCGCACCCTCCCGCACCCCAGCACCCCACCCACCCCGTGCCCTCCAACCCTGCGCACCACACCCCCGCCTAGCCCCCTGGACTCCACCCCGCACCACCCCCTGCACCCTCACCCTACTCCGCCTCACTCCTCACCCCACCCCCATTCATCCCACCCCCGCACCCAGTTTTTGCATTTCTAGCCTTCTAGTGACCCACAGATTATGTATACAAAATTTGGTTGAGTTTGGCCCAAGAGAAAGAATTTTCATTTTTTGACCCTCCCCTCCCATTTTGGGTGGTTAGTTTTTGCATTTCTAGCTCTGTAGAGGCCCAGAGATTATGTATACAAAATTTGGTTGAGTTTGCTCCAAGGGCAAGAATTTACATTTTTTCACCCCCCCCCCCCCTTTTTTTGGGTGGGTTTTTGGGGAAATTTTTTTAAACAAAAGTTGTCAGAAATCACATCCTCTACAACTTTGTTTATCATAAAATTTGCCGTAGGGTTAATAGTTTAGGAGTTATTTGATAATTTTCATTCGTGCGCCCCCCAAACCCCCTTCTGGGGTCAAAATATCAAAACGTTATATAGCTAAAAACGTAAGTTAGAAGACATCTGATGTAAATGTGAAATTTCATAATAATCCCTTCAGCCGTTTTTACGTGAATCGTGAGCAACTTTTCGGAAACCACTGAAACAGACATACATACAGACAGACAGGAATTTTGTTGAGGGTGTTTTCGTTCATAACTTTACTTGAAACGTGTGCAACCAAAATTTGGCGTGATTTGGACCAATATACAGACAAAACCTTAATTTTATATACTAATATATGCTATCGGGATCAAGACAAATACGAAATTAAATAAATTAAAAAATCTCATCATTTCGATAAGATTTTATTTTATTTTTAATCAACTAAAATATCAATAAAAATGTATACTTTTCTTTTGCCAATCTCGTTATTTATTTTTAAAATCCTTCCTCTCCTTTTCAGTGCCAATTTTTCAACCTTTATGATCGATCTACTTGTCCAGGCATGTTCCGAGCACTGTTTGTTGCTCTGAGGATGAGCAAATAATATATATAATAGGTTGAAAAATTGATATTGTAAAGCAGAAGAAGGATTTTTAAAATATATAACGAGATTGAAACAAAAAATGAATAAGTTTTTATTGATATAACGTCAATTAAAATTAAACAAAAGCTTAAAGTACAAATGTTTATATTTTTAAAACGATTGGCATAAATTATTGAAAAAAGGTGACAAGCTTAACTTCTTTGATACTTTTCTTTGATTTTGCAAAAAATATATTTCGATGCCACAAAAAAACCGACTTCAAAAAAATTAAATGCAAGAAATAAAATAATAACAACTCAAAAATCAAATAAAATGCACTAAAAGGTATAAAATAATTATCTAATTTAGTTACAACTAAACGATGAAATTATTACATGATATCACATTTAGAAGTCGGTGCCAAACATATACATTTTATGAATCGCACTCAACGGATCTTACTTAGTACGTTTGGCGACTACGCTCGCTTATAGGTATTGTTTGTTTGGCACCGACTTCAAAAAGTGATTTCATGTTAATATTTCGTCCTTTAGTTGTAAGTAAATAAGATAATTATTTTATACCTTTAAGTAGATTTTATTTTATTTTTAAGTTATTATTATTTTATTTGTTGCATTTAAGTTTTTGAAGTCGGTTTTATTTTTATGTTAATAGTTTGATTCCCGTCGAAATTAATTTTCTATCAGAATACAATATTTACAAGAAATAAACATTTCAATATTTTTTACGTTTGGCGTGTAATGATGACCACATCGCGTAAGCTCGCTTATATAGTTTGTTTAGCACCGACTTCAAAAAGTGATTTCATGTAAAAATCTCGTCGTTTAGTTGTAACTAAATTAGTTAATTATTTTATACCTTTTAGAGTTGATTTTTGAGTTCTTATTATTTGTTGCATTTAATTTTTTTGAAGTCGGTTTTTTTCTTCTAAAAATTATTTTTCTTTTTAGTGATGTTGACACTAGTGAGACTTAAGATAATACTTTGCATGCATCTCGTAAGAAAAAGTACGATTTGTGAGAATGAATGAGAAAATGAAAATAAAATTCAATTCATAAATAGAAGAATTCTCTCGAAACGTTTGCGGGTTTTAAATGAAAATTTTAAGATTGTTTTTTTATAAAAGATTTTTTATTATAATTTCGATTATTTGGTTATATGAATTGGAGATTTTTGATATTTTGTCATTGATCATATCATCAGAACGTGACCAAATTAATATGGTACCTATCGAAAACTATACTGAACCCAATAGAAAAAAATAATCAAAATCGGTTCACAATTGGCGAAAAAATCTAGTAACATATAGACACAAAAAAAAATCAGTCGAATTGAGAACCTCCTCCTTTTTTGAAGTCGAGTTAAATAAAAACAGGTTAGAAGACTACAAATCAGTGTTATTATTTATTTAACATTTTAATCCGGATGAATTATTTTATGCAGCTCCAAATCGCAGGGTAGAAGATAAATTGATATTCTTGTACTTTTAACGCCACCGGTTTATGCTTAGAAATGAATGATTATTCCTTTATATTAGCACTTAGTAGGGGATAATTTATTCCAATCTAAAAAAGGAAGATTTAATTAAATGGTCTAACAGGAAAGAGTAAGCCCGAGTCTCGCTATTCAAACTCCTCCCCCCCCCCAGAAACAGACAAAACTTGGGAGGTCCAGAGGGATGCTTTTCGTCTTGCCAAACTTTTGTATTTTTGTATTTTTTTTTTTATTCGCCTCTTTCCCAATTTATTTGTTTGAATATTCTTTCACTTTCATCTTGTGGGAGATATGAAACAACTCTCTGGTCAGCCTCATCGGAATAGCATTTGCGTCTTTACGTTTTGTCTCATTTATAAAAAAATAAAGTCAACTGGTGTGGACACCAGACGACTTTCACCTTAGTTTCTCTCTTAGTTCAAATCATCATAACCAAATTTCTTCAATTTGGGTTTCCCCAAGAGGATATTGCAAAATACCAAAAATCTTCAAATAAACATTTACTTCCGGTAATCTCAAAGCTCTGCAACTTACGGTATGAACGATTAAAATATTTATTTTTTGACACTCCTAATTAACACCCTCTTCCATTATTTCAAAAAGGTTACGGCACGACTAATAATTTATGTCACTTGATAAGTAGGTACATCATGTAAATATCAACTTCCAGTTTTCTGGATTCAACCAAAAGCTTGTGTATTCCTCCTTTCGAATTTTGTAGCACTGAGACTTATGGTTGCTAAATGTAGAGGTCTTCATATATATTTAATAAATAAATAAATCTTTATTCCTCGACCTGCTTAGAGGCACACGTCTTCGGTGCCTAGGTGCTCCAAACATCAATACATTTTTGCATAAGAACACACGGAACAATAGATTTTTGGCCTCTGGAGACCACTATATTTGGTTTTATGTTCTAAATCGGGTTTCAAACTATTAGGGTATTGATTCTTTCCAGCTAGAAGTTACAAAGTGAAATAAACTTTCTTCATCTTGAAGATAGAAGCTCTCAAAGTATCAGGACCCCGACAGACGATTGCAATACTTCACATTATATCCTATATCATTACATGATATAGAATATATATTTATGTGAAAGTACAAAATACAAAGATATCTCATTTCACAAGTTATTTACTTGCTTTCTATGTCTTTGAGTAAATTTTATTCTTCTGGTTTGCTAAAGAAAATTTGAAAAGAAATAAAAAAAACTCTATCTGATGGAAATTTTACTAAGCCTACCCTAATTTTTTAGCTCTTTTTGTCTTCACCTTCCTTTATAACTATCTCCCTTTCCGAACGGTCCCTCAGCAATTCTCTGAGTTGAGACCGATCTTCTGAGAGCTAATGTTCTATTTTCTCTAATATATTCGATTTCTAATTCTCTCAATTCATTCAATCTTCAGTCTTCTTCTGAATTTCGTGTTTTTCGATAAATCATTAATATAAATTAAGAAATATCTTAGGGGCAAAAAATGAGTCCTGAGAAATTCAAGTAAGTAATAGAAAATATCTAAATAGATATTATATATTTTTATTATAATTAATATAATTAACACTAATTTTTAAGTGTTTCGAGTATTTTAAAATTTATGAAAATACATGAATTTTTTGTCCCTAGGTTTAAGCCAACTACCCGGAACGAATGCTTGGCACTCGGGGTTGACACGTAAGGGGGCGAACCCATCTAGTAAGATCTAAGATTAAAATTGGCTTTCTTTCTTTGTCTAGATTTTAAAATAATTAAGATAATTAGCAAATCTATATATTATATAAAATTAAGGTTTTGTCTGTATATTGCTCCAAATAACGCCAAATTTTGGTTCCACACGTTTCAAGCAAAGTTATGAACGAAAACACCCTCAACAAAATTCCTGTCTGTCTGTATGTATGTATGTTTCCGTCGTTTCCGAAAAGTTGCTCACGATTCACGTAAAAACGGCTGAAGTGATTATTATGAAATTTCATATTTAGATCAGATGTCTTCTAAGTTAAGTTTCTAGCTATATAACGTTTTGATATTTTGACTCCAGGAGGGGGTTTGGGGACGCACGAATGAAAATTATCAAATAACTCCTAAACTATTAACTCTACGGCAAATTTTGTAATGAGCAAAGTTGTAGGGGATGTGATTTCTGACAACTTTTGTTTAAAAAACTCCCCCAAAAAACCACCCAAAAAGGGGGGAGGGTCAAAATATGAAAATTCTTGCTCTTGGACCAAACTTAACCAAATTTTGTATACATAATCTGTGGGTCACTAGAAGGCTAGAAATGCAAAAACTAACCACCCAAAGGGGGGGGCAAAAAATGAAAATTCTTACCCTTATAGCCAACTTAACCAAATTTTGTATATAGAATCTGTGGGTCACTAGAAGGCTAGAAATGAAAAAAACTGGGTGCGGGGGTAAGGTGCAGGGGGGTGGGGCACAGGGTGGGGGTGCAGGGTGGAGTGGAGGATTTAGGTGAAGGTCCAGAGGCGTAATGGGGGGGCTCAGGTGAGGGTCCAGAGGCGTAGTGGAGTGGTCTGGGGTGGGTGCGGGGTGAGGCGGGATGGGTGGGGCGCGGAGTGGCGGTGCGGGGTGGAGGGCGCGGTGGTGGGGTCCGGGGGATGGTGGGAGTGGGGTGGTCCAGGGTGGAGTGGGGGGTTCAGGTGAGGGTCCAGAGGCGTAGTGGGGTGGTACGGGGGCTGGGGTGCGTGGTCGTGGGGTGGGGGCGGTGGTTGGGCACGAGTGCGGGGGGCGGGAGTTGCTGGGTGCGGTTCGGGGGGTGGGTGTCGTAGGGAGTGGGGTTCGTGGGGGTGGGGGCGGTGGTTGGGCACGGGTGCGGGGGCGGGAGGTGCTGGGTGCGGTTCGGGGGGTGGGTGTCGTAGGGAGTGTGGTTCGTGGGTTGGGGGTTTAGGTGGCGTGCCCCCTGACTAGCAAGAGGGCCGCCGAAGGCGGGCCTTGCAGCTAGTTCTTAATAAAGTATCAGCTATAGGTCTAAGTTTATTTTGTACTAACGAGATTACTTGCATTTGTCATTAATTTCGCTCAGTATCAATTTAGACATCCATGTTATTTATATCCTTTTCGGAATGTTTTCGTTGAATATTTTTATTTGCTACACTCCAAGTGACATTTTATCCAGTAGAAATACACTTTCATTTTCACCATCTCTCTATTTATTTAACTAATATTATTTATTTATATTCTATAAAATTACAAATGGGATAAACTATAAGAAACTTAGGTGGTGAAAATAACTTTGAGATCAAAATGTTCTTGTCCTTATATAAATCTATAATTCACTAATATACAAATAAAAAAAAATCAACGAAAATTTTGTTTGATATACGTCATTTATTTAAAATCTAAAAATATAAAATAAAGCGAGTACAGTGAATTTCCATTGCTTTGTTCAAAAAAAGAAAAACATGTCTCTGTATTAAACAGGAAATTATCCAGAGAAAACACCCGAGTTAAAAATTATACACAACACGCTTCTGTTCTATTTTCTTAGACAAGGTTTTTTAAAGGAAAAACAAATATTCAAGAATATGGATTGGATACATGGAGAAACGACTCATTTCATTTGTATAATATGATGAAGGAATATTATCTTTTAAAAATATGACTGAAAAGTTTTCTTTTCGTATAATAAATAATATTTATTGTATAACGAAATTGTTATAAGTGAAAATACCATTACCAGGTATATGGCAAATATAAGGTATAAGACATATTTAATTGAAAAAATTTTATTTTGCCGAGAGTAGCAGAGTTGTTGATTCATTGAGAGAAACAAAGAGGTTGTCCTCTACTTGATGCAAATAAACATACACACTACATATCAAATATATATAGCTATATATATTATTTATTTATTTTAGACTATAGTTTCGAAGACTTGACCCTCATCATCAGTCTTTTTAATTATTTGATTTATTTATTTATTTGGAGAAAACAACAGACATAGTTCAAAAAAAACATAATACAAAACAAACATAATATAGATCAGAAAAAATAAAAAACTATGACTTATTACACATTTTCTCACTGAGAGATATAGTATAAAACAAAGTTGGAATCTAAGGACAGAGCCCGAAATACAAATTTTAGCATGTAGAATGATTCTTATACATTTTCAAACTTAATAGAAGGAATCGCATGGAACTGGACAATTACATTTAAATTAAATTAACAAAAAACAAAACAATAACATGGAACAGAGACTCTCTCAACCAAACCAAAATAAATAATAAATATTATTTTTCATGGGATCAGTATCAGATGGATATTAAAAAATATGAGACAGTCTGCTCATAAGCTGAGAAGGAAGGAAAAAAAAGTCAATATCCAAACTGAAACTGATCCCATGAAAAATAATATTTATAATAAAAAATACTGGTGATGATGTCCAAGCCTTCGAAACTATAGTCTCAAACAAATAAATAATATATATACATACCTATATATATATTATTTATATATGAGTGTGTATGTTTATTTGCATCAAGCAGAGGACAACCTGTTTGTTTCTCTATACGACATATTATGTAAATAACAATACACTAAAAAATTTTAAAACATAGAATTGTTTTATCAAAAATAATTGATAAAAACCTTATCAAAGATCTTGTTTGGTAAGTATGTTTGTCTATGTTGTAATAAAAACCCGTTTTTAGTAAGAACGGGTTCTTACTAGTTAAAAATCGTTTCAATGAATACCTTTGTAACAACTAGAATTTACTGATGTTGGTTGAGTTTGGTTCAAAGATCTAGAATCTTCATTTTTTTACCTTCCGCCTCATTTTGGGTGTTTATTTTCAAAGATTTTTAAATGAAAATGTCAAAAATTAGAAGTAAAGTTGTAGAGGATGTAATTTTTAACATTTTCGTTTAAAAATTTTTGAAAATAAACAGCCAAAATGAAGCGGAAGTTCAAAAATGAAGATTTTACACCTTTCAACCAAACTCAACCAACATCAGTAAACTCTAGTTGCCTCAAATATATTCAGTGAAACGCGTTTTAACTAGTAAGAACCCGTTATTACTAAAAACGGGATTTTACTTCAACATATATATCAAAAGAGATCTTACCACTTCGAGAAACAAACCCAAGTGCCTATCGATAACCAGTTTGATGACTGTTCTTTGAGCTTCTTCTGATATATTCGGAAAATAAATATATAATATTTTTTATTTTCAAAATTTGAGCGGTTATAATTAATGAACTAATATTTAGTACAAATATTCGTGTTGTACCTATTCAAACTTGTTGAAATATCCCTATATTCTAATTGTTAAAACACTTACAAATGCACAAACATCTATACTCGACGTTTCAATCTCTATATCTGTCTTGGTATTAATAAAGTTCACTTTTATGCTAAGTTTCAAATTTCTATATTAAGAAGGTGAGTTTCTCTCGCGATTGGCTGTGTGTTTTATTCTCATTCTTTAATAAATTATTTTTTGTTGAATAAATTAACCTAATCCCGCTCCCCAATGCGCCCTTCATCCTACAGAGTCAGGAGCAGGAAATTTACTAATATATGTGAAATGTGTAAAGTACGAATAAGTTTCTTAAATAGTAGACTAATATTTAAGATCGGTAATATCTTATTGGTGATGAAATAAATAAATCAAAACCTATTTCCTACTGAAATTTTACAAAATAAAAATAATTCCTTGTTTTTATATTTGTAGCACCAATATGCTGAAAGTATTGACACCTCTCAAATAGCCAAACTCGATCTATTTATGGCCATTAGATCACCTGAGATTTTTTCACCATATCTTCAATGTGGACTCCACAATAGTTTTTAATTAGCTAGAAAATAAGATTGTCAAAGTTTCATTTTAATTGGATAAAGGTAACCCGTGATGGTAAAAGTTTTGAAAAACTCCAATTTTTGCAAAAAATTGTAGTTTACCCTTCATAAAATGAAAACCACTAGTCCTAGAAATTTTATTCTTATCTCATTTTCTAGAAAATTTTGTTGACTTGTAGTTTTACTTGGACTACTTTTTGTTAAACCTTCTAGATTTGAAGATATCCATAATTTTCGAAGACAGGACATGATCCTAATCCAGAAAAGTGACTTTTTAAGACACCTTATCTAGAGTTTCGCAACTTTATCTTCCGAAATATGGTACTTAAGATACCAAATGCCTTCTTATTTTTCGTTGATAAGGAAAGGATAAGGAAATGTGAATTTTTTAATAATTTCAAGTTAAGACTATTCTAAACGTCGTTATAATCAGTGTCGTCATAAGAGGCATGTTTTTAAAGTAAGTACCGTTTTGAAATAAAAAAAAAAAAAACATGTATACTTTTCATAACAATTTGATTTTCACATGAAATCTTAATCTACATTTCCACATCTTAGTTTCCACCAATATTAAGGCATTTATTGTATATTTCCACGAGCTTTTGTATTCCTTCCTCAAAGAAGTCTGCCGCCTGATTGGACATCCACTGCAACTTTCGATAATTTAGTCGTTAAGTCACAATTGCATAAAGAACACATCTTGACATTACAGGAAACAAATCAGATAACGACGAAATCGAAAACAGTATGTTCTCTCTTACTTTTTTCGTCAACTTTATGAACCAAATCTCCAATAATGACAGAAGGTCGCCTACTTCGTTCCTCGTCATGAACATTTGTGCGACCATCTTTAAATGTTCTAGCCCATTTGCGTACTATCTGATTTGTTTCCTTTAATGTCAAGAGGTGTTCTTTATGCAATTGTGACCGAACGACTAAATTATCGAAAGTTGCAATGGATATCCAATCAGGAGGAAGACCTTTTTAATGAGGGAATACAAAAGCTCGTGGAAAGATACAATAAATGCCTTAATATTGTTGGAAACTATGTCGAAATGTAGATTAAGATACAGGCTTTCATGTGAAAATAAAATATTTATGAAAAGTATACTTGTTTTTTTTTTTTGTTTTTATTTCAAAGCGGTACTAACTTTAGAAACATGCATCGTATATTTAGGCAAATACGATACTTAATCTTCGAAGATTTTGAGAACACTTTATTAATTTAATATCACCGCTTGTGAAATTAAATAACTTTATCAAAAACTTTTTTTTATTCTCTCACTGAATATATTTCTCATAAAAATAAATAAATTAAAAGTTATTCAGTAAATTCAAGACATTATTCTTTAAATAAAAGATTTTTATCTAAGAATTGATAATGCATGAATCTATTTCTTATAAATTCAATGCTTAGTAAAATAAAATTGGTCACAAGATAGTAGAATCTTCGAGGGATCTGGAAAACACTTACCATAAGAATGTGATTAACTTTAAATAAATGATGATTCTGCTCTGAAGGTGGCGCTGGCCCTGAGTACAAATTGGTTCTAGGGAGGTTTTCCCTCAGTGAGGGTTGAATCCGTTAATATTGATACCACCCTCTCCTTACTCTGACACTGAGCTCATAATCGATTGTCTATTACAACACTCGGTGGGATGAAATAAATAAATAACAATATTGAAATTTAATTCTTGTTGAATATAATATTATAATATAAAAATATCCATTATTAAACGGTACCGAAATATTTTGCAAAATTATTAAATTAAAATATAAACTATGCATTTTTGTTATTTACAACAAATACAAACTACGAGATTTTATGACTTTGCTGACGGATATCTTATGAAATAAACTGATGTGACCATCCATATGACTTTATCTTAACCCTGGCCGCTCTCTTATATTTAATATTTAATAAAATAATTTATAATTATTTACGAAAGAACCCCTCCCCTCATTTTGGGCGCATGTTGAATTTGGAAGCACATTAGATCTCATTACTTTTTTTTGGCAAACGGTTTTTTCTTGGTTTTTTTTTTTAGTTTGAAAAGTTTATAACTACCGATTTTGATAATAAATAATATTTCATGAACACAGGACTAGGGATGGCAAGGATATATCGATTATTTTTTTATATCGATATAGTCCTTGCGATATATATCGAATATCGATACATGGCTTGCGATATATATATCGAAAAATATATCGGAATTTTTTTTCACTTGCAAATACAAAAAAAATGTCTGCAATTTTTTAATTGCACAATTTTATACGAAATTTTTATTTCACAACATCACAACTATTTGACTAGGTACTCAAAAAATACAAAAATACTAGAGAAATAGCATCAAAAAATCGCGCCCTTTGAGTGGCAAAAGACTGTCCAAGCTTTTGTTTTTGGAATCATTTTGTGGAAAGTAGTTATTTTCTGTTTTTTAAGTTAATTTTTAAATTTAAAAAAAATGTACTTCTCATGGCTATGACTATTGACTACAGATTTTGTTATATATCGATATATTAAAATAATTTTTTATCCCTACACAGGACTGCAAGTTCTTTAAAAAGACTTCTTATTAAAAACGACAAAAATTGTTTTTGAGACACTAAAAATAATAAGAAATTAGTTTTAAAAAGCTAGTTACACTCTCGAGCAACTTGGTCCTCTTTTAAAATTCTATTTATTATTACTTTTACTAGTATATCATGTTAAAATATATGTACATTTTTTTTAATCTAGTGTATTTTAATATTGGGTCTTCTGAAAACAAATTACGACTTCTTGTTTGGTTTATGGTAGTAGTAAATAAAGAGATAATTTATCCTAAAGATAAATAATTGTTCCACGGTAGATACGTGGAATAAATTTCTTTAGTTGCTCTAGTAGATAAAATCTCACTTCATTCACTCTTACATAAATAATTTATAAATCTTAAAAATCTATCTATTGTTTCGACTATATTTTTCTTTTATTATTTATTGATTTTTATTTCAAAAGAACAAAAAACATGTTCGGTAAATTGAAAAAGTAAATTCTATTAACGTCTTAGAGGGATGTCTAGCCTTACAATTGATTTATAGGGCGGAGTAATTCAATTAGGAAACCAAAAATAAAATTATCTCTAGGCACTCTGATGTTCAAAGGTCCAAGCTGATTATCTACTGTCTAGTATTAAAGTTAAGACCAGTGCATTCTGCTAAGTACTATTATACTTCGCTCTGAATAAGTTGTGTGGAGTTTGAATTGATAATATTAAATCGAGTAAAAAATAAATGATAAAAAAATTAATTAATGATTGTAATTATCGAAGGTTGTATATGGTTACTTTTCTATATGTACACAATATGCCAAATGGTCCTCCGTCGGCCTTGCACCGAAACTCTGTAAGTTATTCGAAAGTTTTCTTTCAGACCGTAGTATTAAGGTTGTCATCGATGGAATATCATCTTCCCCTTCCACACCAACGGTGGAGTTCCTCAGGGATCGGTTATCTCCCCTACTCTTTTTCTTATCTATATATCAACGACCTTCTAAACTTGCCCTCCAATCCGGTACATTGTTACACAGATGACAGCACTCTACATAACACCCCTGCATCGCATAAAAATCGTGCAGACATTGTCTCCTCAATAAATTTAGACTTAGGCAAACTTAAAAACTTGGGATCCCAAAACTTGTTAACTTCAATGCAGTGAAAGCTCAGTGTTGCCTTATTTCTAGGCGCGTCAACAGAAACCTCCCAAACATATCATTCGACTCAAACTCACTAGAATTCAGGCATAAAACTTCAATGCTAGGCGTACCTTTAGGGTCTGACCTTTCATGGAATGACCATATCTCAACCACTGCTAAAGCTGCAGCGCGCAAGCTTGGTCTCCTATTTAGGTCTAGACACTGTTATACTCTCAGTCAACTTCTTATACTGTATAAGGCTCAAATTCGTCCCTGTCTCATATATGGCTTTCATCTGTGGAGGGGTGCCTCCAAGCATTCTCTTGCTACTCTGGATGCGATTCAGAAGCGAGCAATTAAACTAATAGGAGACCCGGCTCTAACCAACTCACTCGACTCCCTGGCTCACCGAAAAACCGTTTCTGCCCTTTCCCTGTACTACAGATACTATAACGGTGTCTGTTCAGTCGACCTGAAATCAATTATCTCCCCCCCCTAAAGCCCTCTTTACGAGAAACACGCGTTTTTCGAACGCTCAGCACCCCTTCGCTGTCAAATTGGATAAAAGTCGAACAAGCGCTTCGCCAACTCTTTTATCCCTATGACCTCCAGAGACTGGAACTCGATCCCTGCCACCACCTTTCCCGCGACTTATAACCTTCAGCTATTTAAGACCCGTATCCACAGATACCTTCGGGCATTCGCCCAGCCCATGAAATTCTTTCTTCTACTTTTAACGATAGAGGGGCCAACCCAGACCTTTAGGGGTTGCACCTTTTTGGTGTAACTTCTTCTCTCATCATTTTCATAAAAATAAGACGTTAATATTATATTCTCCTAAAAGTGTAAACAATTCATTGAAATTCGAAGGAAATAATAATTAAATAATGCATTTAGAATTTTTCTCAGACCATTCCATATTTAATGTGCCAAAAAAAAATGGAAGAAAAAGTGAAAACATTTTTCAACCATAGTAGTTGATAAAGAGGGTATCTATTTATTTTTTATAATAAATTTTATTAAACCAATTATTTTACATTAATTAATGTATACATTGTATTTTTTGCTTCGATTCCGGAGATAACTTCTCCACCATCGAGTGTCCTTATTCATCTTTAGTCCTTGTTTTTAATAAGAGGAAAAATCTAATTAGATAAAAAACCTCTTTTCCGATAATTATTTCAATTCCATTATTCCCCAATCAAGTCGATTGGTTTTAATTACTCTCCCCTCTCCCATCCCTATTTTTTATAATAATTTTTTTTTTTATAAATTTTATTAAACCAATTATTTTACATTAATTAATGTATACATTGTATTTTTTGCTTCGATTCCGGAGAATACTTCTCCACCATCGAGTGTCCTTATTCATCTTTAGTCCTTGTTTTTAATAAGAGGAAAAATCTAATTAGATAAAAAAAACCTCTTTTCCGATAATTATTTCAATTCCATTATTCCCCAATCAAGTCGATTGGATCTATTTTTTATAATATATAATTATTTATAAAATATAATTATTTATAATAAGCTATTAATGGACTTTATAATAAATAAAATGATTAATTTAAAAAATTTAACTTGAAAAACCTTTACATGACAAAGCATGAAATTGCCATTAAATCATTTAAAAAATATATTTTTTGTATTTTTAAACCGGAAGAAGCTCTGAAGCTAAAGAATTTAAAATCTAATTAGATCCCCACGAAATATGAGCTTTTTGGTACTAAAACGAGTCTTATAAGACTTTCCATTTTAGATTTATTATGGGTATTGGAATACAGAACCCAGATAAAAAAAAAAAAAAAAAAAAAAATTTTAAATAATGATTGAAAATGCTTTCTTCAGACCTTTTGGAGAGCGAAAAAAAAAATTAATTAAATTTAAATTTAATACCCACCTGCTTTCTGGATGTACAGAATAAATAGTTTATTTAAAAATTTATTACAAGTTTAATTTTTATTCTCAGAGTTCAGCCTTGAAAAAGCTGATTATACACCTGAGTAAAGATAAAATTATGGAAAGTAATTTAAATTAAATAAATGTATGAATAAAACAACCACATTTTTATTCCTAGTCATGAATGAATACTGGAAAGAAATTTATTTTCTACTTTTGAATGTGTTTTGAAATATGTTTTTAATATATTTTTTATTTTATACATGCCATTCTAAAAAAGAAGAAGAAATGAAAAAATTCAGGATAGCATAGATATAGGAATTGAAATATTCATGTACGAAATATTGCTTTAGTTATATTAGCTAATAAGAATTTTACTTCCCTTCAGTCAGCCTAGAAAATAGAATTGTTGGTGAAGGCATGGAATGGATAGGATATAGCAATGAAGAGAAGTGAGATCTGGACGATGGGAGAGGCAGATAAAAAGAGACAGAATGACTTCGAAATGTGTGGCTTTTAAGAAGAATATTGAAGATTACCATAAATGGGCCGATAGAAATACAAACAAGGAAGTTCATGGAAAAATTAGAGACAAGAGAAGATGTCAAATGATAGAGCACACGTTAAGACAGGGAGGATTATTTAAGAACATTAAGGAGAGTGAAGTGGGAAAAAAAGAAAGAGAAGAGTTTGACTGGAATATTTTCTTCAGATAATGAAGAAATGTTCAACTTTTGGAGAAGAGAAAGAGGATCAGATAGAATTGAATGGAGGCGGGTGGTAGCATCAAACCAGTCTTTATATACACCAGGGCTGACAACCCGTGGTCCGCGGGCCGCAAGCGTCCCAGCACTGCAATGAGTGTGGCCCAACATAAAATCATAAACTTCCTTAAAACATTGAGATTTATATGTAGAGATATATTTATTCCCTTTTTCGAAATATGAATGTACATTTCTGTGATAACTGATAAGTGAAACTTTTTTGAAGAATAAAATTCACTAAAAGCAAAATTATAAGCTCAACTAAATAAGATAAAAAAATAATGAAGTTTCGAATATTTAAAAATTCTTCTTCTCATATTTTCATTTTCTAAAATATTTATTATTTCAGTAATTTATATGCTACGACACTAACCAAAGTCTATAGTTATATCATTCTAGTACAAGGAGACAAGGAATTGGGCTTTTCTAGAACAATCACAATTAATTGATAATTTCTCTCCTGGTCTAAAACTTGTCAGGAGTTGTCTTTTAGATCTTTGCACGTTCTTACTATACATGTCAAAAGATAATGAATAGTCAGGGATTATTATATCAGTGAGCATTTTAAAAAATAAATTTTCATTCCTCATATCCTTCTTTAATCCCATTCGAGTTAACCCAGGCTTTCCAACCTGTAGCCTAATATAAAGGCATAAAATTCCTTTAAAAATTGAGATTTATATTTAGATACTGGAAAACACACAATAATTTGGCCTGATAATTTTTTTCTCTAAAATAATTTTTTTTAAATCTACTGTGAAGTTTTCGAAACATAAAAGTGATAATTTGAAATTTTGAATCTCGAACTAGATTTCAAGATTTTCGAAAAAGTAATCATCATTTTGGTCTATTATCGACTCCATTTTCATTAGAAATAAATTTTCTACTTCAAACTTTCTGATTGAATGTTCTAGAACAGGGGTGGCACTAACCTTAACTTTGGGATCCACAAATTTATAAAACTGTTTCAAAGGGAAGTTATATTAAAAAAAAAGACACATTTTTTACTTTACCATACAGGGTATGGTCAAGTATTGTAATCGTGCATGAAAAAAGTGGTTTTTTCCTTATTTTTTTCGAAATATCTCAAAAAAGGCTGAAACTATTTTGATTTAAAAAATTGAGCCAAACCATGGCATTTCGCTCTATAAAAAAGCTCTAATAAGTGAACATCGAAAAAATTATATTTTTCTAGATAATAATTGTTTTGTCAAAATGTCTGTTAGACTGTTAGTTAGTCTGTGCGTTACCAAATTTTTGTGGACGAGCTAGCTCAAAAACTAGTGTGAATATCAAAGCCAAATTTCACAAGTAGTTTTGGTCCATTGAGATTAAGAGCTGATTAGATTTTGATGCATATCGACCCAAAATTAAGTGGGTGGAGGGGGGGTTAAAAATTAAAAATCTAGGCCGTTTGAGCAAACTCAACCAAATTTTGTATACATAATCAGTGGACTCCCAGAAGTCTAAAAATGCAAAAACTAACCGCCCAAAATGGGGGGGGGTGGAGGGTCAAAAAATGAAAATCTTGGCCATTCACCAAACTCAACCAAATTTTGTATACATAATCAGTGGGACCCCAGAAGTATAAAAATGCAAAAACTAACCCCCCTACATGATTATAAATAATTTTAGGGGCCAGGTTGTATGGTAAAGTCAAATGGATGGCCACATCAGAGCACTTCAGCTTATTTATTTTATAAAATATAAATGAAGTAACATATATATTTTGCTCTACTTACTTATAACATTACAAATTAATTTAATTTTTGTATTATTATTTTTTAATTTAATTATTATACAGGGTGGGGCATAAAGATCTACACATTTTGAAGAGATATAAAAAAATGAAAAAATTTAACTATTATAGAAAAAACTAAATATATTTTTGAAAATAAAATAAATGAAATTTTTTTAAATGTATTTTAAATATTATCAGACAAAAAAGAGGGAGGGGGGTCAAAAAATTCTAGCCCTTTTGACCAAACTCAACCAAATTTTGTATACATATTCTGTGGATCCCCAGAAGGCTAGAAATGCAAATACTAACCAAATTTTGTATACATAGTTTGGTCGAAAGGGCTAGAATTTTCATTTTTGACCCTCCCCCCATTTTTGGTGGTTAGTTTTTGAATTTCTAGCCTTCTGGGGGTCCACAGAATATGTATACAAAATTTGGTTGATTTTGGTCGAAAGGGCTAGAATTTTCATTTTTGACTCCTCCCTTTTTGTCTGATAATGTTTAAAATACATTAAAAAAAATGCATATTTTATGTTCTTTTGAAAAATATATTCATTTTCTTTCTAGTTAATTTTTTTCATTTTTTTAGACATTTTCAAAATGTGGTAGATCTTTATGCACCACCCTGTACTTTTTAAAATCAGTATTATTCAAGAGGGTTCAAGAGCCGCATGCGGCTCGCGAGTGACGTTGTGGCCACCTCTGTTCTAGAACAACAATTAGATACCGATCGGAAAGAAAAATTGAATATTGTCTCTTTATCAGAATTTTATATTAATTATCTAGCCAAGAAAAAATATAAACAAATATTAATAGATAATATCACTTTTTGTAAGTATGTAGGTATGTATTTACATAGACGAGAAGCTATTTTCAAGTATGAAATTTACAAAAATAAAATTAGAAGCTCACTATGAGCTAAAAAAATAATAAAGTTCTTATTTCTACTTTATTAACTATCTTTATTGAATAACAAATATTAATACAATTATAATTTTTTATCCGCGGTCCGAGACAATGTTTTTTCTTCAAATGTGGCCAGTGTAGGCCAAAAGGTTGACACCTCTGATATTCACGATGATGATGATTTTTAGAAATATGGATAGTAAGAAATATTTAAATGAAAAAATATATATGGGAATAGGAATCAACTCAAGATAAACTTAAAAAAAAAATAAAAAAATTGAGTAACTCTTTAGAAACGGAGTCGAAGCTTTATGTATTCTGATAGAAATAATCGAAAAATCCTTATCTAATTAGTTTCAGATGAGACTGGCGTAATCGCTAAAGTACTTTCTTTCCACTCAGGAAACGCTCGATGAATTCAACGTCATCAGTATTTTTTGCAAATGACCTAAAATTAAGGGCACCTCACCAGGTCGATGTCGAGTAGCAATGAAATCAGTTAGTAATAATAATTGAAAGTAAAAGTAATAATATTTTATGAATTGATGCAATTGTAAATTAAGGTATTTCGGTAATTTTTGAATGGCAGATTGGGCTAAAAAATCGAACAGAAAATTGCACCTTATATTTCAGTCAAATTTTAGCTCATTCTACAACCTTACTGTACAGGATGTGCCAAAACTCACCGATAAACCGTGAACAGAAGATAGACCAGCTTATGACGGTCCAGAATCTTAAATTTTTTTTAATAAGTTTTAATAGTTTTATAGTCATGGATATTTTTTTGAAAATCGTGAAAATCGCTACCCTGCTCTAAATATTGAGATACTATAATAGCTATTAATGATGTCATTATTTGCCAAAGATAAATTAAATCAAGACGAGACAAAATGATTAACATTATCATCATTGAGTACACAGTCTTAGAACTGGTTTGACACATGATTCAATAACAACCAACTAATATATATGAAAATCAAAAATTCAGATCACAATGAGGACCCTTTGTATCCATTTCAGGTTTTTTTTGAGGGTGTCAATATTAAATTTTTTCGTTTTATATCAAAACAGCGTATTGGTCTCTCTGAATACTCGTGTATTAGAATCGTTAAAAATATCTTGAGAATTGATAGTTTATTTTTAGGCGAAAATTAAAAATTCAGACCACAGAGGGGACCCTTTGTATACATTTCAGGTTTTTATCGAGTGTGTCAAAGTTAAATTTTTTCGTTTTATATCAAAGCAAATACCGTATTTGGCCTCTCTAAATACTCTTGTATTAGAATCGATAAAAATATCTTCAGAATCATTGTTTATTTTTCTATGAAAATCAAAAATTCACACCACAGGGGGAACCCTTTGTATACATTTCAGGTTTTTCGAGAATGTCAAAGTTAAATTTTTTCACTTTATTATCAAAACAAATACCATGTTTCGTCTTTCTAAATCAGTAGTTCCCAACCTTTTCTATGGTGAGGAATACTTTTGTGTGCAAGTTTCTTTAGCGGAGCACTTATTTAACTTAATAAGAAATAAGCTTGTCATAAAATATTTTATTAGAATTAGGCAGTTATAATTCAAAATCTCTACTTATATTTATATTATTAACGCCATTTTTGAGACAGAAAAAATGTAATTTCGCAACATGGTGGTAAAACGTGTGATTCGGCTATGGTATGTGGTTGTTGTTTCATAGCTACTAACTAATTCTGCTATTTTGTATGATGTTATATGAGATTTATCTGAAAATTTCACAATTTTATTGAAATAGGTTGCTTGATTGTTTTTCGTAATTAAAAATCTATCAAAATAATCTCTACCTTTGATTGTAAAATTTTCATGCAGGAACGATTGCACAAGCACAGTGGTTCCCAACCTGGGGGCGATATGGCTTATCAGGGGACGATAAGGGGGGAAAAATTAAAATAGTACTGTAGAATAAAACAATAACAAAATTTTCAAATTTTTATTTATTTTTTCAAATTTTTAACTGTCAACTTTCTTAATTTTTCCACATTCCAATTTATGAATGAAAACATGTACTCTTGTTTTTAAATTGTACGTCAATGATCTTAGTTAATTATTTCACTTCTTTGTTCTTAAAAAAAATCTGTAAAAAATACATTTTAATTTTTTTCTATTTTATTTATGAAGTGACCGGATAAAACAGCTTTGGTTGTTTTTATATACAGTAAGAAAATTGTTTAAAATAATAAAACTGTTTTATTATTTAAACTTTACTTCAAATTAAAATTAGACATACAATGAAAATGAAAAGGGGGCGATAGGTATTAGTCATCCTTCAGAAAGGGGAGATGGGCCACAAAAGGTTGGAAACCACTGCACTAGCACATATTTCAGAAGTTGCCAATAACAGCAATCTGGAGAATTTGACAACCTTCTGAGGTGAAATGGCGACATTTTGCGTGAACTATTTCATTGCCCCTTGACAAGAATTCACTCAAAAAAAAAAAAAAAAAAAAAAAAATAGGCAAAATTTTTTCTTTTATAAATATATAATATTTGAAAAATTCTTTAATTAACTAATAACCAGATTTTAATCACTTTTTTTAATTCAATTATGTGATATTCACTCAAAATATCATTCCGAATTCTTAAGAAATATTTATTGTAATAATATAACAAAAAAAAAACAACAACAACAAATACACTATAAGATAAAAGTTAAACAGAAAAGTTTTTGTGTGCAATTCAAGTAGAAAATCTTTTGCAATTTATTTCTTAAAAATGCAACTGTCCCAAGGGTAGGTTATAAAGAGCAGGCGGGACATGGCCAGCAATGAAAAGACCTGCGCGAAGCATCCCGAATGACCTCCTGGTAATGGTAAGGGTTAAGGGTGTGGTCAGGCTGTCTTGTTCCTCATCCTCTTCCTCGTTGACGAACTTTGTCCTATTCTCTTCATTTGAAATGAGCTTATCTAGTATTATATCAATGCAAGGCCACTCATACATCCATCACTAAACGCTAACGACACGTGAGATCTTAGCGCCAAGATAATATTTAAATTTTTCGCCTAAAATTAAAATTAAATTTAAAAAGAATGGCTATCTTTAATAGAATAAATATAATATAGCTAACTTATTAATTAAGGATTATCTTGCATCATTTTAATAGCGGAGAGGAATAGAGGTACAGTATAATATTTTATTATTAGTAAAATATATTATGAATGTTTGTAGGTATGTATGCTAATATTTATTTATTCATCACTTCCTATAATACATCATCATTACCAATCCTATCTGCTCGTTATATGTTATAAATGCATATTAGTATATGATTTATAACCATATAAAGTTCGTTTCAATATTTATTTGATTATTTTGTACTAAAAACACATATCGTCGGTGATCTTGCAAAACCTCGTAAGTCCGATTATTGGTCAAATACGTATTATAAGTTTATACTGACCAACTTTTCAGGGCGCATCTGTCTATTGAAACCTTATTATTCTATTCGAATTAAATTTCACACTACGAACAAATAATAAATATTGAATTGTATTTGTATTTATTGTTGTTTAAAATGTTTTTTCTTGTTTTCTGGTATACAATGAACTTACGAGGTTTTGTAAGATCAACGACAATATATTAAAAAACTAAAAAAGTTTTATTTTAAATTTTAAAATTGGAAAGAAAAAGGAAAACTTTGTATGACTTAGGTAGGTTTTCGGAAAATTATGTTACAACATGGTTCATTTGTCTATCAAAGCATACCAGGGGGTAAAGCTACTTTTTAATCAATTTAATATAATTTATCTTTTTATGTTTAGCTCCTTCGTATTAATAATATAAAATTTTGAAATGGATAAATGAAATTTAATAAATGTTCATGTTGAATTATTTATTATTGTAAGTTACTAGTTTCGCCATTGTTTGGCTCATCAGACCTATTTATATTTTGTGTTTTTAAATTTTTTTGGTTGAACAATACATTTCACTTGGGAAATCACAGATAACATATCACAACAGATCCGTCTTCATCCAGTCAAATCACATCCCCAAGGGACGATCCACCATACTTGGGGATGTGATTTGACATGGAGACACTATTTTTAAATATTTAACCACTTTTAAAATCTTGGACTGTCTCTCGTCGAATGTATTCTTCTGGAACTGGTCCGTCATGAATGGATGAAGACTGATCTGTTGTGATATGCTATCTGTGATTTCCCAGAGAAATGTATTGTTCAACCAAAAAAATTTTATAAAGCACAAAATGTAAATATGTCTGATGAGCCAAATAATGGTAAAACTATCTGAAGTAACTTACAATAATAAATAATTCAACATGAACATTTATTAAATTTCATTTATCCATTTCAAAATTTTCATTATTTATACGAAGGAGCTAAACATAAAAAGATAATTGCTATTAATTTCTCACTCCTAAACACTAAAATACTCTATTAATCAATTTAAATTTATTTGAAATGTATTTCTTGAAACACCGTTGGTTTATACCCTTACCATTGTAAAGCGTAAAAATGTCAATAAAGACATCATTATAATAAAAGGGGAGTTTTTAAATGAAAAGGTGAATTTTCAAATTTCTCGGCCTACGTACATTCTTTTTTGATTAATTTTTTTTTGATATCTTTGTCACATGTCCCCAACATATGTTGACAATATTAGCCACCTTGCAAATTTACTTTGTTTTTTATAGATATAGAGGTTAGAATTGTTTTGGAGTGCTTGGCGATTTTTTGCTATCGAAAAAATGGATCAAAGAATCTGTATTAAATTTTGTGTGAAAAATAAAATAAGTGCTCCAAAGCAATTGAAATTTTGACTGTGGCATTTGGCGAGTCTACTTTGAGAAAAAAATGTTTATAAGTTTCTTCACAGAAGGCAGAGAAGTTGATAATGACGATCCCTGGCCTGAAGAAAATTGTAATGGAGAATCGTCGAATCACTATTAGAGAAGTTGCTGAGGATGTTGGCATATCGATTGCGTGAAACGCCCGGATTTGTGGCAAAACAATTCATGGCTTTTGCATCACGATAACGCACCTGCTCACACATCGTTGATTATCCGTGATTTTTGGCCAAAAACAACACAGTAACCATGAGTGAATACCACCGGACTTGGCCCCCTGCGACTTTATCCTGTTTCCAAAACTCAAAAGACCCATGAAAGGACGGAGATTTGCCAGGATCGAGGAGATTAAGACAGCATCGCTGGAAGAGCTCAAGGCCATACCAAAAAGCGGATATCAGAATTGCTTCGAAGATTGGAAAAAGCGCTGACACAAGTGTATTATATCTATCTATGGGGTATTACTTTGAAGGGGACAAAATAGATATTGATGAAATAATAAATATTTTTCGAGAAAAATACAAATTTACCTTCTGAACACTCTTCGTTTTTAACCGGAATCACTCACTGAAGCTAGAGAGTCTGAAATCTAATCATATTAAAATCACAAATATTGGCACTATAATGAACTGCCTAAGACTTGTCGTTTTTAAGTTATTAGGTATTGTAATCCAGACCCACATAAATTCATTCTATATTCATACAAACATGACAGAAATATCTGGAGCTCATCTCTAATATAATTCAGACACAAAGGCAAAAAAATTATTCTTAGGCAATAAGCGAATAATTTTTGAAATTTGAAAGATTTTCGTAATTATCTACTATATTTGCGGAAGCCCCTAGCTTCATCTGCAACCAATTCTACTTGAGTAAGAACATTAATAAATTAAAATAAAAATCCTTCTTGAGGAGACTTGCACCGTAGAATATAAATTTCACTTTCCCTCACTATTTAAATCATCATCATCATCATCATCATTGAGTATACAGTCCTAAGACTGGTTTGATGCAACAATCCGTCTCCACTCGACCCTGTCCCACACCAGCTGCTTGACCTCTCTAAATGTCTGGAATCCCATATCCCCAATTATTTGGTTGAAATATTCTAATCTGAGTCTTCCCTTCCCTTTTCTTTCCCACCTCCCCTTCCAAGATATCCCTAAGCAGTCCCCCATGTCTCAGTGTGTGCCCCATCATCTGACCTCTTCTCTTCTTCAGACTCTTCCACAAGGTTCTTCTTTCTCCGATTCTTCCAAGAACTTCTTCATTTGTAATTTTATCCATCCATTTGATATTCATCATTCTTCTGTAGCACCACATTTCGAAAGCCTCCAATCTCTTTCTCTCCGCTTTTCCAATTGTCCAGGTTTCACACCCGTACATGGCTATGCTCCATACATATGTCTTCAATAGCAACTTCCTGTTTGCTAAGCTGATTGAGGAGGAGCATAGTAGTTTTTGTTTTGAATTAAACCCCATTTTTGTTTGGGCAATTCTTGATTTAATTTCGTTTTTGCTCCTCCCATCCCATGTTATTTTACTTCCTAGGTAGCGGAATTCCTTAACTCCTTCTAGGTTTTCTTGGTTAATTTTGATGCATTCCTGTCTTGTTTGTTCTTTTTTTGTACATACTAGGACCTTGGTTTTATTCTTGTTTATTTTCATTTTAATTTCTTCTATTAGGATTTGGTTAATTCCATTCAAGGCGTCCTCTAATTCTTTTTTATTGCTTCCTAGAAGGGCAATGTCATCGGCAAATCTTAACATAGCGATCTTTTGACCTTGGATTTCGATACATGTATCAATTTTGTCTTTGAATTCTTTAATCGCTTCTTCTATGTATAAGTTTAAAATCATGGGTGACAGCCACATCCTTGTCTTACACCTTTTTTTATTTTGGCTTCTCTTTGCTCATCTCCAATATTTATAATTGCCGTTTGGTTTTGATATAGATTGTAGATTAGTCTTCTCTCCCTGAATTTTATTCCCGCCTGTTTTAATATTTTACTATTTAAAAACCGATTTTAAATTTGAATAATAAATACAATAAAGTCTCGTTTATCCGCGAGGTGGCGTGGCAACTGAGGATAAGACAATTCTACGGATAACCCGCAAAATAGTCAAAAAAGGACATCAATCAACACAAGAAAATAAAAGATGTTTATTCACAGTAGAAGCCGTTTTAAAAATTTATTATTTTACAAGTTAAACATAATATGTATGTGTCCACATAGTTACATAATTTTTAAAGTTTATTTTTGCACAAAATAAACCGTCAGCAGTTTTTGATGTTTCGAGATAAAACACTTCTTCACTTGAAATTTAAGTTTTTTCAACACTATTTTGTCACAGAGTGATGCATCATCTTGTTCCTCCAGATATTGAATGATACAGAAAGACCACGAATTAGCCGCAAAGGGGATAATCCGTCCTCGGATTAATGAAGGTTTACTTTATAATATAAAAATATAAAAAACACAATATATTTGACTCTAATTTTTTTTAAGATATTTTAATCGTAAATATATAATAAAAGTGAAGTAAAAAAATGTCAGTGAAAGATGAATACTTTTTTATATTTTAAATATGATGAGATAAGGGATCAATGTAATTAGCAAAGTGCAAATCTCTAGTTAATATTTTGACCCGTTTTTAAATTTCATCCAGAATGAGAAGAGCATCTGTTGTGAAACTATCCATAAAAATCTAAGAGCAAAAACAAACAACGAGACCGAAATAAAATTTTACAAAAATACTTCCATTTCTAGTTTATAGCAGACAGAGCTGGTCATTAAATAAATACAAAGCAAAAAAATGATATTTTTACTTTCAGTCAAGGAATGCTTTTTATGGGATCGAATAAAAAGGTAAGAAGCAGAAAAAAATTAAAATATATTTAAGCAGAAATCATTGAGGTAGTTTGCTTGATTCAAATTAACATATACAATACCTTCTAAACTATACTCTCTAACAAATAAATTATATATATATATATATATAATGAAAATGAACTTCAATATTCTACAATTTTAGAAATTATTTTACTAAATACCTTACAACTAATCGAATTAGAGATATGGAAAATTTAAAATGGATTTTATGAAACTTCTTAACTTTTTATGTATATGAAATGAATTTTCCAGATTTTCTATTTGAATCACTACAGATATCTTATGGAAAATATTTTGATGAGGTTCAAAAGTGAATAAAGATACATGTGTCTACTCGACGGCTGACTTTTATTTAAAATATAATAAAAAACCTTAAATAAATTCATGGTGAAAGATGAACTAAAATATGTTTTAGCAGGAGTATTTGATTTAATACAATTAATTTGTACTATTCGGTTGATCATTTATTCTCAATTATGAAAATAATGTAAAAGAAATTTTAAAGAGGATTAGCTTCAGACGAACCTGCAAATCTGCAGATGTAGCCAAACTAAAGATCGATTATCCGCCCTAGCTTTAATATCAATTGAAATAATCTAATGTTAAATTTGAAAAATAAGGAAAAATTCCCTGATGTGCGGCTATCGAAGAATTTTGCAAAAAAGAGCGAAGAATAAAATAAAAATGAAGTTTTCTTTTTTGGACAGCATGCCCTGGTTGATCAATTATTGCCCGCCACTGATATACAGTAGAACCTCGATAATCCGGCTCTCGATAATCCTGCAGACTCGATTATCCGGCGGAAATCTGCACATTATCCAGAACAGTTTTTGTCAGAAAAGAGCTTAATGCAATAAGGAACTTAATATCCCTACGATGTTCAAGAGACTTCAGGAAAAAATTCAAGGTAACCTATCTACAGTAAATGCCAGTCCGCGACCCCCTCAACATCATCAGACGTCGTCGCTGATTGAACATTGAAATTTCAGCCAAAGTGCCCATAAAAATTCATTTGAAGTTAAATAGACATTAACTGTTTATAAATTATGTTAGTTTGTAAATAAAGTACATACATGTATTTTACTCTTTAAATTGTTATTACTGACATATTTCCTTGTTAAAGTAAGTTTTTTTAAAAGACCACAATAATCCGGCAAAATCGGTAATCTGGCATTGGCAGATCCCCAAGTGTGCAGGATTATCGAGGTTCTACTTTATATAGTATACCTATATAATTTATTTGTTAGAGATTATAGTTTGGAAATTTCTCTCAGTTTGTTGTTTGAGCATGTTGAGTGTCAAGATATAGTCGTCAACATTTGTTCAATGCTGAATTGGATAAGCCTATTTTGTTATAACTTATAACGAATGCTGATGTATGCTATGGATGAAGTGTATACCTTTAAGAAATAACCTGAGGGCTTCTGGGTTGTCTTGTTGTAGCTACCTTGGCAGAATGCACTGTGTGGTTGAGGCTCTATTACGACACAGTGCTATTAAATTGAATTGAGTTGTTTTCACTCTCCTTGATTCACGCCACCCTCACATTATCACTTAACATCTACAAGCAATCAATTACGGCAAAGCTTGCCTGGCGGCTCTATTAATGAATTAACGCAAAAAAATTTGTATGTTCATTGTGTTTAAAAGTATCTGTTACGTCAATAAAAAGCATTTAATTTATTTGCATTTACGATATTTATTTGTAGTGAAGTAATCAATTTCTAATCATTATATTAATATTTATTACTAGCTGCAAGGCCCGCCTTCGGCGGCCCTCTTACTAGCCAAGGGCACGCCCCCGGACCCCCCCCCCCGAAACTCATCCAGCACCCCCACCCCTGCCCCCACACCACCACCCCAACACTCCATTCCGCACCCTAACCCACTAACCCCCCTCGCCCAACCCCCGCCTCCACACCAGCACCCGCACCCCGCCCACCTCGGATCCCGGACCCCACCCCGCGCCCTCTAGCCCTGCACACCACACCCCAGGCTCCCTGGACCTCACCCCCGCTATGCCCCCTGGACTCCACCTTGCACCAGCCCCTGCACCCCCACCCTACTCCGCCTCACTCCTCACCCCACGCCTATTCCACCCCCGCACCCAGTTTTTGCATTTCTAGCCTTATCTATTCTAGATTATGTATGCACAATTTGGTTGAGTTTGGCCCAAGAGAAAGAATTTTCATTTTTTGACCCCCCCCCCCTCCCAATTTTGGGTTAGTTTTTGCATTTCTAGCTCTCTAGAGGCCCAGAGATTACATATACAAAATTTGGTTGAGTTTGTTCCAAGGGCAAGAATTTACATTTTTTCACCCCCCCCCCCCTTTTTTTGGGAGCTTTTTTGGGGAAACTTTTTTAAACAAAAGCTGTCAGAAATCACATCCCCTACAACTTTGTTTATTATAAAATTTGCTGTAGGGTTAATACTTTAGGAGTTATTTGATAGTTTTCATTCATGCGCCCCCCCCCCCAAACCTCCTTCTGGGGTCAAAATATCAAAACGTTATATAGCTAAAAACGCAAGTTAGAAGACATCTGATGTAAATATGAAATTTCATAATAATCCCTTCAGCCGTTTTTACGTGAATCGTGAGCAACTTTTCGGAAACCACTGAAACAGACAGACATACATACAGACAGGAATTTTGTTGAGGGTTTTTCGCTCATAACTTTGCTTGAAACGTGTGCAACCAAAATTTGGCGTGATTTGGAGCAATGTACAGACAAAACCTTAATTTTATATATATAGATAATTACACAGCCAAGATACACCATTATCATTCGTTGTCAAATTTCAAATTGTTGCTAAAATATTTAAGATTCTGGTAGATGGACATGTATATCAGTTAGTTCCTAATTTATTTAAACCGATTGATCAAAAAAATTATTTAGTCTACTAACTACTACTGTTTTCTGATTCGTAAACAGGTTGGTTATATCTAAAGACAGAAGTTCCGCTTTAATTTTTCCTTATGAATCATCAACTCTCCTACTCTCGGCAAACTATGGGCATGATTATGGTTAGGCTTAAACAAATAATTAAATATTTGCCAAAATCCTTAAAAAAAAGCTTAAAGAATGATTCTTAAAGAGATTATTAAATTATTTAAAAAGCTATTATAGATAATACTTACTAATTTAATATAAATATTGATATTTTCATGTTTATTTCCCAGACGAAATATAAGAAAGCCCGAAAGCATTGATTCTATTAGTAGGAATGGACATCTTGTATTTGGGGAAAAATTCTAAGTAAAATTTTTACAGATCTTTTTACCTTTCAAGGTCTCCTGATTGGAAATATGTGAAAATAAGCTGACGTGTTCTGATGTGGCCATCCACTTGACTTTACCATACAACCTGGTCACTCACTTATATTTATTTATTTATTTATTTATTTAACAAAGTATACAAACATAGGACCTTAGGTCCCACCTAGTGTTTATACATAATTTAGCAACAATATTTTATAAATTTGGCAAAAGAGTTCACCAATACACAAATTTTATGGGGAAGAAGAGAGAAAAAAAAAAGTAGAGAAAGATTAGAAGACATAAAGGAAATAAGAGTAAGGAGTATCAGTTATTGGGTGGGATCCATAAAGAACGAAGACCTGAGAGCACCAAGAGTCGGGTTTGCATGAAATTTGGATGGAAGTTCATTCCAAAGCCTTGCACCCGCCAATTTGAAGGAATGAAAGAAGTGTTTAGTTTTACAGTGCACCTGCACTAGCGTTGTCTTCCTGGTGGAGCGACCGACGACAAATAGATTTTCTAAGTAAGATGGGCAAATGAATTTTTCAGAATTTAATAGCTTATAAATAATCACACAACACCGCCAAGCGTAAAATTTAGAAAGATCTGTGTTTAAGATGAGTTTTTTATCCTGGTCCGAAAGATGGCTACGTGGTTTTAGATTTAAGACATAGCGGGTGCATGAATTCAAAGCTATTTCAAGTCTTTTGCCCGATTTACTGTCGAGGGAATTCGAAAAGATTATGTCGCAGTACTGGAAAAGGGGTGCTAACAAACTCTTGCTTAAATTGAGGCGAAGATTATATGGCGTGAGATATGAGAGTCGCTTCAGTGAGTGAAGGGCCCCATAAACACTACGGCACATATTATTTATTTGTACTTTCCAAGATAAATTGCACGAAACAGTCAATCCTAGATTCTTAGCTGAGCAAGTGAATGGAATAGTATTGTTATTGTAGAGAATAGGAGGTAGTAAGTTAGTAGGAAGACATTCTTTGAATAAGATAATAGCCTGCGATTTTAGAGGATTAACAGAGATTAAATTATTCATGGCCCATGAAGAAAGTGACAGAAGCTCTAGGTTAATTAATGAAATATATTGCACAACTTGGTTGGGCAAGCAGTGAGCATAGAACTGAAAATCATCAGCAAATAGGTGATGATTACAGCTAGAAAGAGAAGAGGAGATATCATTAATAAATAAAGAAAATAATAGAGGTCCCAGGATAGATCCCTGGGCCACCCCTGTCTTAAGAGAAAGCGGAGATGAAAAATCTGAGCCACAACGAACTGCTTGAGTCCGATCACTTAGAAATGAAGATATTAATTTGCAAGCTGAGGATGAAAAATTAAATTGGGAAGCAAGTTTACTTAAAAGAATCGAGTGATTGACTGAACCGAATGCATTTTTAAAATCAAGAAGTACTAAAATTGTACATTTTCCGACGTCGATTTCTCTTCGAATATCCTCCGTAATTTTTAGTAAAGCAGTCGTACAGCTATGCCCTTTACGGAAGCCAGACTGATAAGGGTCTAAAAATTTGTTATTTTCGATATGATTTAAAATTTGACAGTTAATAATTTTTTCTAATATTTTGGACAAGGCAGGGAGAACACTAATAGGTCTAAAGTCAGACAGGGATTTCGGTGAGCTAATTTTCTGCAAGGGCAGTACAATAGCATGTTTCCAAGCAGAAGGGAAGGTAGATGAAGTCAAACAAAAATTTATCAAATGTGCAAGGTGTGGTAGAATTAGAGGAAGTATAGTTACTATAAATGAAATTGGAATGGTATCACACCCCACAGCACCAGACTTAATTGAGTGAACCGCAAAAACAATATCCTCCTCAGAAACATTTTTGAAAGAAAATGAAAAAAAATCATTGGACCCGGGAGGGTCTGATGAACCAGTAAAAGTATTATTATTACCAACAGAAGATCCTACAAAATTTAAGTTGAACTCGTCTGGAGTAAATGAAGTTAATTGCTCATCCGAACTTTTACTGAGACCAAATTTTTTTACATTACGCCAGAGCGCAGTGGTCCCAACAGTTGCTGAGTCCAGTTGGGTAGCTGCAAACTCACGTTTGGCATTTCTTATCAAGACCTTAGTCTTATTTCGCTGTGCGCGAAAACGCTCAAAGTCATCATCAGACAACGTTTTTTTCCAAGCCTTATAAAGAGAATCACGTTTTCTAATAGACCGCTTGACATTGTTGTTAAACCATGGAATTGGAGGGCGCTTAGAAACAATTTTTTTGACCGGGGCTACAACGTCCATTAATTCAATCAAATTATCATTGAAAAACTTCAACATGGTATTAGCGTTGGTACAACTATAAATAGATGACCAATCAAGTTGCATTGCCGAGTTATTAAGTTTTTCTAAATTTTCTAAATATTTAATATTTAATAAAATTATTTATAATCATGTAGGGGAGGGGGGTTAGTTTTTCCATTTTTAGACTCCTGGGGTCCCACTGATTATGTATACAAAATTTGGTTGAGTTTGGTACAAGAGCCTATATTTTCATTTTTTGACCCTACACCCCCCCCCCCCCCCCCCCATTTTGGGCGGTTAGTTTTTTTCATTTTTAGATTACTGTGGTCCCACTGATTATGTATACAAAATTTGGTTGAGTTTGGTAAATGGCCAAGATTTTCATTTTTTGACCCTACACCCCCCCCCCCCCCCATTTCTGGTGGTTAGTTTTTGCATTTTTAGACTTCCCGGGGTCCACTGATTATGTATACAAAATTTGGTTGAGTTTGGTACAAGAGCCTATTTTTTAATTTTTAACCCCCCTCCACCCCCCCCCTTAATTTTGGGTCGATATGCACCAAAATCTAATCAGCTCTTAATCTCAATGGAACAAAACTACGTGTGAAATTTGGTTTCGATTTTCATACTAGTTTTTGAGCTAGATCGTCCACAAAAATTTGATAACGCACAGAATAACGGACGGACAGACTAACAGACATTTTGACAAAATTATTATCTCGAAAAATATAATTTTTTTGATGTTCACTTATTAGAGCTTTTTTGTAGAGAAAAATGCCATGGTTTCTCTCAATTTTTCTAATCAAAATAGTTTCAGCCGTTTTTGAGATATCTCCGAAAAAAAGAAAAGAAAAAAACACTTTTTTCATGCACGATTACAATACTTGACCATACCCTGTATGGTAAAGTAAAAGAATTATTTGTTCATGGAAATGGCAAATTATAACCCCAGAAAAGCACAAGCACTGTTAAAGTAGACAATAAGGAGGAGGTGGTTACCAGCTTCGTTCGTTCACTCCTTTTAAACCTTGAAAAAGACAAGATCTTCGGAAACATCTGTTTTTAAGAGATCGAAAATGAGGTTTCAATAATGATTTTTTCCAGAAGGGGCCCTTACATCAATTCTCAATTGAATTCGTTCCCCAAAAGAAAATACTTCAAATGTATTAGACAAAATAACATAAGAGATAATTTTCACTTACAAACAAAATAAATCCCTTATGTTAGGGAAATTAGTCCATTTTTTTTTATGGGCCACAATTTTATATTTTTATTTTATTTCATCTAATTTATAGACTTACACATTGGCATAGTAAGGGAGTTTTCCTAGAGGTGACAGCCGGCCAGATGATTAGCCACCACAAGGTTTCAATTTCGGTAATTAGGGATCAAGTAACTTCGACAAATTTTGGATGTAACAAAATAATCTAATGAAAAATACATAAGTGATGGCTCGTAATAATGGAGTTCCGAGTTTTCTAGAAGAGGCAATGAGTTTTGTAGGGGAGAGCAGTGAACCCCTTGCCCCCCTCCTAACTACACCATGGACGTACAAAATACAGAAAAAATCATATTAGATAATGATTTTTCTTCAGGTCCTAGGAAAAAAAAATGAAAATTGTTTAGTGATTTCAGCTAATTCTGCGGACGAAATTCGCTTGTCGAGTGTATTGATTTTAATCATGTTGGTTTATTCGGGATTTGAACCATAGATTTATTGAGTTTGGAGAAAAATTGTTACAAAGATCTATTATTAATTGATCAAAGAGCGCATATTTTGTATTTCTCTAGAAAACATTTCTGCTCTTCAATTCCTTTTCAAGCGTTTCCCCAAAAGGATTGCTTTTTGCTTTGCCAAGATATAAAACTAGAACGCCGTCTTTTTCGGTCTTAATCTCTCTCCTTAGATAAAACGATATTCCAGGCCCCCTCTCACGAGCTCAGTTATGTTTCGTCTAAAAGTTCAATGCCCGGCTGAGGAGGGTTTCGGTCACCAGGTGACCGGGCCCGGCGAGTGATAGGGGGTTTCCCGTGGAGCCCTTCGCCTCAACCCCCAGCCACTGCATGCTAACACTACGATTACCACCCCCGAAGAATATTTGGCCTCTTTCAGCTTTCCCTTTTATGCCGCCCGTTACATTTCCATGGATCGATTTGGAAACTACCTGGCTAGGGTAGAAAAGGGAATTCAGATCTCCGACTAAGACGCCGAAATGGGGTGTTTTTTAAGAAGCCACCTAGTAACGCACTTCTATCTTCTCTGGCATAATTAATTCATTAATTATCACCCTATGAGTTTTATTTATCATAATCTTTGAATATTTTATTAAGTGATGAATAAATAAAATCAACAAAAAAGTTGAATAGAAATTTATTAAAAAAGTGAAAAGTTTTACATTACACAGTAGGTACTCTCTTAAAAATTTTGCTGATAGGTAATTTTTTGTCAGGAAACAGTTTGAGCTAGGAAGCTGAAGTTTAGCTAAGGGCCAGTTGTATGTCGGTTGGTAAATTCTTTTTAACCGTTGGCAAAGGGTAAAAGGCTGGGATGGCCAATCAGATGAAAGTGCCTGTCATCTGATTGGCAGGCACTTTCATCTGATTGGCCATCCCAGCCTTTTACCCTTTGCCAACGGTTAAAAAGAGTTTACCAACCGACATACAACTGGCCTAAGAGTGTCAGCATATAAATACCAACTTTAACTTAGTAAATTGGATTGTATCTAACTTTCTTAGATTTGGCTCATGATCCCGGTTTCTTTCCTTCTACTCTGTTCTTTTCACGATGGAGGGGCCATCCCATACAGGCCTTTAGGGGATGCACCTTCTGGTGTATCTCCTTCTCACATCAATATCATTAAAAAAAACTTGTCTGTCAAATCCCAACTTAATAGTTACTGGAGCTGACAAAATAAGCTTAATTTTTCATAAAAAATTCAATATTTATAATTAAACTTTTTAAAATTCATATACGCCGTGCAACTTGATTACATTTTAAATAAATATATATTAACATTAAAATAAGAAATTTATATATAATTAATTCTAGCATAATTTAATCAAATAAATTTAGTTAAAAACATTGATAAGAAAAAAATTTAATCCTTTTTCTTTACATGAAAACCTCTTACATACATTTAACGACATTTGAGATATATATAGTATATTTTAATTCTACAGTCCGCTAAATAAATATTGAGTAACTTATTAATTGAAAATTTATTTAATTTTATAACATACAAGCTTCAAAAGATAATCCTTCATTAGGAAGAATACTCCCAGACAGCTCCATTTCTGGTTCCTTCTAGCCGGATTTAAAATTTTACATTATTTGATCATTTTGATCAGCTGATTAATTAATTTTAATTTGCGAATCAGCTCCAGTTACGTTAATTAAGTATCTAAAATTTAAATAAAAGCTAACTTTTATTTTCTTTACTGCAACTCAGTCTCAAGTTTGTATTATTTTGCCGGTCATTTTCGGTGATCATGTTGTCTTTATTTCAGCTTTAGGGTAATAACAATGATTCAAGTAGAAACATTAACAGTAACCATTGCGTCTATCAGTGCCAACACTGTAAAATGAGAACATTATTATTATTAATTGTTTAATTAATGAATCAGGGCCTAGGCTGCGAAAAATGAACGAGGAGAGGATTAAAAAGAAATTCCATAATTCATATAGACAAGGGTGATTAGTTTGGGTTCAGGGATCAGTAGCTTAGTGGATATAGGAGTTAAAACTCTTATGACAAAGCATTGCAGTACACATGCAAAGATCCCGGGTTCGAGCCCCGGCTGATCCTTTTGTCTGTAATAAAAATAAACTTTTCTTCGTTCCCTAAATTTAAATTTGTTATTAATTGTCTTTACACGGCCTCGTTGTGGTCGCGCCCCGGGTGAAGAGAAAATTATTTTCGATCTTTGGGGTCTGCGATCGATTGGGAGGCGCTGGAATATTTAATTGTTTAATTAATGAATCAGGGTCTAGGCCGCGAAAAATGAACGAGGAGAGGATTAAAAAGAAATTCCATAATTCATATAGACAAGGGTGATTAGTTTGGGTTCAGGGATCAGTAGCTTAGTGGATATAGGAGTTAAAACTCTTATGACAAAGCATTGCAGTACACATGCAAAGATCCCGGGTTCGAGCCCCGGCTGATCCTTTTGTCTGTAATAAAAATAAACTTTTCTTCGTTCCCTAAATTTAAATTATTATTATTGTTTATTGAAATTGTGAAGCTAGAAATGAAGTAGCTCTTTGTTAAAAAAATTTAAAACATTTTGGCACATGAACGAACTTTCTATGACTATCATATCTTGTGTTTCAGTGGATATTGGATTACAGACAAACAGATGGACCAGAATTCCACAAACTTTTTCTTGTAGACCAATTGTATGTTTTTCGGTTTTGGGTAGAACCCCTACTTAGCTAATATTGAATTTCTGCAAATTCATCAACTTCAAGTGTGTTTTTGACAGCACTATACGTGCTACTCACTTTGAAAGATTTAAATTTCTAACTGGAGTGAACTGTAGTGTGAAAAACCTAAATAACACATTAAATTCAAATTAAAACTAAACAAATTAAAAGATATTTTTAATTTCACTTTTTCGGGTTCCATAACAAAATAGGTAAAACAAAGCCCTTATGGTGAGATTTGGTTGTCCAACTGTTTATCTGTAACCTCTATCACAGCCCTGTAACTTTTAAGGATGTTCTTTCGCGACAATCCACACAAAAAGTTTTAGCCTCGTAACCACTCTATAAATATGAAAGGAACTAAAATTTTAGGAGTATTTTTTTTAAACTGACTGTCCACTCACACTACGAAATCTCTATATAGATACACACATAATTGCGGATCGTTTTCAAGCCATTGTGCTTATATCCCCTCCACTAAAAATAATAGCCCAAATAGTTTTTTTTTATCAAAACTACGTGGTAAATAATTTCAATTTTCTACTTTATCCAATGCGAAGCATGGGGAAAGTATTGTAATCGGTCTCGCGGCAAGCGCGACTTCAAAGGGTCCTCAGGTAAAGACTACGGAACCCACGGACTCAATTAAAGTCACAAATTGTAGTATTCAATTAGGTTGAATTTTAGCACGTGACGGTTTGGCCAAAAATTACATGGGGTCTCGTCGAGAGGGCAAAAAGTGCGATTTTTTCATTTAGTGCATGCGGGTGGATGGATGGATGGATGGATGGATGGATGTTATCGTTTTTTTGGCCCACGATTTTTTCCACACCGTTGCACCGATTGAATTGAAATTGAAAATCTACCAATATTTTAACAAAATGAAGCGCTGATTAGCCTTTGGTACATATCGGCACACAAACATTAGTACTTTATTTCAGTACTTTTTTAGTTTTTTCTAAATATCTTGAAAATGACTTAACCAATTTTGATGAAATTTAATATCCTAATTAAGTACCTTGGGGACCACAAAAAAGGTTAAATAAAGTAAATTAAAAATTCACAATTCATTGGACAATGTTTTTTATTAAAGCTCTTATTCAATTTTTGTACAACGTTTCGTCTCTCCCGAGACTTTTTCAAGCACTCAATTGGTTAGAGCAACATTGGTTGAGATAAGTTGTTTATATCTGTCAAATCCATCTAGACTTATTTTATTGTATCAATCTAAAAAGAAATAATTCTACTATGTCTCAATTATTTTTACTATTATATCAACCAATGTTGCTCTAACCAATTGAGTGCTTGAAAAAGTCTCGAGAGAGACGAAACGTTGTACAAAAATTGAATAAGAGCTTCAATAAAAACATTGTCCAATGAACTGTGAATTTTTAATCTACTAATTATAATGGACATTAATCAACATAAGTTAAATAAAGTTTTTAGTAAAATTATATTTTAAAGTACTTTACTCTAGAGTAAGATAGTACTTTTTAATTTTTTATTTTAAATTACTTAAAATTTATTCATTTGACCGTTTTAATATAGCTCATTCAACCTAACTTAAGTAAGAATGGATAGGCTTCTCTCTGTGAAATGCTAAAAATTTGGGAGGAAATTTTATAAGTAACCATAGCAACTGCGTTGTTTTCTTATCCGTTACCTTTGCTGAAGACATAGAGGAATCGAGTTAAAATCAAAAATAGCGATTGATTCTCATCTAGTACTTGAGAAATAACCATTCTATATTGGATTTTTGACGTTTCGGTTATTATTGGTAACCATTGATGAAGACATGGAGAAATCGAGTTAAAATCAAAAATAGCAATTGATTCTCATCTAGTACTTGAGGAATAACCATTCTATATTGGATTTTTGACGTTTCGGTTTTTATTGGTAACCATTGCTGAAGACATGGAGGAATCGACTTAAAATCAAAAATAGCGATTGATTCTCATCTATTACTTGGGGAATAATAATTTTACCTAAGATTTTTGACGCTTCGTTTATTATTGGTAACCGTTGCTGAAGACATGGATGAATCGGCTTAAAATCAAAAATAATGATCGATTCTTATCTAATACTAGAGGAATAACCTTATTGCATTCCATTTTTGATGTTTTGACTATTAATGGCAACCTCTACTGAAAACGTGGTAGAATCTTAAAATCAAAAAGGCTAAATTCTTTTTCTTCAGCAATGGTTACCAATAATAATTGAAGCGTCAAAAATCTTTTGTAGAATTATTATTCCCCAAGTAATAGATGAGAATCAATCGCTATTTTTGATTTTAAGTCGATTCCTCCATGTCATCAGAAATGGTTACCAATAATAACCGAGATGTCAACAATCCAATGTAGAATGGTTATTCCTCGAGTATTAAATGAGAATCGATCATTATTTTTGAATTAAAGTCAACATGAGCTGCAAATTACAATTGATATCTGATAATAATAAAGGAATAAACATATTAATATTTCAAATGAATTTGGATAAAGTTTAGCAACGATCCGTTTCAGTTTATTTTTTTAAGTTACTCCGAATATATTATTCTAACATATATTAGTTTTTCATCAAGATGGTGAAAGTCCTTCAATGAAAAAAAATAAAATAATGATCATATCCCTACCCTTTTCCTATCTACCCTATGTTAAAAATGTCATTTTTAATTGCAATTATTTCATGTTTGGTGTGGTAAATCGTCTTCAAATTTTAACAGTATGTGTATTATGCTTTTAATGACTTATATTCCAAATTTAAAAAACTTCTTGAATTTTTGCATTTGTGAAAGAACTACCTTAAGCCATTAAAGCTAAAAATTTGTAATTTGGCTCGTAATTAGTGTTGAATCACATATAGTCCAACTATTACAATTCATTGAGACCCCACAGCAAACATAAAAAGAGCTGGTGAAAAAAATTCGCACACCCACCTAGTGATATTCATTATTGGAATAGATATTTTTAAATACTTTTAAACATGTCATCAGGTAATTGTTAGTATTTTTATTTTTCTCAAGTCACGAACTATGAGTCTACAAATTCACAAACTTATCTCATTTGATAATTTGTTCATATTTATAATAGATTTCATTTTTATTGAAATAAAAGGATGTTTTGCCAATCTATACCAATTAATTAACACGACAAGCCCATATCAATTTTTTGAACAAAAATAATTTTTAAAAATCGATTCTCGTTTCTTAAACTTGGGATAAAAAGTTAGTTTTCCAATTATTCTCATTATTACATTATTTTAAATTGAAAAAGTTAGATTTTATTGGAAATATCACGAAAGGGTCCTTTACTGCATCCAAGATATTATGCTGGATAATTTTATTACATGTCAGATCGATCGTATTCACTCTCTTGGGAAAAGTTCCAAAAATCAATCCAAGCCATATTATTGTTATCAGTGGATAGATAAACTTGTGAGGTGACATATATACCACGCTAAATATTATAAATTTAAACACATAGCCACACATATAGTTTAAATAGGAATTGGTGAGTGTTTTGAAATTAGAATTTCTTTAAAGCTCGAAGGCAGGGGGGAGTTAGATTTTATTGAAAAAATAACAAGCCCCGGTTTACTTTTGGAACTCGGGTTAAATTCCACTGGTCGCGAATACATACAACCCTTCTGATATATAATAAAACTTATACATAAAGTACCGATTGAGTATAGGACAAGATTCGTTATTCTAAATTTAAACACATAGCCTCACATATAGTTTGTATAGGAATTGGGGAGTGTTTTGAAATTAGAATTTCTTTAAAACTCGAAGGCAGGGGAGAGTTAGATTTTATTGAAAAAATAACAAGCCGTTTTCCCGGTTTACTTTTTGGAACTCGGGTTAAATTCCACTGGTCGCGAATACATACAACCTTTCTGATATATAAAAAAACTTACACATAAAGTACTGATTGAGCAGTGGACAAGATTCGTTATACTTTTCTATTGAAATAGATATACATATCTTGCTAGTGATTTTTCCTCTAATTAAGACCATACATGGGAGTCGGGTTAGGCTAGGGGTAGCGTGCCATCCTGCTAACCAAGTTGAGCCGGATTCGAATACGACTCAAGCCATCCGGCTAAAATCTGACCCCGGGGTAGAGACAAATTTTAAAAAAATAAAATAAGTAGTATCGTAAATTGGCTTATTGCTAGAAAGGCTGAAAATACAAAAAAAAGACCATACATTCTAGCTACAAAAATTTACTCACATTTTTTAAAATTTGTCATTAAATAACTAATAACTCACAAGGGCTAGACATCTCCTTTCAAAATCTTTCAAACTTTCTATTTTGATAGGTACACTAGTTTTTATTAAAATAATTTCTTAACGCCATAATATTTATGGTTATTAATGTAAATTTATTGTAATCCCTAATTAATATTTCATTTTCATATAGTTTATGGGATGGACTTTAAAATCCGCTTAATTACCTCAATGTGAATATTAATATAAAATATTGAACGTTATAATAAATAATTAAACAGGATTATGGATTTAAGCCAAGGCATGTTGAAAGCAATGCTTTCGATTCGTTTATTATTGAAGACAAAAGGAGCATAATATAATATTATGGTGCAGTTGAAAAAAAAATCTTTAAGTGGTCTCCTTTTCCAAGATTTCAACTTTCTTTTTAACATACATATGCCCATAATAAAAGATATTTTTTCGGATTTTTTTTTAACTTTTATTCAAAAAGACACAATTTTTTAATTATGCTTAATAATTAGAGGAGACAACAGTGTCTTCTGTTGGAATAATTATTTTTTTAATTTATTTATAACGAGACTATAGTTTCCTGGGCTTTGCCATTTTCATCAGTCTTAAAAATGATTCACAAGAATTATTGTGTGGAACTTCGATCAGAAGACACACTCTTTTATTGTCTCCTTAAATTTATAAAAATTTTGCTACTCTAGGCAAAAAGAAACTTTCAATTTAATTCTTACTAGTATTTATCACAAATTAAATTTTTTGTTCCTTATAATTTTTATATGTACAAACTGTATGTCATTTGGAAAAGCTATTAAAGTTTGAAAATATTTCGAAACCAAAAGGTTTATTTATAGTCCAGGCAAATTACGTGAAAAATGGCATAAACAGGAAATAATTCCCGGTAAAGATTTTATTGCTGGAATACCTTTATTGATACTTCAATATTACTAACCAAAGTTTTCCCCAAACTCTGTGTTGTGGAAATATTTCTACCCGCCTCATAATGAGAAACTTTCGGAGTTTTTTCAGTTTTTCTAAAATAACTCTAAAACAGCTTATCAAATCAAAAAGATATCTATTAGATAAATTAAAGCTCCTTAAATTGCGCTTAAAATGATAACAATTTCATTTATTTAGGTTATGTATAACCGGGACTAGCACCTGTCAAAAAACAGCCCCGGGATCAATTTTGAATATCCCTAAAACCTGTACTTTTTTATTTTTTCCAATTTTGACCATGAAGGAGCACGTTTTCGACAAAGGCTACTCTTTACATTTTTAAACTAGATTAAATTATCTATAATTTAAACCCAGTTTCATCTTAATTCGATAATGGTAACCCGTGCCGCAAAGAGGTTCAAATTTGCATTTTTTTTTCAAAAAAATCGCAGTTTTTCCTTCATCTTAGAAACTGCATTCCTATCTCGTTGTCTAGAAAATTTTGTTGACTTGAACGTTTACTTGGACCACTTTTTTGTTGAAATTCTCAAATTTATAGATATCCATCATGTTGTTTTTATTATTTTATTTCACTTGAGGCATTCATTAATAAGGTATTTTTTTTAATTGTAGTCATATAAATATCCACCCCAATTTACGGAAACAAACTGCTCTAGGTGCTTGTACTTAAATCGTCACACCATTATTTTTCACTGTTGTTTTTTTCATTTCGCTAAAGATATTTCCAAGAGTTAATAGAATTTATGTATTTCTCTACTGATATTCAGACTTAAAACCCTGAAAATTTCACTGTGTTTGATTTTGTCATTGAACAAAGTAAGAAAATGTCCAGCTAGATTCTGCAACGCGCGTTGATAGACTCCAGGCAATCGGACATTGATTTTGAGCTTCGGCTTGTCGCAGTGCAAATTGCGATTGTCCCTCTCTTTTTCCCCATCACTGAAAGGGAAAGTTTGCTTTTTATCACGAATATTTTCGATTGTTTAATAAGAATAGTTAATAAAAAAGGGATTATTTTTTCTCCCGATATCAACCAAAAGAAAGCTGGATTTAGTTAAGCCGGCTTGTATAATTTCTAGAACACAAAAATCGATAATACTTTTGTAACATTTTTTTAATGATATTGATACGAGAAAGAGCTATACCAAGAAGGTGCAGCCCCTAAAGGCCCCTCCATCGTGAAAGGAACAAGGAATTTTATGGGCTTGGCAATAGTCGAAGTTATATATGGATATTCTGGCAGTGGACGCTCGCTCGAATCGAATTTGGCTGGGGTACTGCCGTGCCCCTAGATAATATTCAAACTTGCTAACACCCTGGATTTTTTTATTCATTTTAAATCAATTTATACTATTTTTCTTTTTATCAAAGTTTTGTTTAAAGAATAAAATTATTATTAATCATTAGTTTCGCTACAATCTTTGTCTGTCCGTATGTAAGCGCATTGTAGATCTTAAGCTAAACAAGATAAAAACTTTAAATTTCAATGTTATATACTAGTATATCAGTGGCGGGCGTAGAATTTTCAAACAGGGGATGCTGTCCAAATAATAGACCATTTTTTTTCTTCCCTCTTTTTTGCAAAATCGATAACCACATCATAGAATTTTTCTTTATTTTTTTTCAAATTTAACATTACAAATTTTTTATTAATTGATATTTAAACAGAGCAGTTAATCTATATTCACTTCAGCTTCTTCTGGTGATGTTTAAATTTGACGCGGTTGTAGAAAGTAAAATACAAATTAAATGTATAAAATCAAGCAAAAAAATTAATATTTGCTGATTGTGCTTTCAAATGTCTGAAACACGGTGAAAAATATTTTTCAACTATGATTTTTTTCTCTTTGTGACTCTGAATTCCGATACCCGCGATAACCCAAGAACGGAAAGTCATAAAGTTCTTTTGTCTTAATACATAGTACTTACTGATTAGATTTTCGAATATCTTCTTCAAAAGGGAGAAAATATTATTTTTTGAATTATCTATTGAGATTTTAAGAGGATGTTATATATAGTGTAACTTTAAATGAACAATTTATATTTATTGAAGGAGACAAAAAAGAGTGTATCTTCTGCTGGAATTATAAATTTTATTTATTTATAATCGTTATAAATAAATAAATAAAATTTATAATTCCAGCAGAAGACACACTCTTTTATTGTCTAGTTCAATATATAAAAATTCTGCTGCTCTAGGCACAAAAACTTTCAATTTAATTTATATTTAAGTTTATTAATAATTACTAGAGCAGCTCAAGTGTACCGAGTTGAAAAAATTTTCACTTTTTTTATTATTTAATGTGCGGGTGAGCCATTCTTTCATTAGAATCTGATCGATGATAAAAAAAATTCAGTCGAATAGACAACCTCCTCCTTTTTTGAAGTCGGTTAAAAATGACGACAAAGAGCGCGAATAGAATGATCTCTCTTTCTTTAGACTAAAGATGTATTGCAAGGATGCCAAATAAAAGTTCAAACCTGCCAAATACAAGTGCAGACCTGTTTCAGACTATTTGAGATTAATTTCATAATTTCTAGGAATGGCCTTTTGCATTCGGACCAAAACGATACTCTTTATAGGGAGAGAGAATATTAATTTGGACTTCATTAAAGCAAATACATTTTCCCAAACATCTTTTAGTTCATCTTTACCGATTATTTTTTTTAATTCAATTCATAGATTTTAAATGAAAGTTATGGGTCGAATACATGTAAATTAATTCACTTTTTAACTTGAATAAAATCAAAATATTGTTCACAAGATAGCTGAAGTGATTAAAATAAAAAATCTGGAATATTTTTTCATATTCTTTAAATTTGCTAACTTTAAAAAGTTCAGTAAATTTTAAATTTTATATAACTTTAAATAAATTAGTTGTATAATATGTATTTATTGAAAGCGTTTTTAAAATTTTACAAATTTTAAAATATAACAGGGATAAAAATCGTATTCACATTTTGGGATTTCCGGGATGCGCCGCATCTACAGCATCCATGGACCGCATACCACTGATATATATATATATATATTCATTTTTCCTCAAATAAAAAATTACTCAAAAATTTCACTCCAATAATTAATCATTTTCGGGAGGGTAGAATTTTATGAAGCTCAAAAAAAGAAAATATTTTTTTTATCATAGAGCGGGATAAAACACTACAAAGACTACTTTTTGTGAGATTTAAGTTTAGTTTTTAAAATGTATAACAATGTAAAATGAGAGTGTGATATATAATTAGCTGTTTTAGGTTATTTTTGTACCTGTCTGTGTTAAGAAACAACTTTACTCAAAACTATGGAAAACTTCCACATACTCACTCATTTTCTCCTTATCAATGATAAATAAGAACAAATTTGATATCTCAAGTATTTTAGAAGTTATAAAAGGTATCGAAACCTCAGTATACGGAGCAACTCTTACTTGGGTAGGTTTTTTAGATACTAGATTATTACAAATGATATTTGTTAAGGAAAAAAATTGTGAATAATTCTCTCTAAAGCCCTTTGCGTGAAGAATTTCAAAAATCTCTTCCTAGCCAAATCGGAAACAAATTGAACAAAAATATATATAATATATATTATTTTTTAATTATTTCACGATACTTTAAATGAATTTTTTGCCTGTTATCTTTCTTCTTGTGTGCGAAAATCAATGGAGATTCGGGTTTTAATTTATAAAAAAGTTTTTAATTTACAATCCCAAAAAGGCTTCCTATTAGATAAAACTTTACATTTTGATTAATTTCCATGGGCGATGGCCAGATGGACTGTTAATAGAAACCAATATTTATTTATTTTATACTTTCACTATTTTATTGGTATGCTAAGCTATAGTATTTCAATTTAATTGAACAACACAAAGAGATCTGGATTTCAAAATATATTATTTGTAGAGGTGAAAACAACTTTTATCTGGCTTAATTCAATTGACCGCGCGAGAGGAGGATCAATCAATGGATGTAAAAATTCTCATTTTTCGCTTTTAAATATTTAAAAATAATTCAACGTTTAAAATAAACTGCAACGGATCGTTGCTAAACTTTATCCAAATTCATTTGAAATATTGATATATTTATTCCTTTATTATTAATCAGATATCACTTGCCATTTGCAGTTCATGCCAACATTAATTCAAAAATAATGATCGATTCTCATTTAACAGTCGAGCAATAACCATTCTACATTAGATTTTTGACGCTTCCATTATTATTGGTAACCATTGCTGAAGACATGGAGGAATCGACTTAAAATAAAAAATACTAATCAAATACTAGAGGAATAATCTTATTGCATTTCATTTTTGATGTTTTGACTATTAATGGCAACCTCTACTGAAAACGTGGAAGAATCTACTTAAAATCAAAAAGACTAAATTCTTTTATGGCAAACAACTCAAGCTTGAATTGTTTACCAAAAAAGAATTTAGTCTTTTTAATTTTAAGTCGATTCTTCCACGTTTTCAGTAGAGGTTGACATTAATAGCCAAAACATCAAAAATGGAATGCAATAAGGTTATTCCTCTAGTATTAGATAAGAATCGATCGTTATTTTTGATTTCAAGCCGATTACTCCATGTCTTCAGCAATGGTTAGCAATAATAATGGAAGCGTCAAAAATCTAATATAGAGTTCCTCACGCATTAGATGAGAATCGATCGTTATTTTTGATTTTAAGTCGATTCCTCTATGTCTTCACCAATGGTTACCAATAATAACCGAAATGTCAAAAATCCAATATAGAATGGTTATTCCTCAAGTACTAGATGAGAATCGATCGTTATTTTTGATTTTAAGTCGATTCCTCTATGTCTTCAGCAATGGTTACCAATAAAAACCGAAACGTCAAAAATCCAATATAGAATGGTTATTCCTCAAGTACTAGATGAGAATCAATCGCTATTTTTGGTTCCTCTATGTCTTCAGCAAAGCTAAATGATAAGAAAACAACGCAGTTGCTATGGTTACTTATAAAATTTCCTCCCAAATTTTTAGCATTTCACAGAGAGAAGCCTATCCATTCTTACTTAAGCAAGGTTAAATGAGATATATTAAGCCATCAAATGAATACATTTTTAAGAATTTAAAAAAGTAATATCTTACTCTAGAGTAAAGTACTTTAAAATATAATTTTACTAAAAACTTTATTTAACCTTTTTTGTGGTCCCCAAGGTACTTAATTAGGATATTAAATTTCATCAAAATTGGTTAAGTCATTTTCAAGATATTTAGAAAAAACTAAAAAAGTACTGAAATAAAGTACTAATGTTTGTGGGCCGATATGTACCAAAAACGAATCATTTTGTTAAACTAATGGTAGGTTTTCAATTTCATTTCAATCAGTTCAATGGCGTGGAAAAAAGCGTGGGCCAAAAAAACGATAACATCCATCCATCCATACATCCATTCATCCGCGCACGCACTAAATGAAAAAATCGCACTTTTTAGTCTCTCGACGAGACCCCATGTAATTTTTGGCAAACCCGTCACGTGCTAAAATTCAACCTAATTGAATTCTACAATTTGTGACTTTAATTGAGTTCATGGGTTCCGTAGTCTTTACCTGAGGACCCTTTGAAGCCACGCTTGCTGCCAGACCGATTACAATACTTTCCCCATGCTTCGAAATTGGATAAAGTAAAAATAATATTTTAATATTGTTTTTTTCATCTATGTGTCAGGATTACAATTTATTCAACAAATAGGTAATTACTCAATGGTATAGTAGAGCCTATAAAGGTTGACTTATTCTTCTTATTTTTCTTTTACCAAAATATTGGTATTATTATCAACACAAATAACTCTCTAGATTTTAATCTTTTTGCTTGAAAACTTCCGGATATCAAATGCAGAAAATCAAAAAAATCGAAGATTAAATTTTGCAAAGACTATATTAGTAAGTTTAGTTGGTTCATGTCCATTTTAATAATAATAAATAAAAGATTCACGGGTTTTTGGACAACTTTTTCTATCAACGTTAAATATCAATTTTCGTAGGACGTTTCGTCCTTTTTCAGGAAATTTTCAAGTACTCAATTACTTAAAACATTAATCGTTGATAAAATAGTGAAACCATCGAGACAATAAATAGTGTATTCATAATATTCATCATAAAGATGTTTCACCTTGCACCAACACCACAATCTCTACTAATTATATTCATCATATAATAAGTTAACAACCAATTCTCAAAAAAATGATGTCATTGAGATTACTAATTCATGCCGAGTTGGTGGCGATCAAATTAATAATGTAATTGTTACATCTCATGCTTTTGTAATAATTTTTTTATGGTTATGCCTATCATTATTGGGGGATTTGGAAATTGATCGGTCCCCTTAATATTGAGAGCTTTTAAGATTGTATTTTGAAAATTGGTTGTTAAATTATTACATGATGAATATTATGAATACATCATTGGGATTCAGTTCCATAATTTATTAATGTAATTTTTGTTTTTCAGAGGATGAGGAACAAAATAAAATATGAGCTGTTGATGATAAAATAGAAATGTATTCGAGTGTCTGTATGTATAATAATGGGAGAGCTTAAAAAATTGACAAAGTGTTTGGAGCCTTATTATCAAGGTATATATCAGGGGTGGCCACTAACTATAACTTTGGGAGCCGCAAATTTATAAAACTGTTTCAAAAGGAGCCACATTATTTAGAGATTAATTAATGTTTTATTAAAAAAAGACACATTTTTTTTTATTTTATAAAATATAAATGAAGTAACATATATATTTTTGCTCTACTTACTTATAACATTACAAATTAAATTAATTTTTGTATTATTATTTTTTTAATTTAATTATTATACAGGGTGGGGCATAAAGAGCTACCACATTTTGAATAAGTGATATAAAAAAAATGAAAAAATTTAACTAGTAAAAAACTAAATATATTTTTGAAAATAAAATAAAGGAAATTTTTTTAAAATGTATTTTAAATATTATCAGACAAAAAAAGGGGAGGGGGGTGTCAAAAAATTTGTTAGCCCTTTTGATCAAACTCAACCAAATTTTGTATACATATTCTGTGGATTCCCAGAAGGCTAGAAATGCAAAAACTGACCAAATTTTGTATACATAGTTTGGTCGAAAGGGCTAGAATTTTCATTTTTGACCTTCCCACCATTTTTGGTGGTTAGTTTTTGGATTTCTAGCCTTCTTGGGGTCCACAGAATATATATACCAAATTTGGTTGATTTTGGTCGAGGGGGCTAGAATTTTCATTTTTCATCTTTATGCCCCACCCTGTACTTTTTAAAATCAGTATTATTCAAGAGGGTTCAAGAGCCGCACGAGATTGACTGAAGAGCCGCATGCGGCTCGCGAGCCACCGTTGTGGCGACTTCTGGTATATATTAAATTGATTTTGAGTTGAGTGAATTTTTGTTTTCGAATGTGTTTTTTGATATATGTATTTGCTCCTTTGTAGAGCCTGAATAATTATAGGGTTCGTAATAATAAAAAACGATGAAAAGAGAAAGGATTAATTGCTTAAATTTTGGTGTTGGACTTGTGATGTATGAGTGAAAAAATGTAAATAGTAATAATATAATTTTAAAAGAGCCTAATGACATAATGATTGAAATTTAATGTATTGATTCTTCGGAAACTATTATAAAGATTATTATTATTTTTATATAGTAGTATGTTGGACCTTTTGAGATCATTTGAATTTGACCAGCGCGAGTAATAGAGATAAATTAATTTATAAAGGAAAAAAAGAATAAATTTTCGTCGCTTGTATATATTATTTTATAAGATATTTTGACTGATTTTTGTATATAGTTGTATATTGTAAATAGTTTTGTAATATGTTGACTAGTTTTGAAATGTTTTAAATTTTACCAGTGAAATTGTAAAAGTTATAATTGTATATTTGTTGATATTGGTGTTTTTGAGTTGTTGGTGATAAAATAGAAATGTATTCGAGTGTCTGTATGTGTAATAATGGGAGAGCTTAAAAAATTGACAAAGTGTTTGGAGCTTTATTTATCAAGGTATATATGAAATTGATTTTAAGTTGAGTGAATTTTTGTTTTTGAATGTGTTTTTTGATATATGTATTTGCTCCTTTGTAGAGTCTGAAGAAGCTGCAATAAAAGTGGCGAAACGTTGCAATTGATAAGTCGTAAATAAACACTTATTTTGTTCTTCATCTTCTGAAAAACAAAAATTACATTATGAATACACTATTTATTGTCTCGATGGTTTCACTATTTTATCAACGATAAATGTTTTAAGTAATTGAGTATTTGAAAAAGTTCTGAAAAAGCACGAAACATCATACGAAAATTGTTATTTAACATTAATAAAAAAATTCGTCCAAAAACCCGTTAATCTTTTATTTATTTATATTTATGACATGATCCAACTAAACTTACTAATATAGTTGTGCGAAAATTGATATTTAACATAAATAAACCCGTGAATCTTTTATTTATTATATTAGTAAGCTTCACGTATGATACAAGTTTTATCTCTCTAGCTCTGACAAATGAATTGCCAAAAACGGAGCGTATACCGAGTCTTGAAAAATAATTCAATTTTCCCCTCTTGCTAAAAATAAATATGACTTCTATGTTTTCATCTTGATTATTTTCAATGCTAGATTTCTTATCAAGAGTAAAAGTCTCAATTATTCTAGATATTCCCAAAGCATTTTTATATACCCCGTTTATGTATAATGCTAGTTTTTCAGTGAGAATAATTTTCAATCACCTAAAACTCGACAGGACTTGTCATTAGGATTCTCGAGATACAACAAAGAAATAGTGAGGGAGAGAGAATGTGATGCATTCTCCTAATTACAGTCTTTTATAATTTTCATTACCCCTAGGAATTATGCAACCATGTTTCATTTGTCGAGAATTAATATATATGCCATATAAAATATTTATTTTATATTAAAATGAACTCGAAGCGGAAATTAAAGAAAAGTATTTTTATATAAGTATAAGTAGGTAAGTAAGTACCTACATCTTTTGTATGTTTTTTGTAAAAAAAATTTTAGTTGTTCAATATTTCTTTATTATTCGTTTATTAAAATAAAGTATAATCAAATCAAGGGAGAAAAAGTAAATATTGATTCAAATAAACAAATATAAATAATATTTCTCGGTACCTCCGACAAACAGTGATAACCAATCCGTCGGAGTGTTAAGTTCACTCAAAATATTCAATTATTTTTTTGTTTATTCGTGTTTAGAAATATTTAAAAAAAATTTAGATATAATTTTTATGCTTTCTGTGTGTCTAGATACCAATGATAACGCTCCAAAGTTCGTAGAAATTTTTTCTACTATCATTTTTTACTTTATCCAAAGCGAAGCATGGATAAATTGTTGTAATCGGTCTCGCCGGCAAGCGTGACTTTAAAGGGTCCTCAGGTAAAACCTACGGAACCCTATGGTGTCAATTAAAGTCACAAATTGTAGTATTCAATTAGATTGAATTTTAGCACGTGACGGTTTTCAAGCTTGAGTTGTTTGCCATAAAAGAATTTAGTCTTTTTGATTTTAAGTCGATTCTTCCACGTTTTCAGTAGAGGTTGCCATTAATAATCAAAACATCAAAAATGGAATGCAATAAGGTTATTTCTCTAGTAATAGATAAGAATCGATCGTTGTTTTTGATTTTAAGCCGATTCCTTCATGTCTTCAGCAATGGTTACCAATAATAATCGAAACGTCAAAAACCTAATGTAGAATTGTTATTCCTCAAGTATTAGATGAGAATCGGTCGCTATTTTTGATTTTAATTTGATTCCTCCATGTCTTCAGCAATGGCTACCAATAATAACCGAAACGTCAAAAATCCAATGTAGAATTGTTATTCCGCAAGTATTAAATGAGAACCGATCATTATTTTTGAATTAAAGTCAACATGAACTGCAAATTCCAAGTGATATCTTATTAATAATAAACGAATAAACATATTAATATTTCAAATTAATTTGGATAAAGTTTAGCAACGATCCGTTGCAGTTCATTTTTGTTTTTTTAATACACAGAACTAATAAAATTTTAGATTTTCTAGCTTAAGAACTTCTACTTAAAAATATACTTAAAGTAAGAAAAAAATCAAACTTTAAGTCATTAATACAGAATTTGGCATTAATAAGCCGCATCTTTGGGAAAAGTATAAGATTTCTTGCTCAAACCATTCGCTGATTTGCCAAACACCACGATTTGTAGAGATACTAGTACACAGTTCAGTCTTTTAAAAGTCTTATAGATTCTTCTAAAACTTAAGTGACTTATGTAGAAGTTAATTTAATAAATTTTAGGGCTTATTTAGTCACACAAATTAAACAAATAGAGTAATTTCAGTTAATTAACACTATTTATTTCATAGATTTACTCTACATTTTCGGTCTAATAAAGTAACTGTCTATTAAATCTATGAAATAAATACTGTTAATTAACTGAAATTACTCTATTTGTTTAATTTGTGTGACCAAATAAACCCTAAAATTTAATAAATTAAATAGTTTTGGAAGAATCTTATAAAAAACAAATCGGGTTTCCAACATCTTTTCCTCAAAGAAACATGGAACATTTTACCTAATTTCATATAATTTTCTTGTTTAAGAAAGCAACTTTATTTGAAATAAAATATAGGGTGGTCCAGAAAGAAATTCATTTTTGAAAATAGAAAGAAAAGAAAACTATTATATTTAAAATAGTTTAATCTTATACAATATAAAGTTTATTAAATGTAATTTTAGTTTTTGAAAATTGAATCATCAAGATGACGTCCTTGGCTGTTGCAACACTCTTCCAAACGGGCACGAAAATTTTGAAAAATTTTAGTAGGATTTTCTTTTGAAATGACTTCCATTTCTTACTGAATTCAGCTTCATTTGCTGCAATGTTGTCGGATTATTAGCGTATACTTTGCTTTTAAGGTGTCCCCATAAAAAGAAGTCTGCTGGTCTTAAATCGAGACTCCTCGGAGGCCAGGTTATGTCACCCCTCCGTGAAATCAGTTTCTGAGGAAACATAATAAGGTATTTTTTTAATTGTAGTCATATAAATATCCACCCCAATTTACGGAAACAAACTGCTCTAGGTGCTTGTACTTAAATCGTCACACCATTATTTTTCACTGTTGTTTTTTTCATTTCGCTAAAGATATTTCCAAGAGTTAATAGAATTTATGTATTTCTCTACTGATATTCAGACTTAAAACCCTGAAAATTTCACTGTGTTTGATTTTGTCATTGAACAAAGTAAGAAAATGTCCAGCTAGATTCTGCAACGCGCGTTGATAGACTCCAGGCAATCGGACATTGATTTTGAGCTTCGGCTTGTCGCAGTGCAAATTGCGATTGTCCCTCTCTTTTTCCCCATCACTGAAAGGGAAAGTTTGCTTTTTATCACGAATATTTTCGATTGTTTAATAAGAATAGTTAATAAAAAAGGGATTATTTTTTCTCCCGATATCAACCAAAAGAAAGCTGGATTTAGTTAAGCCGGCTTGTATAATTTCTAGAACACAAAAATCGATAATACTTTTGTAACATTTTTTTAATGATATTGATACGAGAAAGAGCTATACCAAGAAGGTGCAGCCCCTAAAGGCCCCTCCATCGTGAAAGGAACAAGGAATTTTATGGGCTTGGCAATAGTCGAAGTTATATATGGATATTCTGGCAGTGGACGCTCGCTCGAATCGAATTTGGCTGGGGTACTGCCGTGCCCCTAGATAATATTCAAACTTGCTAACACCCTGGATTTTTTTATTCATTTTAAATCAATTTATACTATTTTTCTTTTTATCAAAGTTTTGTTTAAAGAATAAAATTATTATTAATCATTAGTTTCGCTACAATCTTTGTCTGTCCGTATGTAAGCGCATTGTAGATCTTAAGCTAAACAAGATAAAAACTTTAAATTTCAATGTTATATACTAGTATATCAGTGGCGGGCGTAGAATTTTCAAACAGGGGATGCTGTCCAAATAATAGACCATTTTTTTCTTCCCTCTTTTTTGCAAAATCGATAACCACATCATAGAATTTTTCTTTATTTTTTTTCAAATTTAACATTACAAATTTTTTATTAATTGATATTTAAACAGAGCAGTTAATCTATATTCACTTCAGCTTCTTCTGGTGATGTTTAAATTTGACGCGGTTGTAGAAAGTAAAATACAAATTAAATGTATAAAATCAAGCAAAAAAATTAATATTTGCTGATTGTGCTTTCAAATGTCTGAAACACGGTGAAAAATATTTTTCAACTATGATTTTTTTCTCTTTGTGACTCTGAATTCCGATACCCGCGATAACCCAAGAACGGAAAGTCATAAAGTTCTTTTGTCTTAATACATAGTACTTACTGATTAGATTTTCGAATATCTTCTTCAAAAGGGAGAAAATATTATTTTTTGAATTATCTATTGAGATTTTAAGAGGATGTTATATATAGTGTAACTTTAAATGAACAATTTATATTTATTGAAGGAGACAAAAAGAGTGTGTCTTCTGCTGGAATTATAAATTTTATTTATTTATAATCGTTATAAATAAATAAATAAAATTTATAATTCCAGCAGAAGACACACTCTTTTATTGTCTAGTTCAATATATAAAAATTCTGCTGCTCTAGGCACAAAAACTTTCAATTTAATTTATATTTAAGTTTATTAATAATTACTAGAGCAGCTCAAGTGTACCGAGTTGAAAAAATTTTCACTTTTTTTATTATTTAATGTGCGGGTGAGCCATTCTTTCATTAGAATCTGATCGATGATAAAAAAATTCAGTCGAATAGACAACCTCCTCCTTTTTTGAAGTCGGTTAAAAATGACGACAAAGAGCGCGAATAGAATGATCTCTCTTTCTTTAGACTAAAGATGTATTGCAAGGATGCCAAATAAAAGTTCAAACCTGCCAAATACAAGTGCAGACCTGTTTCAGACTATTTGAGATTAATTTCATAATTTCTAGGAATGGCCTTTTGCATTCGGACCAAAACGATACTCTTTATAGGGAGAGAGAATATTAATTTGGACTTCATTAAAGCAAATACATTTTCCCAAACATCTTTTAGTTCATCTTTACCGATTATTTTTTTTAATTCAATTCATAGATTTTAAATGAAAGTTATGGGTCGAATACATGTAAATTAATTCACTTTTTAACTTGAATAAAATCAAAATATTGTTCACAAGATAGCTGAAGTGATTAAAATAAAAAATCTGGAATATTTTTTCATATTCTTTAAATTTGCTAACTTTAAAAAGTTCAGTAAATTTTAAATTTTATATAACTTTAAATAAATTAGTTGTATAATATGTATTTATTGAAAGCGTTTTTAAAATTTTACAAATTTTAAAATATAACAGGGATAAAAATCGTATTCACATTTTGGGATTTCCGGGATGCGCCGCATCTACAGCATCCATGGACCGCATACCACTGATATATATATATATATATTCATTTTTCCTCAAATAAAAAATTACTCAAAAATTTCACTCCAATAATTAATCATTTTCGGGAGGGTAGAATTTTATGAAGCTCAAAAAAAGAAAATATTTTTTTTATCATAGAGCGGGATAAAACACTACAAAGACTACTTTTTGTGAGATTTAAGTTTAGTTTTTAAAATGTATAACAATGTAAAATGAGAGTGTGATATATAATTAGCTGTTTTAGGTTATTTTTGTACCTGTCTGTGTTAAGAAACAACTTTACTCAAAACTATGGAAAACTTCCACATACTCACTCATTTTCTCCTTATCAATGATAAATAAGAACAAATTTGATATCTCAAGTATTTTAGAAGTTATAAAAGGTATCGAAACCTCAGTATACGGAGCAACTCTTACTTGGGTAGGTTTTTTAGATACTAGATTATTACAAATGATATTTGTTAAGGAAAAAAATTGTGAATAATTCTCTCTAAAGCCCTTTGCGTGAAGAATTTCAAAAATCTCTTCCTAGCCAAATCGGAAACAAATTGAACAAAAATATATATAATATATATTATTTTTTAATTATTTCACGATACTTTAAATGAATTTTTTGCCTGTTATCTTTCTTCTTGTGTGCGAAAATCAATGGAGATTCGGGTTTTAATTTATAAAAAAGTTTTTAATTTACAATCCCAAAAAGGCTTCCTATTAGATAAAACTTTACATTTTGATTAATTTCCATGGGCGATGGCCAGATGGACTGTTAATAGAAACCAATATTTATTTATTTTATACTTTCACTATTTTATTGGTATGCTAAGCTATAGTATTTCAATTTAATTGAACAACACAAAGAGATCTGGATTTCAAAATATATTATTTGTAGAGGTGAAAACAACTTTTATCTGGCTTAATTCAATTGACCGCGCGAGAGGAGGATCAATCAATGGATGTAAAAATTCTCATTTTTCGCTTTTAAATATTTAAAAATAATTCAACGTTTAAAATAAACTGCAACGGATCGTTGCTAAACTTTATCCAAATTCATTTGAAATATTGATATATTTATTCCTTTATTATTAATCAGATATCACTTGCTATTTGCAGTTCATGTTAACATTAATTCAAAAATAATGATCGATTCTCATTTAACAGTCGAGCAATAACCATTCTACATTAGATTTTTGACGCTTCCATTATTATTGGTAACCATTGCTGAAGACATGGAGGAATCGACTTAAAATAAAAAATACTAATCAAATACTAGAGGAATAATCTTATTGCATTTCATTTTTGATGTTTTGACTATTAATGGCAACCTCTACTGAAAACGTGGAAGAATCTACTTAAAATCAAAAAGACTAAATTCTTTTATGGCAAACAACTCAAGCTTGAATTGTTTACCAAAAAAGAATTTAGTCTTTTTAATTTTAAGTCGATTCTTCCACGTTTTCAGTAGAGGTTGACATTAATAGTCAAAACATCAAAAATGGAATGCAATAAGGTTATTCCTCTAGTATTAGATAAGAATCGATCGTTATTTTTGATTTCAAGCCGATTACTCCATGTCTTCAGCAATGGTTAGCAATAATAATGGAAGCGTCAAAAATCTAATATAGAGTTCCTCACGCATTAGATGAGAATCGATCGTTATTTTTGATTTTAAGTCGATTCCTCTATGTCTTCACCAATGGTTACCAATAATAACCGAAATGTCAAAAATCCAATATAGAATGGTTATTCCTCAAGTACTAGATGAGAATCGATCGTTATTTTTGATTTTAAGTCGATTCCTCTATGTCTTCAGCAATGGTTACCAATAAAAACCGAAACGTCAAAAATCCAATATAGAATGGTTATTCCTCAAGTACTAGATGAGAATCAATCGCTATTTTTGGTTCCTCTATGTCTTCAGCAAAGCTAAATGATAAGAAAACAACGCAGTTGCTATGGTTACTTATAAAATTTCCTCCCAAATTTTTAGCATTTCACAGAGAGAAGCCTATCCATTCTTACTTAAGCAAGGTTAAATGAGATATATTAAGCCATCAAATGAATACATTTTTAAGAATTTAAAAAAGTAATATCTTACTCTAGAGTAAAGTACTTTAAAATATAATTTTACTAAAAACTTTATTTAACCTTTTTTGTGGTCCCCAAGGTACTTAATTAGGATATTAAATTTCATCAAAATTGGTTAAGTCATTTTCAAGATATTTAGAAAAAACTAAAAAAGTACTGAAATAAAGTACTAATGTTTGTGGGCCGATATGTACCAAAAACGAATCATTTTGTTAAACTAATGGTAGGTTTTCAATTTCATTTCAATCAGTTCAATGGCGTGGAAAAAAGCGTGGGCCAAAAAAACGATAACATCCATCCATCCATACATCCATTCATCCGCGCACGCACTAAATGAAAAAATCGCACTTTTTAGTCTCTCGACGAGACCCCATGTAATTTTTGGCAAACCCGTCACGTGCTAAAATTCAACCTAATTGAATTCTACAATTTGTGACTTTAATTGAGTTCATGGGTTCCGTAGTCTTTACCTGAGGACCCTTTGAAGCCACGCTTGCTGCCAGACCGATTACAATACTTTCCCCATGCTTCGAAATTGGATAAAGTAAAAATAATATTTTAATATTGTTTTTTTCATCTATGTGTCAGGATTACAATTTATTCAACAAATAGGTAATTACTCAATGGTATAGTAGAGCCTATAAAGGTTGACTTATTCTTCTTATTTTTCTTTTACCAAAATATTGGTATTATTATCAACACAAATAACTCTCTAGATTTTAATCTTTTTGCTTGAAAACTTCCGGATATCAAATGCAGAAAATCAAAAAAATCGAAGATTAAATTTTGCAAAGACTATATTAGTAAGTTTAGTTGGTTCATGTCCATTTTAATAATAATAAATAAAAGATTCACGGGTTTTTGGACAATTTTTTTTATTAATGTTAAATATCAATTTTCGTAGGACGTTTCGTCCTTTTTCAGGAAATTTTCAAGTACTCAATTACTTAAAACATTAATCGTTGATAAAATAGTGAAACCATCGAGACAATAAATAGTGTATTCATAATATTCATCATAAAGATGTTTCACCTTGCACCAACACCACAATCTCTACTAATTATATTCATCATATAATAAGTTAACAACCAATTCTCAAAAAAATGATGTCATTGAGATTACTAATTCATGCCGAGTTGGTGGCGATCAAATTAATAATGTAATTGTTACATCTCATGCTTTTGTAATAATTTTTTTATGGTTATGCCTATCATTATTGGGGGATTTGGAAATTGATCGGTCCCCTTAATATTGAGAGCTTTTAAGATTGTATTTTGAAAATTGGTTGTTAAATTATTACATGATGAATATTATGAATACATCATTGGGATTCAGTTCCATAATTTATTAATGTAATTTTTGTTTTTCAGAGGATGAGGAACAAAATAAAATATGAGCTGTTGATGATAAAATAGAAATGTATTCGAGTGTCTGTATGTATAATAATGGGAGAGCTTAAAAAATTGACAAAGTGTTTGGAGCCTTATTATCAAGGTATATATCAGGGGTGGCCACTAACTATAACTTTGGGAGCCGCAAATTTATAAAACTGTTTCAAAAGGAGCCACATTATTTAGAGATTAATTAATGTTTTATTAAAAAAAGACACATTTTTTTTTATTTTATAAAATATAAATGAAGTAACATATATATTTTTGCTCTACTTACTTATAACATTACAAATTAAATTAATTTTTGTATTATTATTTTTTTAATTTAATTATTATACAGGGTGGGGCATAAAGAGCTACCACATTTTGAATAAGTGATATAAAAAAAATGAAAAAATTTAACTAGTAAAAAACTAAATATATTTTTGAAAATAAAATAAAGGAAATTTTTTTAAAATGTATTTTAAATATTATCAGACAAAAAAAGGGGAGGGGGGTGTCAAAAAATTTGTTAGCCCTTTTGATCAAACTCAACCAAATTTTGTATACATATTCTGTGGATTCCCAGAAGGCTAGAAATGCAAAAACTGACCAAATTTTGTATACATAGTTTGGTCGAAAGGGCTAGAATTTTCATTTTTGACCTTCCCACCATTTTTGGTGGTTAGTTTTTGGATTTCTAGCCTTCTTGGGGTCCACAGAATATATATACCAAATTTGGTTGATTTTGGTCGAGGGGGCTAGAATTTTCATTTTTCATCTTTATGCCCCACCCTGTACTTTTTAAAATCAGTATTATTCAAGAGGGTTCAAGAGCCGCACGAGATTGACTGAAGAGCCGCATGCGGCTCGCGAGCCACGTTGTGGCGACTTCTGGTATATATTAAATTGATTTTGAGTTGAGTGAATTTTTGTTTTCGAATGTGTTTTTTGATATATGTATTTGCTCCTTTGTAGAGCCTGAATAATTATAGGGTTCGTAATAATAAAAAACGATGAAAAGAGAAAGGATTAATTGCTTAAATTTTGGTGTTGGACTTGTGATGTATGAGTGAAAAAATGTAAATAGTAATAATATAATTTTAAAAGAGCCTAATGACATAATGATTGAAATTTAATGTATTGATTCTTCGGAAACTATTATAAAGATTATTATTATTTTTATATAGTAGTATGTTGGACCTTTTGAGATCATTTGAATTTGACCAGCGCGAGTAATAGAGATAAATTAATTTATAAAGGAAAAAAAGAATAAATTTTCGTCGCTTGTATATATTATTTTATAAGATATTTTGACTGATTTTTGTATATAGTTGTATATTGTAAATAGTTTTGTAATATGTTGACTAGTTTTGAAATGTTTTAAATTTTACCAGTGAAATTGTAAAAGTTATAATTGTATATTTGTTGATATTGGTGTTTTTGAGTTGTTGGTGATAAAATAGAAATGTATTCGAGTGTCTGTATGTGTAATAATGGGAGAGCTTAAAAAATTGACAAAGTGTTTGGAGCTTTATTTATCAAGGTATATATGAAATTGATTTTAAGTTGAGTGAATTTTTGTTTTTGAATGTGTTTTTTGATATATGTATTTGCTCCTTTGTAGAGTCTGAAGAAGCTGCAATAAAAGTGGCGAAACGTTGCAATTGATAAGTCGTAAATAAACACTTATTTTGTTCTTCATCTTCTGAAAAACAAAAATTACATTATGAATACACTATTTATTGTCTCGATGGTTTCACTATTTTATCAACGATAAATGTTTTAAGTAATTGAGTATTTGAAAAGTTCTGAAAAAGCACGAAACATCATACGAAAATTGTTATTTAACATTAATAAAAAAATTCGTCCAAAAACCCGTTAATCTTTTATTTATTTATATTTATGACATGATCCAACTAAACTTACTAATATAGTTGTGCGAAAATTGATATTTAACATAAATAAACCCGTGAATCTTTTATTTATTATATTAGTAAGCTTCACGTATGATACAAGTTTTATCTCTCTAGCTCTGACAAATGAATTGCCAAAAACGGAGCGTATACCGAGTCTTGAAAAATAATTCAATTTTCCCCTCTTGCTAAAAATAAATATGACTTCTATGTTTTCATCTTGATTATTTTCAATGCTAGATTTCTTATCAAGAGTAAAAGTCTCAATTATTCTAGATATTCCCAAAGCATTTTTATATACCCCGTTTATGTATAATGCTAGTTTTTCAGTGAGAATAATTTTCAATCACCTAAAACTCGACAGGACTTGTCATTAGGATTCTCGAGATACAACAAAGAAATAGTGAGGGAGAGAGAATGTGATGCATTCTCCTAATTACAGTCTTTTATAATTTTCATTACCCCTAGGAATTATGCAACCATGTTTCATTTGTCGAGAATTAATATATATGCCATATAAAATATTTATTTTATATTAAAATGAACTCGAAGCGGAAATTAAAGAAAAGTATTTTTATATAAGTATAAGTAGGTAAGTAAGTACCTACATCTTTTGTATGTTTTTTGTAAAAAAAATTTTAGTTGTTCAATATTTCTTTATTATTCGTTTATTAAAATAAAGTATAATCAAATCAAGGGAGAAAAAGTAAATATTGATTCAAATAAACAAATATAAATAATATTTCTCGGTACCTCCGACAAACAGTGATAACCAATCCGTCGGAGTGTTAAGTTCACTCAAAATATTCAATTATTTTTTTGTTTATTCGTGTTTAGAAATATTTAAAAAAAATTTAGATATAATTTTTATGCTTTCTGTGTGTCTAGATACCAATGATAACGCTCCAAAGTTCGTAGAAATTTTTTCTACTATCATTTTTTACTTTATCCAAAGCGAAGCATGGATAAATTGTTGTAATCGGTCTCGCCGGCAAGCGTGACTTTAAAGGGTCCTCAGGTAAAACCTACGGAACCCTATGGATGTCAATTAAAGTCACAAATTGTAGTATTCAATTAGATTGAATTTTAGCACGTGACGGTTTTCAAGCTTGAGTTGTTTGCCATAAAAGAATTTAGTCTTTTTGATTTTAAGTCGATTCTTCCACGTTTTCAGTAGAGGTTGCCATTAATAATCAAAACATCAAAAATGGAATGCAATAAGGTTATTTCTCTAGTAATAGATAAGAATCGATCGTTGTTTTTGATTTTAAGCCGATTCCTCCATGTCTTCAGCAATGGTTACCAATAATAATCGAAACGTCAAAAACCTAATGTAGAATTGTTATTCCTCAAGTATTAGATGAGAATCGGTCGCTATTTTTGATTTTAATTCGATTCCTCCATGTCTTCAGCAATGGCTACCAATAATAACCGAAACGTCAAAAATCCAATGTAGAATTGTTATTCCGCAAGTATTAAATGAGAACCGATCATTATTTTTGAATTAAAGTCAACATGAACTGCAAATTCCAAGTGATATCTTATTAATAATAAACGAATAAACATATTAATATTTCAAATTAATTTGGATAAAGTTTAGCAACGATCCGTTGCAGTTCATTTTTGTTTTTTTAATACACAGAACTAATAAAATTTTAGATTTTCTAGCTTAAGAACTTCTACTTAAAAATATACTTAAAGTAAGAAAAAAATCAAACTTTAAGTCATTAATACAGAATTTGGCATTAATAAGCCGCATCTTTGGGAAAAGTATAAGATTTCTTGCTCAAACCATTCGCTGATTTGCCAAACACCACGATTTGTAGAGATACTAGTACACAGTTCAGTCTTTTAAAAGTCTTATAGATTCTTCTAAAACTTAAGTGACTTATGTAGAAGTTAATTTAATAAATTTTAGGGCTTATTTAGTCACACAAATTAAACAAATAGAGTAATTTCAGTTAATTAACACTATTTATTTCATAGATTTACTCTACATTTTCGGTCTAATAAAGTAACTGTCTATTAAATCTATGAAATAAATACTGTTAATTAACTGAAATTACTCTATTTGTTTAATTTGTGTGACCAAATAAACCCTAAAATTTAATAAATTAAATAGTTTTGGAAGAATCTTATAAAAAACAAATCGGGTTTCCAACATCTTTTCCTCAAAGAAACATGGAACATTTTACCTAATTTCATATAATTTTCTTGTTTAAGAAAGCAACTTTATTTGAAATAAAATATAGGGTGGTCCAGAAAGAAATTCATTTTTGAAAATAGAAAGAAAAGAAAACTATTATATTTAAAATAGTTTAATCTTATACAATATAAAGTTTATTAAATGTAATTTTAGTTTTTGAAAATTGAATCATCAAGATGACGTCCTTGGCTGTTGCAACACTCTTCCAAACGGGCACGAAAATTTTGAAAAATTTTAGTAGGATTTTCTTTTGAAATGACTTCCATTTCTTACTGAATTCAGCTTCATTTGCTGCAATGTTGTCGGATTATTAGCGTATACTTTGCTTTTAAGGTGTCCCCATAAAAAGAAGTCTGCTGGTCTTAAATCGAGACTCCTCGGAGGCCAGGTTATGTCACCCTCCGTGAAATCAGTTTCTGAGGAAACATATCCCTTATCACGCGTATGCTCTCATTCAAAGTTGCAAGAATCGCGAGGTTTCAGCAGGATGGAGCCACGAATCACACTTCGAATGAGAGTATGTCCGTGATAAGGGATATGTTTCCTTAGAAACTGATTTTACGGAGGAATAACATAACCTGGCCTCCGAGGAGTCCCGATTTAAGTCCAGCAGACTTCTTTTATGGGGACACCTTAAAAGCAAGGCATACGATAATAATCCGAAAACATTGCGGCAATTGAAGCTGAATATTCAGGAAGAAATGGAAGCCATTTCAAAAGAAAATCCTGCTAAAGTTTTTCAAAATATTCCTGCCCGCTTGGAAGAGTGTTGCAACAGCCAAAGACGTCATCTTGATGATTTAATTTTCAAAAACTAAAATTACATTTAATAAACTTTATATTGTATGAGATTAAACTTTTTTAAATATAATAGTTTTCTTTTCTTTCTATTTTCAAAAATGTATTTCTTTCTGGACCATTCTATATTTTCCTAAGCTTTTTGTGAATGAAGTAAAATCCGTTTTGTACTTATTCCTGTATATGGGATTTCACCAGAGATGCTTTGTTGTAATCAAAAAACCCTTTTATTTCATCAATCATCCATTAATTTACTATACAGCAACCAACAAGAGTCAAATGACAGCGCTCATTTGTCTTTTAGTATAGAATCAATTTTTTTTTTGAATTTTTCAATAAGGATATTAAAAATGGGCTTTTGATTTTACAGTGTTGGCATTGAGACATTGAGAGATGCAATGATTACTGTGAATGCTTTTACTAGAATCATTGCTATTACTCATTATTTTCAAATAAAATCCCAATCATAGTGGGAAAGAGAGGGCGATATAATGCTTTCCCTCTCTCTTCAAACTTTATTAGCAAATAAAATGTAAACACGCGTAATAATTAAAAGAAGGCATCGAAGGATATTTTTATTTTTTAATAATTTATATAAATAAATAAAGTTAATTTGGTCAAGAAGTCAACGATTAGATAGTATCAGTACTCAATTGCTCTAGAATTACCCGTTTTGCTTATTTCCAATTACACGCATGGACAAGTTAAGGGGTATAGGCGGATTAGCTTACAAAAAAATGTTTCGAATTTATTTATTTTCTCTGATGAAAAAATATCAATTATGTAAAAAAAAAATAATAATTGATACCTATATAAGATACAAATTATTTTCATTTGAATGGCTTTAATTATACCTAATGAGCTGAAAATTGGTACGCAAATATGTATTTTCACATTACAATGCACCAAATTTTTATCGTATTCTTTAGAATAGTCAAGATTCCCCCCCCTTCCTCCGAAAGTCTTATTTGTACGAAACACGAGGCTTTCAAACCTTCAACAACAAAAGTATTCGCTAATTCGTTTATCCCTTTGTCTAATAAAGACCGGAACTCGCTGAAAGCGTGAGTGAAAAAAATGAAAATGAAAATTTTTATATCTAAGGATAAATAAGAGCAACTTTATTTGATTTGGTTTAATAAAGAATCCACATGCCCGTAGATATTCTATCTGCATTTCTAAGTATGCCTATCTTTTCATCTCGACTATAATTGCGATGTTTTTTTTTTGCATTATAAATATTATGTACTTGGCTATTTAATTTTTAAATTAAAACCTTTAAATGCTTTCGGCTCGGAATGAAGCAAGGACAAAAGAAATAAATTTTGCAGTCCAATTCCACAAGGCTGCTTCATCCAAAAGCACATAATAACTGAATTTTCAATGGAATAAACGTTCTATTTCAATAGAAAATATGGACATGGTGAATTAAAAAAAAAAGGTATGACAGAAAATTATAAATACCTACCTACCTGTATATTTATTTATTTATATTGGATTTTTCTTGAATTTAACAAAAACACCAAACAATTCTTCACGGTTAAATCAGAAACAACTCAAAGAAATTCATTATTCAATTAGTTAAACCCATTGATTTCTCTTTATCAAAATTAGTTTATGTGTGTGTTCAAATTGATAAGCTCTAAATACTAATAAGAAATTCAAAACGATATATATTACATTAGCAGATTCAATGACTTTCAAAATTATATCACGAAAATTTGAAGTACCTACAATTAAGAAAATCTCAAAATAATTTTCATTTTTAAAATATTATTTTTTACTGTTTAATATTTATATAAGGCTATAATTTATTTCTTTAAGCTGTGTTTTCAATTAAATTTTATAATCAAAGTATAGTTCTAACAGCTTCTGTGAAATTTTAAAGAGACCAAAAAACAACTACAGTAATCGATTATCGCGATTCTTGATTTATTGCAGTTTATAATTTGGATTGCGCCACAAATTCCAAATTCGAATTATCACTGCTGCGAGATGTAGCCGTAGCCGCCTACTCATGCAACCAAATTACAGTTCAAGTCGATCGGTTGTCTAAAGTCTAGGCGCGTCAATAAGAACCTTCCTGACATTTCTTTTCATACGAATACATTGAAATTTCATGAGTAAATATCAGTTTCCATAATCACTTAGGGCCAGTTGTATGTCGGTTTGTAAAGTCTTTGTTAAGTTAACAAACGGTCAAACCTTAGTATTCCCCTCGTCCCCAGTCGGATGGCCAATAAGATTACAGGCACTTTCATCTGATTGGCCATCCGGCCGGGCACAAGGGAAATACTAAGGTTTGACCGTTTGTCAACTTAATAAAGACTTTACAAACCGACATACAACCGGCCCTTAGGGGTCTGAGCTCTCTTAGAATGACCAAATTACAACTGTAACAAAAGCTTCTGGATGTAAGCTTGCCTCTATTCAGTACCAGAGCATTTTTAAGTCCACTCACTCTTTCCCTATAAAAGGCTCATATTCGCTCCCGACTCAAATATGGCTCATAGCTGTGGAGAGGGGTTTCCAAGCATTCTCTTGCCACTCTGGATACAATTCAGAGGCGAGTTATCGGACTAATAGGATATCCAGTATTATCAAGCGGCCCCAATTCCCTGGCCGATCGTAAAACCATATCCGTTCTTTCTCTTTTTTTATAGATGTTACCATGGCGTCAGTTCTGATGAGATAAAATCAATAATCCCATATTAATTCTCATTTGAGAGATACACACAATTTTCAATTATTCAAAAGGCCCCTTCGTAATTAAACTAGATACCTACTCACAAACAAAAAGCATTCGCAAACTCGTTCATCGCTATGATTTCTAGAGAAGAGCATCTGTTTTTTCGGTATTTTATTCTTATTTTCAATTCAAGAGTAATTGTGGGAGTAAGATTTTCTTAAAAGTCTCCCAATTATTCCAAGATTCCCTAAATATTATTGATTGCTTTTTTTATATGATCTGTGAGGATAATTTTGAATTGACTAAAACTTGTCTGGACTTGTTTGAAATCCTTTTACACTATAGCGAGAAAAAGATGGATTCTTCTATCCGCAATCTTTTGTGGTTGCCCCTTGAAATTTCACAACATGTATCATTTGATAATTTTTTTTTTTTTTTTTTATTGTCACCGGAAACAAAGCCCATTTAGACAGCACATCAGTAATGTGTTAGTAGGTTAGTGAGGGAGCCGAGTTTTAGCCTGTAGAAATTTTGTATGCTAGCCAGGATCGAACCCCGGCCTCCCGCTTGAAAATCGTCATCAACGATGCTGAAACGGGGCCAGCGTGTTAGCCAGCTCGGCCAACCCGACTCCCCAAAGAAAAAAATCATAGGTTTGTATGTTTGAAAAAATTTTCAATTTTTTGTGATTCTGTTCAAAAATAAAAGGAAACCCTATGAGTCTTGTTACAATGTTTGTCTGTCTATCTCGTAAACAAAATAAGATACTAACTTAAAAATCGTAACTTACGTGTATTTTCTTAAAATTTCAATCGGATGATTTATTAAGAAAGGGTCGAATTTTTTCGGAGATCAAAAAATATTTTTTATCATGGGCAGTTAGGAATAGCTGTAAAGATCTATCTATTTGAATAAGGCAATAAATATAATTTGTTTAATTAATTTCGCTTTAAGATGGTTTAACTTAAATTATCTCATCCTATTCTTATCCACGACAAATAAAAACAAATTTGATATCTCAAGTATTTTGAAAGACTTAAGATACGGAACCCTCATATGGGTCCAACATACATTTAGTCCATTTATACGTGTTTAGAATTGATTTGAAAAATAATTTTCAAATTTATTTTTTCCTCATTGGGATTCAGATCCATAATTTATTAATGTAATTTTTGTTTTTCAGAGGATGAGGAACAAAATAAGTGTTTGTTTACGACTTATCAATTGCAACGTTTCGCCACTTTTATTGCAGCTTCTTCAGGCTCTTGATAAATAATGACAAAGTGTTTGGAGCTTTATTTATCAAGAGCCTGAAGAAGCTGCAATAAAAGTGGCGAAACGTTGCAATTGATAAGTCGTAAACAAACACTTATTTTGTTCCTCATCCTCTGAAAAACAAAAATTTATTTTTTCTTTTTATCTATATATCAATAGATAATGTAAGAACAAAAGCTCGTAGAATGTTCTTTCCAATGGCAAAATCTTTTTATCTCTAATACAGAAAACTACTTGGATTCTGGAGTTTTTTAATTTAGAAATTTAGTTAAAAATTATTTAAATTAAGAAATTTTATGTGGATAACTCTTGAAATGAAATTAGACTCAGAAGTTTCTCCACTTTTGTAATTTTAACCTTCGTCCAAGTCTTGAGAAAGTTTTCACTTTTTCCTTTAATAATTTTGTTCATATTTGAAATAAATAGTATTTTTATTTAACATATAAGTACATATATGGAGGCGGGTTGTACGAGCTGGCTATGGCGCTGGGCTCGCTTCAGCCTCGTTTGATGATGACGTTCAAGCGGGAAACACGGGTCTAGCTAACATATAAATTTCTACCGGCTAAAACTCGGCTCCCTCACTAACCCTACTAAAACTTTACTGATGTGATGATCTAAATGGGCTTTGTTCCCGGTGTCAATAAATAAATAAAAAAAATAAAAAAATAAAAAAACGCATTCCACGCCAAATCGGAGGACTTGAAAAATTTCTAATTTTTGATTTTCTTCATTTATTGATATTTTTTAGTACCGAAAACTCTTGTTAAATTTTGAAGTTTTTTTTTGATCTCCGGTTAAAAGATATCGAATTTTGGTTTTTCGTTAATTACTTCTTCAAAAATGATCCAAATTCAATTTTTTTTAATTTTTATTTTTTTACGAACTTTTTAGAAAAAAATACAAAGAATTATTTAAAGTGTTTTTATATGTGATTTTTGTATTTGAAAAAATCTTGTTTTTGAAACTGTATGTAGGTACTCTTCGATTTTTTCGGTAATTTTTAATTTTAAACTTCTATTCATTCTACAAATTTTAAGACCGGATTGATAGTGGTCCAATAATAATTACTATTTTTTTTTATTTTTGAATTTGGACCATTTTTGAAGAAGTTATGAGCGAAAAACAGAAATTCGATTTCATTTAAATCAGTGATCAAAAAATTTCAAAAATTACCAGGAAAAGTTTTTTGGTGGGTACTAAAAAATATCAAAAATTAAAAATTTTCAAACTGTCCGATTTGTCGTGATGATATATTATAAATATCATTATATTTTTATTCTAATAGAGATTAAATTAGAAATTTATTGAATAATATTCTTACATTTCAATATTCCTAGTAGAATATTTTAACAAGAAATTATCTGCTGGATCATGCTTTTTGTCACTTTTTGTTAATAGAAATGAAATATTATGTTAAAATATATGTAACTCTTGTGATAATATAATAAATAAATTAGAATTAGGCACGTGATGCTACTATTATTCCATAAACTCATTAAGCTAATAAAAAATACTAGTTGATCTACTTATTTTGTTATCATTCCGATTGTATTATTCTTTTTTATTCGAGCCATGAATTAAGTTAGTATGTATATCATGAGATCATAAGTGGAAAGATCGGAGGGCTAAAAGGGGAGAGGAGTAGCCCCTAAAAAACAATAACATTAATAACATAATGCGTAAATGTCAAGTTTCAGGAAAATAATTTCAGCTAAAAATATGAAATATTTAATATGAAAATTTTAGTCTCTTATCTTTTTTGAAAAAGTGGATGGAAAATTTTTTTCAAAAAAAGAACAACATCCGGCTTTCATACCTGTATCTACTCTTATATTAAACGAGCAAAAATTGTATATATATAACATATATTTATTTATATATATATTTGTATCTTTGTTGTATTTTGAAAACGGCTATACCGATTTTGATGAAAAAATTCTATTAACAAGTTTTGAGAATGAGAAAGCGATCTGGCTAGGTCTGGACCTCGACAAATTTTATCTTAATTGGTCTTTTCTTAATTAAAGTAATTATTTATAGATGAAAATCTCAATAAAAAGTTTGTTTACAATATCTTTTATTTTTAATTGGTTTTTTTAATTTTAAAACCCACTAATAGGCTATAGCAAATATTAATATATATATTAAAATTAGGAAATTGTTGTTTGTTTTTAATTAACAGGTGTCTAAATCATAACAAAACAGGTGTGTTTACAAATAAAGTGGTTGAAGTGGCTTTTTTTTATATAACTTGGAAATAAATCTTATTTAATTTTATGTTTTTATTTCAGATCCTATACAATTATTATTTTTTATTATTATTTTCCTATTTATTTTTTTATAATGTTTATCAATATGAACGAATGTGGGCAAATTGGTGTACGAGTAAACAAATATACACATAATATGTAGACCATTAGAAAGCTAGAAATGCAAAAACTGGGTGCGGGGTGGGTGGATGTGGAAGGTGCAGAAGTTGGGGTGCAGTTGTGGCGGATCCGGGGGTGGGAGGCGAGTTTGGGGTGGGGTGGGGCGGAGTGGGGTGCAGTGGTGGGGCCGAGGTGTGGTTTCGGGGGGGGGGGGGGGGGGTTAGGGGTTACCGTGCATCGCTCGGTGGCTCCAGGTACTTTTAATTATATGAGAATTTATATAAGGACAATTTTATCAATCTACTAAGATCTTTGATAAAATTTTCCTTATATTAATTCTCTTATCTAAATAATAAAAATGAATTTCTTTTTCTTTGTAAGCGCAAATCTCTCAAATGCCTGGGCCGATTTGGCTAATTTTTTTTAAAAAATGTTCGTAATAGTCCATTTCAGGTTAATGCGTAAAAAAAAATCGAAAAAGTTGCCCGGAAAATTGGAAAATTCACGAAAAACAAAAACCAAATCTGTATAGCCAACATAGCTTGCCAAACAATAAAAGAACTAAACTAGCAAACTAAACATTTGTTGGCGGCACTGTTTGTCATATTTTTGAATGTCATTCATTCTTATTAGCATAGATAATAGAGTTCTAACCACATTATCGTTGAAGAGGAATTTAATAATGCAACAAAGATTTAAAAAAACTATCTATTTTTTTAAAGTACATTTAAAAACAAAAAAATAAACTGCAACGGATCATTGCTAAACTTTATCCAATGTACTATCTTATTCTAAAATAAAGTACTTTAAAATATAATTTTACAAAAAACTATATATGACCTTTTTTGTGGTCCTCAAGGTACTTAATTACAATGAATTTTAAATCCCACAAATATTAATTTGACAATTTAATTGATGAACTCAAAAATTGTTATTTAATTAAATTAACTGCAACGGATCGTTGCTAAACTTTATCCAAATTCATTTGAAATATTAATATGTTTATTCCTTTATTATTAATCAGATATCACTTGATATTTCGAATTCATGTTAACCATGCGCGGATCCAGGGGTGCGATGGGGCGACCGCCCCCCCCCCAAAGCATTAGAGATCAACAATTTTTATATGTTTATTTAATCTTTTTTTTTATATAACATTAAATTTTAAAATTGAAGAAAATAAAGTTCTATGTGGGGGGGGGCGGCGTCTCCGACCCCCCCACCCCCCGCTTGGACAATTCGACCGCGACACACTTCCGAGATCAAAAATAGATCTTATATACCGGCGACCGCCCCCCCCCCCCCAAATCAGAGGTCTGGATCCGCCTGATGTTGACTTTATTTCAAAAATAATGATCGATTCTCATTTAACAGTTGAGGAATAACCATTCTACAATACATTCGATTTTTGACGTTTCGGTTTTTATTGGTAGCCATTGTTGAAGACTTAAAAATCAAAAATAGAAATCGATTCTTATCTAATACTAGAGGAATAATAATTCTACATTAGATTTTTGACCCTTCGATTATTATTGGTAGCCATTGCTGAAGACATGGAAAAATCGACTTAAAATCAAAAATAGCAATCGATTCTTATCTAATACTAGAGGAATAACAATTCTACATTAGATTTTTGACCCTCCGATTATTATTGGAAACCATTGCTGTAGACATGGAGGAATCGACTTAAAATAAAAAATACCAATTGATTCTTAACTAATACTAGAGGAATAACAATTCTACATTAGATTTTTGACCCTTCAATTATTATTGGTAGCCATTGCTGAAGACATGGAGCAATCGACTTAAAATCAAAAATACCAATCGATTCTTATCTAATACTAGAGGAATAACAATTCTACATTAGATTTTTGACCCTTCGATTAATATTGGTAACCATTGCTGAAGACATGGAGCAATCGACTTAAAATCAAAAATACCAATCGATTCTTATCTAATACTAGAGGAATAACAATTCTACATTAGATTTTTGACCCTTCGATTATTATTGGTAGCCATTGCTGAAGACATGGAGGAATCGACTTAAAATCAAAAATACCAATCGATTCTTATCTAATACTAGAGGAATAACCTTATTGCATTCCATTTTTGATGTTTTGACTATTAATGGCAAGCTCTACTGAAAACGTGGAAGAATCGAATTAGAATCAATAAGACTAAATTCTTTTATGATAAACAACTCAAGCTTGAGAATAAGAGAATTTTTTATAAATAGAGATTTTTAATACATTTTAAATATTTGTTTCATCTTATTTGTTATGAGTGTATATTGCAGTTAAATAGAATCTCAAATTATGTCTATTTAAGACTTTATAATAAAACAATTATATTTATTCTCTGTTACTAATAAAACATCAATAAAGCAGCCACGTGGGGGTCCAGGCTAGTAAAATGCCCGCCGAAGGCGGGCCTTGAAGCTAGTAATTAAATAAAAATATGAAATCAATAATTATAGACATATAAAATGAAAAAGACTATGCATTTTAATTCAATTTACTATATTCTTGACTGATTTAATAAAGTGGTGATGTTGAACTTGGCAGCACATTAGATCTCACTACTTTTTTTTATTACTTTATTAATCGAAGTTTCTCTTTTTTTACAGAAGTGTTTTTGCTGGGATTAGACTTACAGCACTTGTTCCGAGTTCCTGTTTGCATGTAAGTATGTAATAATAAGTCGAGTATGTTACTTGACAATAATAGACTTAAAGGATCTGTACAGTCTTAGGATAAGTTTTCACTTTTTTTATTCTTGGACAGTTTTTTTCATTTCCGGTTAAACTTTACTAGAAGTAACGTAAGCCTTAGAATCAAAAAACTATTAGTTCCCAATCAATTTAACTCTAACAAATTAAACGTTTTTTATTTTGTTTTTTAAGGGGGTTGTTTTTTGTCTAATGATAGTAGCGTTATGAAGTGTTACACCACAAAGAAAAGGTTATCCCCCCCCCCCTAAAGCCCTCTTTGCTAGAAACACGCGGTTTTCGAACGCTCAGTACCCATTCGCTGTCAAATTGGATAAAAATCGAACCAGCGCTTTCGCCAACGCTTTTATCCCTATGACCTTCTGAGACTGGAACTCACTTCCAGCCAGCGTCTTCCTCGCGGGTTATAAACTTCAGCTGTTTAAGATCCGCATCCACAGATACCGTCAACTCTTACCCAGCACATAAAATCCCCTATTCTTCATCTTTTCTCAATGGAGGGGCCAACCCAGGCCTTTAGAGGATGCACCTTTTTGGTGTATCTCCTTCTCACATATCATCATGAAAAAAAGATTCAACTCCAATAGAACAGGGTGAAAAAAATATAGAGGAAAAAGAAATTTCAGGAGTTGAATTAGAATCGAAGATACCTGTAAATGCAGGTTTTAAACGACTAGAGCTTAGAGACGGAGACAGGAACCGAGTTTTATTCTCTAAAGTCATAAGGATAAATGGGCTTTTGAATGTGTTTGTTCGTGCTACAAGAGGCTTTATGGAGAATTATCGACTTTGACATTTCAGAACAAATTCGTCCTATCAATAATAAATGGAAAAGACGGAGAGGGTTTCACCAGTTCTATACAATCAAGTAAGATATGGTGTATTTCTTTTTAGATTTATTTCTCGTTTCTGAATCGCTTCTAAAAAAATTAAGTGATTTAGGTGACAGCTTTATCGAAGTGCGAAAACTAGTTCTAAATAATAGTCAAGCTCTTCGATGTCATCACTGGGGTAATACCTAAAAATAGAATAAATTTATAATTGATCCTTTCACTTGTCAATTCGATAAATTATCAAGCAAGTGATGTATTTTTAATAACATTTTAAGAATTCTCAAGTTCTAAAATTAGACAAAAAAGAATTAAATATAGAAACTAATTTTCTTTTGCTTTTTATGTAACTTCATAACTGAATCAATTTAGTGGACATAATTTGAAATCAATAATTTCTCCGTATATTTTTCTTCGTCATTTAAATCTATATGTTTATTTTAAGAATTTATATTCGCTCTGCATAAATTATAACAACTAGATACATAACTGTCATAATCTTGAAGCAAACGTAATTTTCTGAACGCTAGTTTAATAACTAAATTGGATATCCGTTGTAAACTTGAAAATCACAAATCCATTCGGGTAGGGCTCATTAATATTCATCTCTTTGACGGGCTGTGCAAAATGAAATAAATTAAATGAAGGTCTGTCCTTCACTTCATTTTGTCAGATCAAAGCTGTTTGCTATACAAACACGAACAGAGAAAGTAGACATTGGTTTTTCTATACCTGTGCTGAATCAAAGAATTCTCGTCCCCCTCACTTACAGCAAATCCATTTATTCTTTTAAGCTTTGATGTGGGTTAGCAATAGCGATGACGATCCATTTTCAGCAGCACCACATTTTTTCTACATTTTAAGTCCAATATACATATGTATGAGTGTCAAATTGAATTAAAAAAGCATTAGGGATTTTTATTTTCAAGTTCAATATAAAATATTGGAATAACTTTAAAAATATAAATTCAAGTTTTTATTGGATATACACGTTTTAATGTCTCTGAAATACACTAAGACAGTTTTCAATAAGCTGACGTGTTCTGATGTGGCCATCTACTTGACTTTACCATACAACCTGGCCCCCTCACATATATTTAATAAAATTATTTATAATCATGTAGGGCAGTGGGGTTAGTTTTTGAATTTTTAGACTCCTAGGGGCCCACTCATTATGTATACAAAATCTGGTTGATTTTGGTATAAGAGCCTAGATTTTTATTTTTTGACCACCCATTTTGGGCCGTTAGTTTTTGCAATTTTAGACTTCTGGGGTCTTACTGATTATGTATACAAAATTTGGTTGAGTTTGCTCAAATGGCCTAGATTGAAATCAAGATCTTGTTTCAAATCAACTTGGCCATTTGCTATAATGTTTGTGGGTTTTCGATATTTTCTCAACAATGATGATAACGATTTTTTTACTTTACCATACAGGGTATGGTCAAGTATTGTAATTGTGCATGAAAAAAGTGTTTTTTTTTTCAAAATATCTCAAAAACGGCTGAAACAATTTTAATTAAAAAAATTGCGCAAAGCCATGGCATTTCGGTCTACAAAAAAGCCTTTATAAGTAAACATCGAAAAAATTATATTTTTTGAGATAATAATTGTTTTGTCAAAATGTCTGTTACTCTGTCTGGTTGTCTGTTAGTTAGTCTGTGCGTTACCAAATTTTGTGGACGAGCAGCTCAAAAATTAGTGTGAATATCAAAACGAAATTTTACAGGTAGTTTTGGTCCATTGAGATTAAGAGCTGATTAGATTTTGGTGCATATCGACCCAAAATTAAGGGGGGTAAAGGGGGTGGGTTAAAAATTAAATATCTAGGCCATTTGAGGAAACTGAACCAAATTTTGAATACATAATCAGTGGACCCCCAGAAGTCTAAAAATGCAAAACTAACCCTCCAAAATGGGGAGGGGGGGGTGTAGGGTCAAAAAATGAAAATCTTGGCCATTTACCAAACTCAACCAAATTTCGTATACATAATCAGTGGGTCACCAAGAGTCTAAAAATGCATAAACTAACAAGCCACCCCTACATGATTATAAATAATTTTATTAAATATTAAATATAAGTGATGGGCCAGGTTGTATGGTAAAGTCAAGTGGATGGCCACATCAGAACACCTCAGCTTATTTTTAATTATGTCTGCTAGAAAATTTTTTGTTATAAATCATTTAGAAATAAAGTCCTATTCCATGGATCTGCATATTTACTGCTTAAAAAGAGTAACGTACAACTCTTATAAGTAGGGCTCGGATTTATAGGAACTAAAAATCTTTAAAATGGGCAGTCAACTAAGCACTAAAAATAGCTTAAATAGGCACATATAAGTAAGTAAGTTAAGTAAAAATAGGCATTTCAAAAGGCATTTTAATAACAAAGAAGCACTTGAAAATAAAAGTAAAATATTGAGTGAGCGGACTGTCGTTAATACCAAAAATTTTTCATCATTATTTTTCGCAGGCCACAGGAAAACTGTACAAGTAGATATAATGCAAATTTCTATTAAGAAAAGGACAATACATAATATTTTTAGGAGACAAGGAAATTTAAACTTACACCTAATACTTTGCGAATTGCTCTAGAAATAGTTGAACTATTTGCTGCTTCAAGTTCGGAACAAGCTATTAAATATGCTCCACTTTTCGATTTTTGAGTGTCCTAGTCGACCCTGCCACCGACTAGCGGCTCGATAAATAATTTTTCGGAATATTTTCTTAATAATTCAAAAAAACTTTTAAATTTAGAAAAGGTATATATCGTAAAAAATTGAAATTGGCAATTTTAGTTAAAGTATAGAGGAACTAAAAAAGCCATTTATAGATGAAATAGGCACCAACACCCAGAATAGGACAAAATATGCATTATAGGAATTAACAAATGCCTCTTATTTAATTCGGAATTTCATGAAACGCATAGATATCATAATGGCCTAAATTTTAAGCCATAAACAGAGTAAAAAAGGGAAATAGGACGAAATCCGAGCCCTAATTATAAGGTATAATTATTTTGGGTAAATATCTTGTTACCCTAAATAATATAATATAATTTACTCTAAAATAATAAAATGGAGCTTAAATGAGATCTAGGTGCTAATAGTCCGGTAATAAGTATTGGGCTTTCAAAAACCTACATGTTTTATCTTGGAAACGATTCGGGATAGGGGGAATTTTTACATGACATAGTACATTTTACCATCCGAGAGTAGGTATTTACTATTTCTCCTGACACCACCTATATTAGCGAAAATCAACAATCGCTTGGGCGTTCGCCATCACAGAATAACAAACCTTTCTTATGGGGATAAAAGTTGTTGTTCACCGATGGCGAGCGCTCCAATCAGTCCCATATCAGGGGATGAATTCACATTGAACTGGCGCTTCTTCTTCTTCAAGTAGTCGATTTCGAGTGTTGGATATTACTTTGGAGAGTATCCTCTCCATTGTAATTTTCCTGGGGAAATATTTCACAGAGGTTGTTTCCCATAGACTTCCTGTGAAGGAATCAGATTATAGCCGGTCAAATATTTGCAGTTAGTCGGGCTTGAACCCGTGCTAACTTGATTAGAAGGCATGCACTTTAACCACTCAGCCAACCTGACTCCTGAACTAGCCCTATATCTTATTAATTCTAAATACCTTGGATATGTGTCAACCTTATCGTGATATTCGCCAATAAAAGATTCACGAAAAACAAGTAAAAAAGTTATTCTTAATCCAATTCTTTAATTATTATCGATCATCTTGTAAAGTCAAGCTAATGAAAATTCTAAGCATCTTATAAATGTTTACTGGCGTCTGGCTAGTGATAGTAAGAAGCTACCTGCCCTCTTTCAACTTTAGAAAGACAACTGATGACATAATACTAGTATAGAGATTATACCTTCAACCATGGTTTCATCTGTACATAAACAATGCGAAATTAGCTGCACTTGCTTGCAATTGCCATTCCATGTCCGGAATTTATTGTCTCTCCAGAGAAGAGCTAACTAGAGAGAATAAGTTATTGGCTTGAAATTTCAACTGAATTTTTATTTCAACAAAAAATACTTTACTCCTTCATTTTATTTAAAACTAATCTAATTAATTTGATTAAATCCTTTTAAAAGAGTTATTTAAATTCATAAAGTTTAAATTATTCAAATCGTACGTATTGAAATTTATAAAATAGCTCTATAAAGACAAACGACCAGAAATATTCAGAGCCAGAATTTCCCCAGTGCGGATAATTTTAGTCTTCAATTTAAAATGGCTGAATTTGAATGAATTAAGATAATAGAATTCAAAGAAAATCGATTGGGATGGTTTCGGATCCCTCCCCATATGGACTTCAGGGTGAATTGGGACAAAAATGTATCTCTCAAAGATGAATACTAGCGAAATAACCGTGGTTTGGAGGGTCTTTATTTCTCAGAACTCAATACCTTTAATGTACCTAAATACCTGCAAATTAATATTTATTCAGGGGAAAGCCCTAGAGGTGACCACAATTTCTGCTGTTATTCTCAGATTTTTCATTATCTTTAATTGTATAAATTTACACTAAAAATCTTCTAAAAGATAGAAAATTTCCATTAAATAATAAATTAAAAAAGCAATTAATGTTTTGACAAATACAATTATCCCCCCCGAAACTGAAATTATAATGTTAATAAATTCGAGAAAAGGGCAAAAGCTTGCTTTTTAACAAATACAAACAGAATAAGCAATATGTATCCTCTAGGGCAGGGGTCGGCAACTTTTGAGACGGAAGAGCCAAAAGTTACAATTTACAAAATTTCCCTGTTTTTAAAGAGCCACTAACATTTTTGTTTCAATATTATGGTATTTGATTAGGATTAGGTATATAAATTTGATTTTTGATTTAAAATAAATAGCTTTAAATATGAAATAATATTTATTCATATAAAAACATACAAATGTTTCGCATAAAACATATTAAAGTATTTTAGCTAGCTCTGCTAGAATAATAAAATTAGTAATCAAATAATATAACTATAGTTATTAAATAATAGATAGTTACATCAATGTGGCCTTTCATGCCTTTTGAAAGTTTGGTTAAATTTGGCTGATCCATAGCAAGTGAGAAAGCAGAAGCCAGTTGAATGTCTGCCACTTGCATATGTGTTACATTTGAAGACATTTTAGCAATTCTATCTTGTACTGTTTTAGCAGATAATGGAAAATCTTTGATTTTCTTCATGATTTCTGTTTTGTTTTTGAAATCACAAAACAGTTCTTCAGCTCCACGTAAGAAACAATCCTTGGCGTACTCACTATATGTGAATGGTTTCCCTCTTTTTTTATGAGTTTTGAAAATAAAATAATATAATTATTAATATTTGCACATGGAACTGGAGAGCCGCATCTTGACATCGAAAGAGCCGCATATGGCTCGCGAGCCTCAGGTTGCCGACCCCTGCTCTAGGGGTAGTGGATCGCAGACTTTTATCTGGCAAGCTTGCTTAGTTTTATACAAAAACTTGATGTTGTTGATGACTGTTTTATTCAATTACTATTGACTTGTTTTACTTCTTCTTCGAGTGTCATACCCGAAACGGGTGTCGGCGCCTCTTCACATATACCTGTGCTGAGTGTGTTTAGTTGTTTTACACAGATATACGGGGCCTACTTTTTAACACCGGTTCCGAACGGCTAATTTGGAGAGGTCACTTGGTAATTAAACTCTTGGTAGGTTGCCATTACTTTCCAAGAGGAGGCGACTGCAAATATCTATCTGCCGAGACTCGGTCTCGAACCAGCGATCTCCGAGTCAGCGACCCAACACTCTAACCACTGACCCACAGTCACCTCACCAGTGGCATGTTAAATAAATAAATCAATTTCATCATTTACTCAAATCTTGTTTTACTACTCGATATTATTATCATCGGCTCATTATCAAATTTTTTGATAAAACGACGATTTAATTCGTCGGTCAAGACCTATGGATATTCATCATCTCGGTGCGCCTCATCTTGCATCCACCGATAACATTACAATATATATATATATATATATATATATATATATATATATATATATATATATATATACGTGTCTATTCTAAAAATATTACATAGAAGTGAAACTTCGAAAGTTCACTTAGTTCAATTGATACAATTACAATTAATATAATTGATACTCATACTCAGTGGCGTAGCCAGAAAATTCTCATGGGGGGTCAATCCACAAAGCAAAATATTTAGAGGGAATTTTTTTTATTAAAATAAATAGTCCAGTTAAATAGTGTTTTTACCAGGAAAGTTTTGGGGTAGTTGTAATTTCTTCGACCCTTTATGTTTTTTGGTGTGCTGGATCCGAATCTGAGGTTTACTAACAAAATTTCGTCACGGAACATTGTCAAAAATGCTAAAAATGTAAAGAAAAACTCATTTTTTGGAGGTTTTTTGCTTATAACTCGAAAACTATCAACTTTTCGTAAATAACCTTCATATTCAAAATTAAAGGTAAGAAGTTTCCTACAAATTTCATCATTTAGGGATTTTCTCCGACCAACCGTTCGGGCTCAAGCGCTAATTGAAAATTGAGGTATTTTTTCTGTTTCCGCAAATCCCAAGAACTCGCACTTTTTTCGATTTTTTCCTATTTTGACCATGAAAGACCACTCTATACATTTTAAAAATAGATTAAATTTGATACAATTAAAACAAAGTTTCATCTTAAATGGATAATTGTAAACCGTAACGCAATGAGGTTGAATTTTTGAAAAACTTCAATTTTTGCAAAAAATCGCAGTTTTTTCCTTCATAAAATGAAGGCCACTCATCCTAGAAACTTGATTTCTGTCTCATTCTCTAGGAAATTTTGTTGACTTGAACGTTTACTTGGATCACTTTTTTGATAAAACTCTTAGATTTATAGATTCCATGAAACTTTTGAGTATTCGGATCATATCCTTTGTAGGAAATTTAATGAACTTTCATTTTGAAAACGAAGATTACTTACGAAAAGTTTATAGTTTTCGAGTTATCAAAATGAAAACGAGATTTTTTTACCTTTTTTTTGCATTTTTGAAAATGTTCCGTCACGAAATTTTCTTTGCAAACCTCAAATTCCGATTCAGTACACCAAAAACATATAGGATCAAGAAATCAAAACTACCCCAAAACTTTCCCGCGAGGGGCCCTTTAGAGAACAATTTATCTGGACTAAAAAGGTACTTCAAGAAATTAAAAAAAGAACATAATTTTTGATTAAACATATGAAATATATTTAATTACGGTTAGTTTGCCATAAGAAAAGGATTGTCGTTGCCGTTACTCATCTCATGAACCCTGAAATTGGGGGGGGCAGAACCTACGCCTCTGCTCATAATTATATATTTCCATTAAGTAAAGAAATGACTTAAAAGTTAAGATAAAAAGGATGAAATAATGTTTTCAATAAGAAATAATGACCCGAGGTGTACTAAGTTTATTTTTCAATTTTTACCTTACGTTGGGTATCTATTTTTATTTTTATTTGTTGTTATTTTCAACAGCATCTTCAAATAATAGTTAGCTAAAATTTAGGTTAATCACACTCACAGAAAAAATCCAGCTAGGATTCTCAATAGGGCGTCTGAAGAGAGAGTATTCTACGCACACTCTTTACTAGCATATTCAGGTGGTGCTCCGCTAGGGATGGCAAATTATTTTAATATATCGATATTAGCTATAACTTATAAATCGATACATAAATATATCGCAGCAAATATACCGATATATTTTTATTAATTTGTTAATTAATTAATTTTGTTTGGATGTTTTGGTAAAAAACTTCCAAATTAATAATTTTGGAGCCATGATTATTCACGTAAGACTGCGAGAAACAATAAAGATCTATTATCTATTGGTTTAACTGGATACACCGAGCACAAAAACACAAAAAATGTGCCAATGTTCCCAGATCTAATCTGTAAGAAACAGTAGAAAATCGTTAAATTTAGCAGTAGAATGATAAACATATCAGAAGACTTATTAATAATTTTTCATGCTTTAAAATACCTATTAAAAAAAACTAACCTTTACCTTAAAAAAGGTGATATACTTAAATAAAAAAAATTAATTGTACTAGTAAAATAAAATGAAATATAATATTATCCAATTTATTATGATGAAGATGATAATGCGGAAGATGAAAATGAAGAACAATTTATTACAATGAATTTATTTAAAATAATCAATACTTTAAAATTAAATGAAGAAAAATCTGGAATATGATTCCATCGATGATTTACAATGTCTGCTTTTATTTTTTTAAACTATATTATTTAAATAATACTTTCTTACTTTTTTATTTTTTTATTCTTCTTCTTCTTCGACTGCTTATCCATTAATGGATGTTCGCGACCACATTTTTTTTATTATTATAAATAAAAATTATATATTTCTAGTATTATGGCATTTTTTTCGCCACTATATTACAATACATGACATAAATTTTTATTTTTTTGAGTTTAGAGTACCTAGTCAAAGTATTTTTTAATAGTTGTGATGTTGTAAAATAAAAATTTCGTATAAAATTGTGGAATTAAAATATTGCACCAGTTTTTTGGTATTTGCAAGTGAAAAAAAATCCGATATATTTTTCGATATATATCGCAATGAGTATATCGATACTTATATATCGATTTATATGGGAAATCTATCGATATAAAAAATAATCGATATATCTTTGCAATCCCTAATTATTTTTTTATATCGATATATTTCACCAGTTTTATATATAATAATTTTAAAATTAATTTATCTACTAAAATTTCAAATGACCCACGCAGTAATAAATTAAGAATTAATCTCATTATCCCATTAAATCATATCTCATTAAAACTTATATTATAAATTAAATATATATATATATTAAAATTAATTTTCGCGGTATGAATTATTTCCAAAAAATTAAATATATATTAATATATAATAAATTTGTCTACTAAAATTTCAAATGAGACACGCCATAAATCTAATATTCTAAGCTATATAGAGGAATATATTAATATATAGAGATATTATAGATATATAATATAGAGAATAGAGATGTTTTATTTGTAAAATTTGACAATATAACAACTGTCATTGAATATTAGTTGCTTTTTCTCCCACATGTTCACCTTGCTGCGCCACAGGTACTGTCGGACAATGGCTTTTATATATATAGATGCTTAATATTGGTTCGTTATCCTAGGAACCGCATGCAATGATATTCAATTCAAAGGATTCCTACACCTAAATCCGTAGTTACTTTTAAGCAATGCATTTATCTTAAGCACTTACGGAAATAAGTACTTATCGTCTTTTGTTCTCTAGTAAAAAATGGTAAAAACAATCAACAGAGTGTTAAGGGTTTTCTTTAGGACCAAGGTGACATATTAAAGTAATATTCTATTGTTCCCGGCTTCAATTACAAGTGATACTGCAACTCACTTGAGATTATATTATGTCAAAGAAATTGCCTCTATATATTTTGGATCAATAAGATATTTCCATTATTCATTTCTCGCTTTTTTTCTTCAATCAATGATCAAAAGGTGCTTCTCAACAAATGTCTTTATTTATTTTTTTGAGAATGATGACTCTACCATTCTAAGAGAGTTCACGAGATAAGGACAATTATTAATTTATTGTTTATTAATAGCAGTCAATTTGACATGGTAACTAATTGATTTCCTGAAAATCGTTAAAGTGGGGATGAAAGAACCAGAGATTTATTAAACCAAACCTTTCTAAAAAGGAAAAACGATGTAAAGTGTAAAAAAAGAGTAATTTTTTTAAGCATGATTTTAACACTTCCTCATATTGATCGGTATTTGTTTTCATCGCTGGCATAGCAGAAAATTCAATTTCACATTAGTATAATATTATAGGCCATTAAAAATTTGAGAGCTTAGCTTGGATATTTTCTACGAAAATTAGCTAGTGATTAAATGAATAAATAAATAACTCCTGAGAATTGATTGTTCAGCCAAACAACTTTCAGACCACCAAATAAGCTAGTGTTTTGAAACTTTAATTTTCAACCACCGTCAATTATGAGATCGATAAAGGACTCTTTCGCGATAAATCATCTGGAACTTTCAATGTGAATGTGAAGGGAATTCGAATCCAAATTCGAGTAAGAAAAATCTTCTGTAAAATATTTTGCAAACAATTCTAGCATCGATTTCAGATGTTGGTGAATTTTGTTTATCACACAGTTTAATACTGATTGTTTTCTTCAGCAAAATTGCAGAAATAGAGAAGAAAACACTCTAACTAATATTTCCTTTGTCTGTTGTATCATTAAATGCAATTTTCTTTTAGATGCTAATATTTTATTGCTTAAGTCAAACAGAGAATAACTTAAATTGAAATCATTTAGTGGAAAATAAATTGGAGATGATAATAAAACTGAGTGAAGTAGAAATTTTAAAAATGGTTGTTGTACCAATGAATGAATATGTTCGCTCAACGAAATAATCCTATGTAGTGTCCATTAATTAAATGCAGTGCCGGATTCAAGGACGAATATATTTTTAATAGATTTTTATTGATCTATTCTGTAAAATTTTGATCTTTACCTCAACATTTCAGGAGAGGGTGGTTTAATCCCCCACATCCGTTGGCTACGGCCATGGTCGGATCCGACTAGAAACGGGTAAAGATACCGCTTAAGGCCGGGAAGCCACTTTCAAATGTATAGAAAAAAGCTTATTTTAGTTTGTGCTCCTTTTCAAGATTAGCCTGTACAAAAAACGATGTTTTAATGAACTTTATGATGTTTGACAGCCCTGGTTTAAATCGAATGGGTTTAAAGAAGGATATGAGGAATGATAATTTATTTTTTAAAAGGGTCATGGATATAATAATCTCTGACTATCCCTTATCTATGGACATGTAAGAACGTGCAAAGATCTAAAAGACAAGTCCTGACAAGTATTAGCCCAGGAAAGAAATGATCAATTAATTTTGATTGTTCTAGAAAACCCCAATTCCTTGTCTCTATAGACTTGGTTAAAAGTCGTAGCATATAAATTACTAAAATAATAAATATTTTAGTAAATGAAAATATGATATATTTTATTTTAAATATATGTAGTTGAGGTTATAATTTTGCTTTTAGTGAATTTTATCCTTGAAAATCTCTACATATAAATCTCAATGTTTTAAGGAAGTTTATGATTTTATGTTGGCAACACTCATTGCAGTGCTGGGCCGCATGCGGCCCGCGGGCCACGGATTGGACAGCCCTGATTTAGAGTATGATGCGATTATAGATAGATGTGCGAAAACAAAATCTAGAAGCAAACATATTTAGAATTTATGGATGATGAATGTTTTACTTTTACGGAATTTTGTTTTGTTAAATAATAATATTTTAGAATATTTATTGTATTAATTTTCAATGATTTTTGTTTCACTTTTCTGTTTTATGTAACTTTTGCTTATTTGGATAATAAAAATATAGACAAAGAAATTATGTATTTTAATTATCCTAACTATTTAATTTATATATAACAGTTAAAAATATACCTTAAACAATTTTTTTTTAATATATTAAAGCTTTTGGAGTTCATTTGCTATTCTCCATTCAGGCCTACCAGCATCTATGGTAGATTCAGCCCTGAATAAATGTATTAGATTCATCTTATATAATGCATGGTGTTCTCAATTAATATTTGACATTTTTTTGGTGATTTTAGATTAATTAATATTTTTCGAAAAAAGCTCAAATAACATATTTCTGCGAACTGCATGTTGCGTATATAGTATGTCATGTGTCTCTCGAACCACTTTTTGACCTCTATTGTAAATTATATAATTGATATTCTATTAATTCATGGTGTCTAAATCACATTACAAACGTCAAAACCAAAAAACGAAAAATGATTATTCATCTGACAAATAATAAACGATCATTCTAGTAATTATATATATATTAATACAGAAATAAAATATTAAAAGAAAAAACTAATGTATTTAATACTTAATGACATAAAGAAAACAGATTTCCTGAGATAAATTTACAAATGCTTTTTTATAATAAATATGATATAATGAAGAAGTGAATTTAAATAGAAATAAAAAAAAAAAACTTTTATTCGCAGGAAGAAAATGCACATAAATACATCTCACTCTGTCAGTTCCAAAGAGACGGGTTGCAAGTGGCAGATCTTATAAAAATGATGAAAACGGTATTCATTCAATAATATTATAACAAAATGCATTATTGTTGACAAAAAAAGTAAATAAACTAATGTACCCAACGACTTTCACTTTACCCAAATCTAGTTAAATAAAAAAATAAATAATAATAATATAGGAAATGATTAAGATGATGGATGATTTTATTATGTTTGGCTCGAAGGGTTAGTTGAAAGGAGTTTCGCCGGGCTTTGATGGAAGTTAATCTTCAGAGATTAGAATCTCTATTGGCGGCGTTAAAGCCAGAAAAATTTTAAATAAGAATTTGCACTAGGCAGTTGAAACTTGCTTTTCATAAAATAATGGCACAAGGCCCGCATTTATTGCTTCTTTGTTATAGAACGTGTATACAAATTACTTCTTAGACAGAAGCCGTCTCTACCAAATCGTTCCAAGGTGATCAGTCACCCCGGAGAGCTGTCTCATTCAATGAGTTTCAACAAGTGACAACTCACACATGAAAACTGAATTCGCTTCGAGGAGTTGGCTGCTTTTATAACCCTGGCTCTAATTAGCAATTAAGCTGATTGGTTAATCATTCCCGCCTTTTAGATGACGTATGCATAATTTTTCCCGCGCTTGATTCTTTATAAAAGGGGCGTGTCCTTGCTGTTCACCTGTCATTTCATCGAAGGATTCTGACCGGCAAAGAGCAAGCAAACGTCTTTCTCAAGGCGAAAACAAATCTTTATTTTCAAAAGCATTTTACATTGAAAGAGCGGAGAATGAAATCCCACAATAATAATAAAATTCTATCGGCTGATTAGATACTTTGAGGGATGGCCGAATTTCTTGTGAGGCCTAAAATAATAATATAATCCCATTAAATAGAATTTGGCTAAATGTTTTTAAAATTTATTCATTTTAAAATGAGGGTTTGAGAGGGGGTTTGAACTGAACACTAAATAAAAAGTACCGAGTACAGAGTAGCTAATTTTTTTACTCACTTGATGTTGAATATAATTAGGAAAATGTTTCAAAAGATCCTTACCTGAAACAAAAAGAAAAATAATATTAATATTTACGAAAATAATATAAGGGAATGGGCCATGTTGGATTACCTTTAATAATTTTAGAAAATTGATTAACACTTTTCACTAAATAAATACTTACACTTTTCTAATAGTAGATGAAAGCCAAAAGCTAATGATCATCATCATGAATTAAATAATTACTTATATGTCTCGATTTTAAGTTTTCAAGATCATAGAAAAGTTTTAGCTGCTAGGTGAGTATTAAGTTGCTCTGAGCTTCTTGATTAAGTAAGAGGATCTCCCCGAAATTAGAGTCTTCTTGTGGGATGCCAAGTGATCGATATTCTTGCATGATAACAACAGAGTTTGATTTCACGGAACTCATGATTCGTTCGTTATGGGGGAAAACCAGTCAAAACTGATCTACGAGCGTCGATCCATTTTATAAATAAATAAATCAGAGTATGAATCATCAATCTTTACAACGAAAGGGTATCGTTATGTCTTTTTTTGAAATAAAATCAAAAATATATCTTAGAATACTAGTAGTATTATAAAAATTTCCTGCATGGGTTTGAAAACATCACATTCCAAGCATTAATAACAATACAAAATAAAAATTGTATCATAGAAAGTGGATATAATAGAAAAATAAAGAGATAAAAAAGTAAAAATGATTTCATGACTCGGTACCCTTTCTACATATTTTGATGATTTGGAAATTTTTCAGCGATTGGTTTTAAAACTTATTAGAAAAGTGCAAGTTATTTATACAAACATACATGCCAAATTTCAGCTCATCAGCCTCAACCATTCAATAACTTCCATATAAATATTCAATTTTTTATCTGATTTTCTCCAAGATTCGAAGTTGAACAGCCCAAAATCTAATTTCTTAGTTTTAGAAATACAATCGTTTTTTTTCTAATTAAAAAGACTGATGATGAAGTTCAAACCTTCGAAACTACAGTCTCAATCAAATAAATTATATATTATACATATTTATATTTAGTTAAAAGTAAATAAATATTTTATGAGATATTTACTGTACTATGAGTTAGATTTCTAAGTCACCTGTTTCACATTAATATTTATTTACTTTTATATTTATTAAAGATGTTTCACCTGGCACCAAACCACAATCTCTATTAATTAGATTTATATTATATATATATGTATATTAATATACATTAAGCAGAGGACAACCTATTTGTTTTCTCTTTATGATTCAACAACTCAGATAATCTCAGCAAAATAATTTTTTTTATTTAAATAAAAATTATATTTCAATTTACAAATGTGAAGGTAAAGCTTGAGGTCTATACTCACGAATAATAGAAAAATTTCATATAGTAATAATTCAAACAAGGTTTTCCACTAGTCCTGTGACTAGTAAAGTAGAGTAAATATTTTCTTCGGTTTTTGTGGAAATTGGTTTTTGTTCAACTTCTCTGAATTTCGGTAGATGCCTTTTAAGTTTCTTTGGTTTTGCAAATCCAATTAAAACTTTCCAATAAAATTTCTTCCATTATATAATTAATAAGTAAAACTGATTGAAAAAGAATCTAAGAGTAGAGTTCACGAACGAGATCTAATTAATTGGCTTTGCGAAAAAGTTATAAACAAATGTCAGTTGATTTAAATAAAGAAAAGTTTATTTTTAAGAGGCAAGGAAATTCGTGGGTCCGGTAAATTCATCGCAGAAAAGATTTATCGTGAGAAAATTTATTGGCTGAAAAATTTCATCACTGGAATTATTCATCGTTTTTTACTTTCACATTTATATTCAATAGAATATAATGGGAGAGTATTGCGATGGCCAGTCAGGGTCCTGACTATTTGAGAGCTTGTATCACAGAGATGAAAAAAGTTAATTTCATTTTGTAACTTCTAGGTTGAAGGAATGCCCTTAATAGTTAGAAACCGGATTTAGGACATAAAACCGGAAATTGTGGTCCCCAGAGGCCAAAAGGGTTCCAAAATTCATTGGTCAGTTCGTATGTACCCCCCTGCGTTTCACAACCATAAGTCTCATAGCTACGAAATTCGAAACATAAGCTCGATATACTGAACATATTTACATAAAATAAATCTATATAATAAAAATGAATTTCTGTTTCTTTGTAAGCACAGATCTCTCAAATGCCTCGACCGATTTGGCTAATTTTTTTTTTTAATCTTTGTAATAGACCAATTCAGGTTAATATGTAAAAAAAAAATTGGAAAAGTTGCCAAGAAAATTGGAAAATTCAGGTTAGCCAACATAGCTTGCCAAACAATAAAAGAACTAAACTAGCAAAAAAAAAATCAAGTGTTGGCAGCACTGTTTGTTTGATTTTTGAGTGTCATTCATTCTCAATAATTCTAACCACATTATCGTTGAAGAAGAATTTAATACTGCAACAAAGATTTAAAAAAACTATCTATTTTTTAAATTAAATTTAAAACCAAAAATTAAAAAAAAAATCGTCATGATAACTAAATTTTTTTAAAAGTTATGGTTATTTAAAAAAAAGCTATTTTTCAAAAATTCCCAACTTCTTTTGGGTTTGGTGAAAAAAATTTGAAAAAAATTCTGAAAACCGTCTTTAATAGGGTAGAAAAAAAATAAAAAATGTTTCTGCCAAGCTTTTGATTATATATATATATATATATATATATATAGATGAAAAATATTTAATTTAAAATAAAATATGTTATTTAAAAATCATTTTTCTTAAAAATACTCTTGGGAATCTCACCTCATCTTTTTTCTATTGTATTTAAGACCCTCAGCCATTTCAAAAGAACTAAGCCTTTTAGCTTTTGTATTCGAGCTCATTCATTCATTTCAATATTATTTATTTATTTCAAAGTTAATAAAGTTATAAAGGATTATTGAAACTATACTAACTAAACTAACTGAAAGGAATTAATTAGCTTTTGGAATTTCTTTAAAAATATATTTTAAAGATTAAAACCAAAATTCAATTAGTCCGTAGAATTCTTAAAAAAAAAAAATCATTTGAAAACCCATTGATATATTGTTTTGAAATCTAGGAAATTTCAGCCTATTGAAATTATTAAAAACCTATTTTGAGCCTAATTAAAACTAAATTTTCTATAATCTAATAATAAACTTTAAAAGTTTATTATTTTTAATTTTTTAATTGGATAATTCTCCCCAAATGACGATTTTTACCTTATTTATTGAATTTTTACAAGACAAAAACTTTATTTTAATTTAAGTAGAAAGGTTCTTTTTGCCGAATAATTGAGTAGCAGAAGGAGACAATAAAATATTGCCTTATGCTGAAAAAATAAATTTTTTAAATTCATTAATAAAGAGATATACTTTGTCCTCTTCATCAATCTATTACATTTTTTTTTTTACTTAGAGAAAGTGGTGTAGGTTTTAGGTGAAACATGATATTAATGAATAAAGTAAAGGGTGTGTAGTTTCACTGTGAAACTACACGGCCTTTACTTTATTAATCTATTACAATTGATTCACAAGAGTTGATATATGAAAGTGTTCTTTACACGTGTATACTAGTAAAACATTAATAAAACAGGCACGTGGGGGTCCAGAGGGCGAAGCCCTCTGCTAGCAAAAGAGATCGCCGAAGGCGGCCTTGAAGCTAGTAATTAAATAAATATCTGGTAACATAGAGACAAAAAAAATCAGTCGAATTGAGAACCTTCTCCGTTTTTGAAGCCGGTTAAAAAAGATCCAATTGCATGTGAATCTGTTCTTTATATATAGTAATGACTAATGACATTACGGGGCTTATTATTGGAGACCTTTCGTAAATTTCATCCTTGGTATATTAGCTGATTTACCCACTGAAATCTCTCATCCTGACTGCTGGCATGCGATTTAATTAGTTTTCTAAATAATCCTTGCCTAGTTTGCTTTTCCCTTTGAATTAGTCTATTTCCATTCTGTCTATATTAATAAATTGAATAACACTTGAATAATTTTGAATTAAAAAACACAACGCTTATTTACTTATTCATCGATACGGATGAATCAAGTATATTTTCATTGGTTTTCTATTTTTGCAATGTTAAAATAATATCCAAAGTTTATTTTATTTTAATATTTTAATCAATTATATTTCGAATTCATAATTTAGATATTTTTAATTCTAAATGAGTAAATAAAATTGTGTTTAATAAATTAGACTTATTGCATTAAATATAAAAATAATCTTACTGAATAAATAATATACCGAATGGAACCATTTCATTATTTGATTTTAATCATTCACTCTCATTAACATGGATGCCATTTCATTTTATTTTAAACAATTTCAAAATAATGAAATAAATAGCCGTGAATAAATATATACTAATACATATATGAATTGGTCAAAACTAATCGTTCCATTTAAATTGTCGATTGGCATCATATTATGTATCTCTATTCAATGGTATTTTGAATAGCTATATAAATTCTGAAGGTGACGTTTATTTATTAACATAAAGTTGCATAATAGATTTCGTCTAAAAGGGGTATCAATGAATTTACTTTGAAATTGATTCTTCCTCTTCTTCAAGACCCATACACGATTACGACGTAGGCGATTATTGTGGAGTATATCCTCTCCATTGTAATTGTCCTGAGAAATTTTTCATAGGGTGGTTTCCCATTGCCTTCCCTAAAGGGATCCGATTATAGCCGGTCAAATATTTGCAGCGTGTCGTGCTTAAACCCGCGCTTGCTTGATTAAAAGCCATGCTCACTAATCACTCGGCCAACCTGAACCTTGAAATTGATTCTAGGAGGGTTAAATTATTTTGATTATGATAACGTATTGGAAGAAAAAGTAAAAAAATTTTCATTACTCTCTTTCCACAAATTTGAGCAATTATTTTTTTCGTCGTTCATAAAAAATCCCAATCATAGTGGAAAAGAGAGGGCGATATAATGCTTTCCTCTCTTCTATGTTTATTAGCAAATAAACTCTAAACACCCGTAATAATTAAAATAAGCCATTGAAGGATATTTTTGTATTTTAATAATAGTATAAATAAATAATTAATGTAAAGATTTAAGCATCTTTTTTGAGTTTCTTTTTTGAAAAAGATGGAATTTTTTCAAAAATCAACCCAATTATATAATATTAAAAAGTGAATTTAATTTTATTTAGGAAACAAATCGAAGATTTTAGTAGAAATATTTTTACATTGCATATCAGAGGGCTTCGTCCCCTGGGAATCGAACCCAAGCGCTAACTAAGCTTGTCGGGCCGTTAGCCAAACCCTTAAAAATGTGTAGCTTTATTTCTTGCATATCGGAGAGAGATTTGTCTTAAGGGTTTGGCTAACGGCCCGGCAAGCTTAGTTAGCGCTTGGTTCGATTCCTAAGGGGACGAACCTCTCTGATATGCAATGTAAAAATATTTCTACTAAAATCTTCGATTTGTTTCCTAAATAAAATTAAATTCACTTTTTAATATTATATAATTGGGTTGATTTTTGAAAAAATTCCATCTTTTTTCAAAAAAGAAACTCAAAAAAGATGCTTAAATCTTTACATTAATTATTTAAATATAGGAACCAACACTGAAAACTTTTTTCAGCTTACCCTGATTTTTTACTATTCCCTTCGAGAGGAGTGAAAAAGTTGTAGCTTTATTTCTTATATATGTTGCATATCGGAGAGAGATTTGTCCTAAGGGTTTGGCTAACGGCCCGGCAAGCTTAGTTAGCGCTTGGGCTCGATTCCTAAGGGGACGAAGCCCTCTGATATGCAAAGTAAAAATATTTCTACTAAAATCTTTGATTTGTTTCCTAAATAAAATAAAATTCACTTTTTAATAAATAAATAAATAAAGTCAATTTGGTCAAGAAGTCAGCCATTAGATAGTATCAGTACTCAATTGCTCTAGAATTGCCCGTTTTGTTTATTTCCAATTACAAATATTTTATAGATTTTAAATGATGAAAATTCGAGATTATTTCAAACGAGTCTAGACAGGCATAGACAAGTTAAGACCTGTTGGCGGATTAGTTTGCAAAAAATGTTTTCTCGAATATTTCGAATTTATTCATTTTCTCTGATGAAAAAATATCAATTAAGTGAAAAAAATATCGATACGAGTATAAGATACAAATTATTTTCATTTGAATGGTTTTAGTTATTCCTAATGAGCTGAAAATTGGTACACAAATATGTATTTTCACATTACAATTTACCAAATTTTTATCTTATACCTGAGAACGTTTCCTGAAAATACAAAATGCCATTCTTGAATGGTTTTAGTTAATGAACTGAAAATTGGTAAGCAAATATGTATTTTCACATTACATTTCACCAAATTTTAATCTTATGCCTGAAAACGTTTCCTGAAAGTACAAAATGCCAGTCTTGAACTTAAAATTGGTACTCAACTATGTTACAATCCAGACAAATTTTAGCTATTTATCTAAAAATCTTTCCCGAGAATATGAATAGTCAATATAGAATGGTTTTATTTAATAAGCTGGAAACTTGAAATGCAACAATGCATTTTTCCATTTTAATGCGCCAAATTTTAGCTTTATATCAGAAAACGTTTCCTGTGAGTATAAATTATCAATCTTAAATAATTTTATCTAATGAAACTCGATTCGAAACATGTATGTTCACATTATCCTGTACTAAATTTTAGTTTTATACTTGAAAACATTTCGCGAAAATATATACATTTTTTTGTATGATTGTAATATTTTATTTTGTTATTTTTTATATTTGATTTAACAGTAAAAAAATATATGATTATAAAATGGACCGATGAAATAAATTCATTTGATAAACACAAATTTATTCATAAAGAGATACAAAGAGGTTTTCTTCTGCATGATCAACCACTTCAACAACTCTGCTACTTTCGGCAAAAAATAAAACTTTTCAACAAATTTATTAGTTGGTCTATTTAGAAATAAAATTGAAAATTTATTTACTCTCTTACAACCTAGTCTTCAAGTTTTTAAGCTAGAAAACCCAAAATCTAATCAGTTCATTATTTTAAAATACAAAAACTTTATGCCACTAAAATAAACTTTCTAGGTTCTAATATGTTCTTGAATTATCATGAAAATCTTAATCTCGTGAGACGAAAGTAGAGGATTTTTCTCCATGATTCAGATAGACTAAGGATAAAAAAAGTAAAAAATTTCTTCTGATTCATTACTTCGGTACGTTCGTTATGAAAGCAAGAATTGCACGGCTTACTGAGAATATTTGGAGCCGGGTCGTCTCTCTTTACCATTTGGTATGATTCAATAGCTCTGCTACACTTGGCAAAACAAAATTTTTCCAATCCAATAGGGTTCCTTATTGTTTTTTTACGGAACCATAAAAAAGAGAGCGCGGATTAATATTGTTGTGAATATTGAAATTTATTAATTAAATCTTTAAATAAAAAAGATGCATATTATAAAGTTTACTAAATGACTAACTCTGGTTGCTTCGTTGATTGTAAAAAAAGAACAATTTCAAACTTACTTCTTAAGTAACATGAACTTATTATTCCTTAAAACTATCATAAGAGCCATTAAAGTGAATAGATTAATCGATCGGAAATGGAAGAGGGGGAATTCTAATGAACAGTTAGTCAATGATTAATGGCATCCATTAGGAATGTTAATTAAGAGTAGAGTCAATTAAATATTTATGTGTAAAACAAAAAATTGAAGAGCTCAATTAATTTTCAAAGAAGAGTGTGGATTCCAAGGGAAATAGAGAAAAGAAGAACGATTGGATAATAATTTGTTGGAACCGTCTGCTTTGAGAATTCGAATTGATTGAATTTAAAGATAAGAGGGTTTTTTTATTTAAAAACAACTCGGTCTAAATGAGAAGAGTTTTAAAAGTGATTTGTTTGTATTAAAATAATTTATTTAAAAGTACGAGCCCCGTCCCATCTCAATTGGCCCACCAATATTTTTTCTTTTTAAATAAAATTATGCTAATTCACGGTAAATTTAATTTAAATATTTATTTTTATTATCATTTGGAACAACATCTTAAACAATTTAAAACATTTTATTGTAACATTTAACTTAAAATTATTTTTTAATTGTTAAAAACAATGAAAACATACAAAATCCAAAACCTTTACCACTGTGTGACGTCGCCTTTATTTTTAATTACGGCTTGAATTCTTTTGGGCAACGTACTTATTAAGTTTTGACACTCATCCTGAGTGAAAGTATCCCAAATATTTTGAAGTTTGTGTTTTAATTCGACTACGTTTCTAGCTGGTTGTATTCGTAATAGCTTTTTCATTGTATGCCAAAGAGTTTCTATTGGTGACAAGTCGGGACTGTTTGCCACCCACTCCAAAAGTGGAACATTATGATCAGAAAGCCATTTTAAAGATTTTCTTGATGTATGGCAGGCCGCTTCGTCTTGTTGGAACACAAAATTATTATTATTCTGCAATGCATCTGCCATTGATGGAAGTAACGATTTTTTTTTAAATCTCTAAATATTTATTGGTGTTTACAATTCCATCAATGAAGTGAAGTTTTCCAACACCTCTAGCAGACATCGAATCCCATACCATAACGGAAGCAGGAAATTTTACGTTCTTTTTTAAACAATCTGAATTGAAAGCTTCATTTTTCTGACAAATAACTCTGCTTCGATTGTCCCCAACACAAACTTCAAAACGAGACTCATCACTCCAATGGACACTATTCCATTCATCACTCGTCCAATTAATGTGACTTTTAGCACATTTAAGCCGGTTTTACTTTTGTTTTAATGTCAAGAGTGGCTTTTCTTTCGCCTAAAAAAATTTGTAAAATTACAAAAAAAAAAATTGGAATAAGTTGCAATAAAATTACCTTGTAAGTTTTAAAACCCAACTTAAAGGCTTCTCTATGGCACGTGGATCTTGAAACACTTCGCCCCACAGCATTGCTCCAAAGAACAGATAATTCACCATAGTTCGAACGCCTGTTTTTTCTAATAATCTTCTTCAATGCCCGTCTATCAGCATGTGATATCTTGGATTTCGACGCATACCGAGGTTTTGTAGCTATTGTACCCGATGTTTTATAAACTCGAATAATATTTCTGACAATAAACTTTGATAAATTAACTAGATCGCCAATTTCCGCGTTTGATTTTCCCTTTATAAATAAATTGATAATAATTGAGCGAATTTTTTCATCAACAAACTTTCCACGAGTCATTTTTACTAATAATAAACAAAACAAACTTTCTTTTGTTGGAAAAAGGCAAAGCCTACTTGATTATTTCACATATTCAAAGATTCTTAAAAAAAATCGTGCAAAGCAAAGAACTATTTTTTATATAAAAATATGTTTTTAACAATTAAAAAATAATTTTAAGTTAAATGTTACGATAAAATGTTTTAAATTGTCAAAATGTTGTTCCAAATGATAAGAAAAATAAATTTTTAAATTAAATTTACCGTGAATTAGGATAATTTTATTTAAAAAGAAAAAAATTGGTGGGCCAATTGAGATGGGACGGGGCTCGTACATAGTGTGAGCCGGACCGCATACCAAGGGTTCTTATATCTTTCAAAATACTTAAGATATCAAATTCGTTCTTATTTGAGGTTGATAGAGAGAGGATGAATTTATAAAATTTCAAGTTTTGAAATATCTAATTCGTTCTTATTTCTCGTTGCCAAGGAGAGAATGAGTGAATTAGGTGTCACCTTAGATTCTGACCTTTCTTGGAATGACCATATTATCTCTGTAGCAAAAGCTGCAGCATGTTTCTTTTCCTGACCAAACACTTTTTCACCTCCACTCAACTTCTTATCTTATACAAGGCTCAAATTCGCCCCTGTCTCAAATATTGCTCCTATTTGTGGAGAGGAGCCTCCAAGCATTCTCTTGCTAGAGGCGGGCTATCAGACTGATAGGAGATCCAGCATTAAATGACACTCTTCACTCTCTAGCTCATCGTTTCTCAACCTTTTTTGGTCCGCAGACCAATAAAATTTGTAAAAAAAATTCTCGGACCAGTGATATTTTTTGAACAACAAAATTTTACTCGGTATTAAAGAACTACTACATAAGTTAATTGTAACATTTTTATTATCATTTACTTACAATAATATTTAAATGTAAAGATATGTAATTATATATATATGCGGACTAGTAAAATTTCTCCGTGGACCAGCGGTTGAGAATAGCTGCTCTAGCTCATCTTAGATCTGTCTCCGCCCTTTCACCTTTTTTATAGATATTACCATGGCTTTTATTCTGAATTGATAAAATGAATAATCCCTCATAAGGCTTCATTTTTTGCGAAATGGACGATTTTCTAGGACTCAACACCCCTACACGCTTAAATTGGATACTAACCAAATGAACGCATTCGCCAACTCATTTATCCCTATGACATCTAAAGACTGGAACTATCTTCCTCAGACCATCTTCCCAGCAACAACTTCCAAATCCCTAAATCTCTTCTTATTTCCAAGTTACAAGGGTCCACTGCGGATTTCAGAGGTTGAACCTTATCGGTTCAACTTCTTGTATCAGTATCATTATAAAAAAAATTATGGAATATTTTTATATTTTTTTTGTTAAGTCACTTCTGAATGTCTTCATGTAAAAAATCCCATAAAAATGGTCACTTTGGGGCTCTATCACATTGTCATTTTAAAGTGATTTAAAAATCAACTGGTTTGTTCACATTTTCATTTATTTGAAGTCATCGCGACACTACTAATTTGCACCCCCTTCCTTTTTTTCGTTTTTTTATTTTCTCAAAAACAAATAAAACGATTTTTTTAAAAATTAGTGTATTTATCAAATGTCACGAGTTAATAGTTCTGTCAAATTTTTAATGCCATTGAATTAAAGGAAGGGGTTGTAATTTGAGAGTATCGTAAAATAAATATTTTAATCGTTCATATCTCGTCTTCGGAAAGTCGCAGAGCCTTGAAATTTGAAACTTAAGCTATCTAGAGGCTACAAGAAGTATAATAAGATTTTGGCTCAAATAGAAAAACCGGAAATTGACGTTTACGTACGTAAGAATTTACCCCCCCTGCGTTTTGCAACCACAAGTCTCAGAGCTACGAAATTTGAAACTTAACCTTGATATAGGCTAGAAGGATACATCAAGCTTTTGGTTGAAATTGGTAGACCGGAAGTAGACATTTACATGAAAGATTTTTTTTTTTTTTTTGATTTTCTCAAAAACGGCTCTAACGAATTTTTTAAAAATTAGTTTATTTATTAAGTGTCATGAGTTATTTGTTGTGTCAAATTTTTAATCCTATTGAAATAAAGGAAGGGGATGTAAAGTGGGAGTGCCGCGGCGCGCCGCATAGTTTTTTCGATGTTCACTCTATAAGGCTTACTTGTGGAGAAAAACGCCATGGTTTCTCTCTCAATTTTTTTTTTTTTTTTTTATCAAAATAGTTTCAGCCATTTTTGATATATTTCGAAAAACTAAATCAAACAAACCCCTTTTTTCCTGCACGTTTACAATACTTGACCATACCCGGTAAAATAAAAAAATACACAAGCCATAAATGATTTTTTATTAAATTATTCTTATGGCCCATTTTATATAAATTGACTATAAGTTTGTAATAAAAATTCCTTTAGTGCATTTAGTTGTTATTTGATTAAAATCCAAGATGGTTATAAGCAAGTCCATACTACACTGAAGTGCAAAAAATTCGACCCACCAATAAAAACTTTATTAAATAGTAAATCATTTTTAATTTTTTTACAAGGAACCATACATTATTGAAATTATTGCTTATTGCAAGTGTAATTGCCACTTGTTGTTGACTTAGCCCTTGATTAATTAGGCACACAATTTGAACTGCTTTAACTTCAGAAATATCCATTTTCTATATTTTATCTTTCTATCAATGATGCTTAGTTCGAAATTATTCATTTAATTTTCATTTGATCTTTATTAAAACTTGATTTAAATTAAATTTATATTGAAAAATTGTGATAATTTGTAATTGTATATTTTCATTTAATTTAACTTATTTTTTTTTATAAAATTCAAACATTATCAACAATATTTATTGAATATGTTAGTTTAAGAGTTAATGGAACAAATTATATTAATATTTGAAAAAATATTAAAAATAATTTTTTATTTAATAACGTTTTTATTAGTGGGTCGATTATTTTGCACCGTAGTGTAGTAAAATTTCTTTAAATCCTTAAGGCGTGGTAAAGTGGCATATGTATATATTTTTTTTTATTAAGAAAGAATCTAAATTTAAGATCAAAATTCAAAGATTTTACTAGAAAATAATTTTATATTGCTAATCAGAGGGATTCATCCCCACAGGAATTGAACCCAAGAACCAACATGCTTTCCGGGCAGTTAGTCTATCACTTGAAACAAACCTCTCTGACTCGCAATACATAAGAAAAGGTAAAATACTTTCTTTTTTTCATTTTTTTTCTTATTAAATAAACAGAAAAAGAAATAAAAAAGAAATAAAGTAAAAAAAGAAGAGGACGTAAAATATTATGGGTTCGAATTATAATATAGTGTTTAAATGATTTATTATACCCTTTATAAATTATTACTAATTATGGGTATTGATTATTGGTATTTTTTTACAAGAGCTGAACGGCTATATAACCTCTTCGATAGTAGCTCTAGGTAAGCTACCAATGACTACCTACTTTATTATTTCTCTTAAAAGTAATGTAAAATATATTGTTAAAATAAAGTTCTATTATACTTGAGACTACTGAAGTTTAACTACGTAATTACCACCCCATTACCCTAGAAGAAAATTATTATTAATTACCCTCATGGTTTAACAAATTTTTAAACTCTTGTTTGGCTCATTTTTTCAATTCTTTTCGCAGTAACCACCAATAATCATATGAGTATTAAAATATATTTTGACCAGCTTGTAATTTCTATGTGATGAAAGCTTTTTCCTTTACCATACATGGTATGGTCAAGTATTGTAATCGGGCATGAAAAAAAGTGTTTTTTTTTTATAATAATATTTATCCCTCTTAAAATTACCTTTATGAACCACTCCAAAAATCCGGAAGTGATACAAAGGGTCTCTCCTTACCTCTCATTTTCGGATTTTTTTAAGAAAATAAAGTTTTGCTTTTCAAGAAATTTTAATTCATTCTAATAGTATATTATATAAATAGCTCGAATATAAAATTTATTTTTATGTCTCTCCTAAAAATTAAATTTATGAACCTACTACAAAAATCCTGAAGTGATATATAGGGTCCTCACTTACCTCTCATATGAAATTCACTGATTAAAGGGTTTGTGGGCTGACATTCGATCTGTCAGGGTTTCATTTTCGGCTAAGTTTAATTTGATGGGTTTTTATTGTGATTAGTTACAGTTAATATAAAATAATATTTATTTTATTAATTGCATCTAAATATTATTTTGATAAAACCGATCGTTCTTCCGAGCGCCCCTGTTTATCTGCAACCAGCAACACTGAGTTTTTATTCATTTTTCTCTTAATTGGATCGGAGCATTTCAAAACATGACTTTTTTCTATTTTTATTCAAAACTAGCTGCAAGGCCCGCATTCGGCGGGCCTCTTATTCATAATTCTATTCTTTAAATTACTGGAATGATAGATAGAAATGGAGAATATATTTTTGATATTTTTTTAAGAATAGACTTAGCTTATTTTTACAGTCGTTTTAATAATAGTTCAATAATTTATTGTTAAAGAAGGGATTTGAATTTTTATGTTTTTCACAATAGGTTCATTTACTATATATGATTCCCATCGACTCATCTTCTCTTACCATATCAGATGTATAATCAATATTTTTCTGGTTAACTCATCTTTAGGAGTACATTAGTCTTTTTTTTAATTAATTAAATTAATTACAAAAAACATTAAAGAACCTATTGACTCCTGAAAATGGGTAAACAGCCTGAAATATGTCGATGTTTATAAAAACTTTTTTAAATCTTTCATCTTTGTGAAACATCACATAGTCTTCCCTTAATTTTAATTTATATAATGTTTCACTTTAAACTAACACCACTCTTTTAGTTTAATTTAAAAAAATAAATAAAAATGTAATATACTAGAACTATTAGAAACTGTTATTAATGATATGTTATGTAATGCTTGAGAAAATGTAAGAATTAAAATTATTTTTTAATTAAAAAATATCCCTCTTTGAAAAAATCTTAGTCACGGATCTGTGTATAAATAGCTGTTGTTGAAGGAGAGCTATTAATAATGATAATCATTTAATCATGAGATGTACAGATAAAATAAATTAAAAACTATTCGTGGATTTTTAATATTTTTCGAAATATTGGAGGGGAGGCTTCGAACAATTCTCCTTATTCATAAGAGGGGTTTTCGTAGCTAATAGTAAAAGTCACTAATAATTTAAATATTATAAATTTTTTCCAAATATTGACAAGAACAAATATTAAATTATGCCACCCATCGAAATAAAACGTCCTAGGCTCCAGGTTATCAAGGATCTTCGGTTAATGTGCTAAATTTTGTCATAGAGCAGGTATTAATAAAAACAGCACATCTCTGCAAGTTTCACCATTCTTTTTGACCCTCCTCTCCATTTTGAGTTGTTGGTTTTTATATCATATTTTATTATCATGAGAATTAATTATGTTGGGGAGAGACAAGCAAAGTAAGGTTTTCTAATTTTTTAAACTGACTTGTAATCGATGTATAGACATCAAAATTAGTGGTTATCTGGATATATATTTCAACTATCCTTGTACCTAAAATAAATTTTCAATCACCTTAGGAATAAGTTAAGCACGTGAAAAAATTAAATTTACAAAAATTATCCAAATGGCCACTTAACTTCTAAGTGATATAAGCGGCTTAAACTTAAAAAAACAATTAAATTAAATTAAATTAGAGAACATTTAATTTAATTTAATTTAATTTATAATGGTCTTGCTATTATTAATGTTGTGGTTTCGCGACGGTGTAAAGAATAAATAATTTTCAACCTTTGGGTTTGTGATTGATTGGGAAGGCTTTTGAATATAGTTTAGAAAATAATTTATTTTATTTATAGAAAAGTTACAAAAGCTCACATTTGCCAAAATAATTTGAAAAAATAAACTGCAACGGATCGTTGGTAAACTTTATCCAAATTCATTTGAAATATTAATATGTTTATCCCTTTATTATTAATCAGATAACACTTGCTATTTCCAGTCCATGTTGACTTAAATTCAAAAATAGTGATCGATTCTCCACTAATACTCGAGGAATAACCATTTGGATTTTAAGCGTTTCGGTTATGTTGGTAACCATTGCTGAAGACATGGAGGAATCGAGTTAAAATCAAAAATAACAATCGATTCTTATCTAATACTTGAGGAATAACAATTCTACATTGGATTTTTAAGGTTTCGATTATTATTGGTAACCATTGCTGAAGACATGGATGAATCGACTTAAAATCAAAAATAACAATCGATTCCTATCTAATACTAGAGAAATAAACTTATTGCATTCCATTTTTTTATATTTTGACTATTATGGCAACCTCTACTGAAAACGTGGAAGAATCGACTTAAAATCAAAAAGACTAAATTCTTTTTTGGCAAACAACTCAACTTGAGCTTAACTAATGTAGAATTTAAAAAGAAACTCATTTCCAGGCAGTGCTACTTGGTAAAGTGCCTTAGGCGCGAAAGAGAAGTTGCGATGGTCTCGAGGGCCAATACCCTTAATTAATTAATAGGTGGGCAAATCATTAAGAAAATAATAGATATAATATAACAAATAAATGTCGATGACACAATTAAGAGAGAGAATCGAGCTGAGGGAGTCGCACAGAGAGTGCGAGCGAAGTCGGTCGCACCAAGCGAGCGGAGACTGTCGCACAAATACAATCGCCAGTGATACACTTGCTACGAACTTGCAGAGGCGCCCGTGTCGAGAAAGGCTTGCTTGCGGAAAAACAGCGAGCACGTCTGATATATTTGTCTGAGGGAGTCCTAGAGCCCACTCTACGAACGAGAATCTACACCAGCCGGCTACATTGCGTGTACACTACCGTGACCCGCGCATCGAGCACCACGGAACCTGCCGCAGAGGACATACTCCTCCATCTAATATCTATAAACGAGCTACTCGTCGTGAATACTGCGGAGCCACCAATTTCCCTGTGCTCCAAGGAATACGTTGGAAGGACTCCAATACAATCATCGAAGGACCGCACCGCCATTCAAGTCAAGGCGACTATAAAGAGCCCGCGTGTTATAGCTAATTAGCTACACACGTAAAGGAAGAATTCCCGCTCACTACCACATCATTTATTCAATCCACACATCTTGTATAGCACGAATAAATCATCACATTGTTAATGAAACCTGGTGTCCTGTGAGTAAAATTATTTATATAGATATAAGAACCAGGAACATCCCATCCCTCATTGCTCCACGAATCATTTATTCCTTCACATTTATAACATTTATCCACCAACAGGAACAGCTCGCATCAGATCAGCCACCGAGTTACACTACACCAAACCCACCCTTAATAAATAAATAAGTCGAAGCAGATAAATAATAATTTAACAATACAGAAAAAATATATAATATAAATTAAAAATTCCCTTTTATAAAAGAAAAAAACAGTTAATTCAATTTACCTCTCGCCCCTTACACCCCCCCCCCCATCGCGAAGTTCTAGTATCAATGAGCGTGTATGAATGTGTGTATACTGTATGAATGTTTGTATGGACGTAGACGAGCCTTAGGCTCCTAGACCGCTTGTTGAATGTATCATAGTATCATAGTATGTGTATGTTAATGTACCTATGACTGTTTAAGTTGTGAATGTCGAACAGATTCCTTTAAATAAATGCATCAAAATTTTTGAAAATTTGTTAACTATTTTCAAAGATAAACGAATAGAGACGAGAGGAGATTAATAGATAAGCTGGGAGTCAAAGTCTCACCCTAGGCACCCCATAATTTGTCAAACTCTGTGACATGAATTTTTAATAAGTACAAAACATGATTACACTTATAAATACAAAACAAACCGATCTGATATTTAAATTGAAATTAATAAAAAACAATAAAATAATTAAATTAAATTTAGTTTGGCTATCAATCAAATGATGAATATAAATATTTTAATAATTAATGTAAAGATTTAAGCATCTTTTTTGAGTTTCTTTTTTGAAAAAAGATCGAATTTTTCAAAATTCAACCCAGGTTATTTAACCACAAAAATATTAAGAAAATAATTTATTTTATTTAGGAACGAATCTAAAATTTTAGTAGAAATATTTTACATTGCATATCAGAGGGCTTCGTCCCCTCAGGAATCGAACCCAAGCGCTAATTTGCTTGCCGGACAGTTAGCCAAACCCTTAATTCAAATCTCTCTCCGATATAGAACACGAAGCCCTCTGATATGCAATGTAAAAATATTTCTACTAAAATCTTAGATTCGTTCCTAAATAAAATAAATTCATTTCTTAATAAACATTTTATTCAAACATTTTAATATGCTTTTGATAATTTAATTGTTCAAAAGCCGTTTAACTCATTTTTATTTTCCCTTATATATAGTACAGGTCATGAGATGATTGAAATGTACAGATATTGCATTCTGCTCTCGAGGAATTGACATTATGAATTTTCCATCTCCAACGTTATAAAAGTCACTTTCAATTTGTCACTTCTAGGTGTACGTAATCGATACCCTTAAGAGATAAAATCAAATTTAAAACAAAAAATAAACTGATAATAAACTTTACCATACACCTGCCCTCTTTATTATTTTTAATATTTAATAAAATAATTTCTAATCATTTACGAAAGAGCCCTCCCTCTTAATTTTGGGCCCATTAGTAATTAATCATATATCTCCTTTTCAATATTGGATTCTTTTTGGGTAAATAGATTTCTACTAGTGTTGTTTTAGCCCTGCGGGTTGGGCGTAGAATAGACCCGCAGTACTCCCTGCTTGTCGTAAGAGGCGACTAATAGGGAAAAGTGGGTGGGACTTCAGCCTTGATCGGCTTCCCCTCTAGGGGAAAAAAACCGTAAACAAATTATAAATTTGTCCGCCAGGGCAAAAAAGGCCAATATTATTATTTGAAAATTTTATCATTTTAATAATTTTTTCTCTCCCCCCCCCCCCCCCCATCTCCTTGAACATATGGATATGGAGAGTCATTTTAATAAGGTCGTAGAGAGTGTATTTGCGAAATTTCGTATAGATCGATCAAACGGTCTAGGACTCATTGATAATAATACTATTTTTTTAATTCCTTTCCTCCCGGCCACAATCATTTTTGTCCTCGAAAGAAATAATGATTCTCTTTATTTATAGCATCTCCTTTTATAGTCAAATCCATTTGTCTTGTTTTATTTTTTGTTTTTTGTTTTTTTTTTAGTTTGAACATTTTAATTTTGGTTTCGATTTCAACCAATTTTTGAAATAATGTTATTCTAAGCTTAAAAATTTTATAATATTTTGGATACTTTAAGATGACTAAAAGATAAATAGAAAGAATAGAAGAAATAATCAATTAAGCTGTTATTTTTACTCAAAACCTAATACTTTTACTGTCAATCTCAAAGCATGAAGCAAGTGGAAAATTTATTTTCTGGCAAATATAATGTTTTTTATAAAAATCATGACCCATACTCTATTGGTAAGACGTCATTTCAATAGAAATCATGTGTCCCTTCGGGACACTTGCAGAGCCCTTTCTATCTGGAGCACTGGAAAAATCGGGAATAAAAAAATTGGGGCGGGGGGCGAAAATGTTCTTGTAACTGCTGAAGTATCCAACATTTAATTTAGAATATTATTAATATGTTTACCTTAATTTTAGATTTTTGGAATATGTTAAATTATTGGTCCTCGGGAGCTCATTTCTGGTGATGAGTACGTGGTTGGCGACCATGGGGTTTTCCGAGCTGGGTCTGACATTGCTTCCACTTACTTATGTCAGGCTCCTTTCTGTTAACTTTCCTATCTGGCCTCCCTTGGCCAACTCTTGTTTCTTCCGACCCCGACGCTATTAGGTTTTCGAGGGCTAGGGGACTTTTCATCCTTCATCTTCTACTCTTGGTTGGTGACACCTAAATTCACCTAGGAGAAGGAATACTCTGATTTCAAAACCAGGGGAGATAGGCCTCTATAGCCCAGTAAGGCAGCCAGTCTAGTGGAAGAAAACCACGAAAGAAAATTCCTGGTCCTCCAAGTTGGGGGTTTAGCGCAAGGCTAACAACCTTACCTTAGAAAAAATAAATGATGTTTTGAAAACTCGCGATGCCTCGGAAAATAAAAATGGACAGATTAAACATACACGGACTGGCAAACGAAATAAGGACATGAGAATTGGATCTTGGAATATTCGGACACTATTTGCGGCAGGAACGGCCCAAATTCTGGAAAAAGAATGTAAGAGATACCAACTAGATATATGTGCACTGCAAGAAGTTAGATGGTTGGATGATGGTTCTGTGCTGATTGAAAATAGTACGTTGTACTATAGTGGGCATCCTAACGAACATAAGGGTGGGGTCGGATTTATGGTGAATAGCAGAACTCTGAGTAGTGTAATAGACTTCCGCCCGTTGAATGAAAGAATATGTGTGTTGAGGATTAAGGGAAAATTTTATAACATATCATTTGTTAATATATATGCTCCTACGGAAGATAAGGAAGCCTTTTATCAAGATCTAGAATTCATATACAATCAACTTCCTCAGTATGATCTTAAGATCATCCTTGGAGATGCAAATGCGAAAATAGGTAGAGAAGAAATATTGAGACCCACAATCGGAAAGGAAAGCCTCCACCATGATTCAAATGAGAATGGACTTAAGATGGTTGGCTTCGCTACTATGAACAACTTAATGGTGATGAGTACATATTTCCATAGGAAAGACATATATAAACAAACATGGGTGTCGCCTGATGGCAATACAAGAAATCAAATAGATCACTTCCTGGTTGACAAAAGACACAAAACTAGTGTTAAAAATGTTCGTAGCTATAGAGGTGCCGAAATGGGGACTGACCATTTCTTGGTTGTTATGACGCTGGGAGTAAAAATTCGGAAAGTGATTCATACCACGGAGTCATTGAAGGGTTATAAATTTGACTTAGAAAAGATCAACATGCCAGGTATGAAAGAAAAATATCAGAGTGAAATCAGAAGGCATGGTGGCAATTATGAGGAAGATGGGTTGCCTGAAGTGGATGAATTATGGGAAGGAATGAAATGCACTATTAAAGAAGTGGCCAAGGAAGCTTTTGGAGAGGCTGAAAGAATTAAGAACAGGAAGCCATGGTTTGAAAAGGAATGTGTGGAGGCTGTTGAGAGGAGGAGAGAGATTCGTTTGAAATACCTGGGTGGAGGAGAATCGTTAGAAAATTACAGAGGGGTGCAAAGAGGGGTGAGTAGGCTTCTGAGACGAAAGAAGAGAGAATTCTATAAAAGAAGGATATCAGATTTAGAGCAAGCCTACGATCAAGGTAGAATAAGAGATTTCTACCAGGAAATAAGACAAGAAAGAAATGGTTTCAAAGCCAGGTCGTGCATAATTGCTGATATAAATGGTAATGATATAACAGAAAAAGATAAAATCATGGCTAGATGGATGAATTACTTCCAAGAGTTGTTAAATTTTACTCCTCCTAGAGAACCCCTAGAGCACAGTATATATATTACGGCAGAGAACTATGTTGAAGTCCCCACCAGGAATGAGATAGCGGAGGCAATGCATCATCTTAAAAACAGAAAGTCACCTGGTATTGATCAAATCCCCTCAGAATTGTTGAAGGCGGGAGGTGATTCGCTGATGGACATGATGCATATCCTAATAACAAGAATATGGGATAGGGAGGAGATTCCTGGTGAATGGAGAGAAGCATTGATAGTCCCAATACATAAAAAAGGTAATAAGAAGATCTGCGGGAATTATAGAGGAATCTCGCTTTTGATAACTGCATATAAGATATTATCTCGTATCTTGCTGAGAAGACTAAGTCCCATCTCAGAGGAAGTTCTCGGGGAGTATCAGTGCGGTTTCCGTAAGGGTAGATCAACATCGGACCAGCTGTTCAACATCCGACAACTAATGGAGAAGAGATGGGAATACGCCTTGGATATACACCATCTCTTCATTGATTATAAACAGGCATACGACAGTGTATATAGGGAAAGCCTATGGACTATAATGGAAGAGTTTGGATTCCCCAAGAAATTAATCAGAATGACAAAGGTATGTGTGTGCGGATCAAAATCTAGAGTGAAGCTGGGTGGAAACTTATCTCAGCCTTTTGAAATTGGAACGGGTTTGAGACAGGGTGATGCCTTGTCACCATTGCTGTTCAATCTAGTTTTGGAGAAGATAATGAGGAGTGTAAAACGGGTTGACGCGGGCGTGCCTCTGGGCAGAGTACTGAGGGCCTTCGGATATGCGGATGATATTGATCTTGTCTGCATGAGTGAGGAAGGACTGAAGAGAATGTTCGGTGCGCTCGAGACGGGAGGGAATGGGGTGGGTTTAGTTATAAGTGAAGAGAAAACCAAATACATGCTAATGTCGAGATCCATACCAAGTTGCACACCAATGAAAGTGGGGAACAGGGTTTTTGAGGGCGTAGCGAGGTTTAAATATTTGGGCGCTATAGTGACGTCGGATGCCAGAATAGACCAGGAAATAATCTCTCGAATACATGCGGGTGATAGAGCTTTGGCAAGTCTGAGTGGACTACTTCGAATGAGAGTTCTATCACGAGAAATAAAAATAAAAATATACAATACCTTAATAAGACCGGTTGTGATATATGGCTGTGAGTCGTGGACAATGACGCTACTTAACCAGAGGAGACTGATAAGTTTCGAGAACAAAGTTCTCAGGAATATATGTGGGCCTGTTCAAGATCTAACTTCTGGTGAATGGAGACGAAGATCCGAGGAAGAAGTCAGAGACTTGACAAAGCAGCCTTATATCTCAAGTGTAGTGAGGAAAAGAAGATTAGAATGGGCCGGTCATGTGGCTCGTGCTCCGAAAACCAGGGACATAAAGAACCTCCACGAGAGCTACCCGCCTGGAAGAAGACCACCAGGCAGACCAAGACAAAGATGGCTGGATAATGTCGTCAGAGATCTGCAAGAGCTTCACGTGGGGGCAGGATGGGAGGGATTGGCCCAGGATAGAGGAATATGGAGAGGCATCACGCGAGAGGCTCAAGCTCTACAAGGGCGATTTGGCCATCGGAAGTAAGTAAGTTAAATTATTGATTGTTTTATTATACATATTAAATGAAAACGCTACTTTATGAAAACAATGATAGAAGGTTTATTAATGTTCCTCGGTAGAAATTATCCATTTATCAATAAAAAAAATTAGAAAATATATGTAGTTGCTTTATGAAATAGTAGTAAATAAGTTATTTCATAAAGTAATTATATTTTTGAAGATCTATCATTTAAGAGGGATATGAAAAATTTTCAGGTTGCATGATTTTTGTTTTATCCGTTTAAGATAAATGGAGTAAAAAGATTTTTACTTCTCTTAAATTATATGGTATGTCAGAGTTTGTTTTTGTCTCGAGGGTAAAACAAACAAGCCCGGCAAACATGTTAGTACTCGGATTCAACTCCTGAAGGGATGAAGCCCTATGATATGCAATGGAAAAATATTTCTATTAAAATCTTAGATTATTTTAGCTTGAATATAAATTCTTTATTGAAAAATATTTTAGTATACGCCTTATAAAAATGTATTTAAGTAATTTATTTTTTTTGAAAATGTATATTTATTTACTTTGAATTAAATATAAAAAATACAGATAAAAAAATAAATTGTTAAAGTATACATTTTAATTTCAATAGGTACCCATGCTTATTTGTTAAAATTAACCTGAATAAAACTATAAATAAAAATAGATTACTATTTGGCGATCGTAGTATTTAACTTACTCAAAAAATTTTCAATTTTTTACTTTACCATACAGGGTATGGTCAAGTATTATAATCGTGCATGAAAAAAGTGGTTTTTTTCCTTCTTTTTTTTTTGAAATATCTCAAAAACAGCTAAAACTATTTTGATTAAAAAAATTGAACGAAACCATGGCATTTTGCTCTATAAAAAATCTCTAATAAGTGAACATCGAAAAAATTAAATTTTTCGAGATAATAATTGTTTTGTCAAAATGTCTGTTAGTTAGTCTGGCTGTTAGTCTGTTATTCTGTTAGTTAGTCTGTGCGTTACCAAATTTTTTTGGACGAGCTAGCTCAAAAACTAGTGTGAATATCGAAACCAAATTTCACACGTAGTTTTGGTCCATTGAGATTAAGAGCTGATTAGATTTTGGTGCATATCGACCCAAAATTAAGGGGGGGTTAAAAATTAAAAATCTAGGCCATTTGAGCAAACTCAACCAAATTTTGTATACATAATCAGTGGGACCCCAAAAGTCTAAAAATGCAAAAACTAACCGCCCTCCCTTACATGATTATAAATAATTTTATTAAATATTAAATATAAGAGAGGGACCAGGTCAAGTCAAGTGGATGGTCACATCAGAACACGTCAGCTTATTTTTTGTTCATACGTGTTTAGAAAAATCTGAAAAAAATGATTAATTTTTTTGCCTTCAAAACCGAATCGATAATCGTATAAAGTTTTAAAATGTTTGTATTCAACCAACTATATTTTGATTAGTTTTTTAGTTTCAGGGCGTTTAATTGAAAAACTATCGTGTGTGCTAAGAACACATGGCAGAAGTGAAAACTTTTTAATCGATTCGAAAAGATATATGACCCGTTTAGAAAAAAAATGAGACTAATATAGGTATAGGATATTGTATGTAAATTATTGTGTCATTTTTGCTCTCAGCATAACATAAAGGAATGGGTAGTTTCCAATAGACCGAATTGATTTTGGGTGTTTTTGAATTGCAAATGAGGTTTTTGAGAAACGTTCAATTTATTTTTCTCAATAAATTCTCTGGTAATATTATAAGGTCGAGTATAAATGTTTCCCAAATAGATAAATGATTAGTTTCTGATTTTCTTTATTTTGAATGAAAACCTTGTGACTTGGTAACTTTTGAGTGTTTTAATACATTTAAATTATACAATATTTAAGGCCTTAAAAAACTTATAATTAAACGATAAGATTTTGAATATTTTTTTATTAAAGATTCTCCAGAATTAGATAAATATGGAAATTTATTGAATGTTTTTGTGTATTGTAAGACGAAATCCTCTCTACCATGGAAAAGAACTCTAAGAGCATCTTATTAAAAATAGCTGAAGGAGGTTCGCTGCTCTAGAGTTGATTACACACATATTTGATGGTAAGCTAATTTAGCAAACAGGAGGAGATAAAATGAACTTTAATCAAAGAAGCATAAACAGGTTCTTAATGATTAAAATTAAAATTAATCTGAGTATTGACTCTAGAGGTTGAGAAAAAAGCTTTTTGAATACGAATATCGCCTAGGGGTAGAGCGGTCAGGCTTTTACCATTAAAAAAATAATTTAATCAACCTGAAGAGTCTTAATTATTTTTTGATATATAAATTGAATTGTGAAAATATTAATCTTTGAATAGTACTTTTGAGCAAACATTTTCTTCAATCGAAAGTAAATTCTAAAATGGGAATTTGGCGAAATAGAAAGACCACGCAACGATAACAATGAACCTTTTCCATTTTTTAGGGTTTCATTAACATGTATAAAAAATAACAAATGCCTCCCTGAAATAATAATACAAAGTAACCTGCCATTAACACCATAAACACCACCAAAAAAAACTCTTAGTTCACCAAACAGTCCATTTAGGGAAAAAGCCCCAAAAAAGGGGGTAACCCACCCATGGACAGCAAAGCAACAAACAGCCCAACCTTGGTTATAGATCAGAGTTTCTCAACATCAAGTCTATGGGCCGGTGCCGGCCCCTAGAAAAATTTTATCGGACCACGAACAAGTGATAAAATTGTAAATAAAAAATATATGTCGTTATCTTTAACTAAGAAAAATTAAATGCAGCTGTTTACCAACAATTATAAACCTACAATATTCAAAAATATTTTCCACCAGATATAAAAATAGAGAGATGAATGGATTACATACTAAGCAATTTGAAGAATATAATTTGAAAAACATTTCATTCAACAAACCGATAAGACTGTCTTTTGGGATTAATTTCTGTATAATATTAAAACCGATCTTTTCCAACAAAATTTGTATTTCTGTGAAAAAAGAGTACTAAAATTTACTTCAAAAATCAATGAAAATATTACTTTTATTTGACAATAAATATATACCTTCTGAAGAATAGTTTTCTGCAATGCCATTAATGAAAAATAAACTGGGAAACCACTTATCCATAAATTCATCTCTTCGTCTTAATCAGGGCTGTCCAAGCAGCGGCCCCCGGGTATAAGGCCCGACATGAAATTATGAAAATATTTTAATGTACTCATTGGAAAACATATCTGATAAGATTTGACCTCATAATTTATTTTTCTAAAATAAGAAGAAATTGGAAAATCTCTCCTTTCGATGAATAAAAGGACAGATTTAAATTTTTAATGTGAAAAAATATATAAAGATTTTCGAGAAAAAAATCCCACAATTTTGACATAAATTATTTTGGCTTCATTTTTATTAGATACTAGCTTCAAGGCCCGCCTTTGGCGAGCCTTTTGCTAGCCAGGGGGCTTCGCCCCTGGATCCCCACGTGGCTGCTTTATTGATGTTTTATTAGTAACAGAGAATAAATATAATTGTTTTGTTATAAAGTCTTAAATAGATATAATTTGAGATTCTATTTAACTGCAATATACATTCATAACAAATAAGATGAAACAAATATTTAAAATGTATTAAAAATCCACTTGTTATCATTAAAGGGAAAATAAAAAAAGTTATATTATATGTAGGTATTATTATAGAAAAGAAGACTTGAAAATTACAATTATTATTCATTTTGATAGACACAAAAGTATATAAAATCTATTTATAAAAAATTCTCTTATTCTCAAGCTTGAGTTGTTTATCATAAAAGAATTTAGTCTTTTTGATTTTAAGTCGATTCTCCACGTTTTCAGTAGAGGTTGCCATTAATAGTCAAAACATCAAAAATGGAATTCAATAAGGTTATTCCTCTAGTATTAGATAAGAATCGATCGTTATTTTTTATTTTAAGTCGATTCCTCCATGTCTTCACCAATGGCTACCAATAATAATCGAAGGGTCAAAAATCTAATGTAGAATTCTTATTCCTCAAGTATTAGATGAGAATCGATTGCTATTTTTGATTTTAAGTCGATTCCTCCATGTCTTCACCAATGGCTACCAATAAAAACCGAAACGTCAAAAATCGAATGTAGAATGGTTATTCCTCGACTGTTAAATGAGAATCGATCATTATTTTTGAATTAAAGTCAACATGAACTGCAAATTGCAAGTGATATCTGTTTAATAATAAAGAAATAATCATATTAATATTTCAAATCAATTTGGATAAAGTTTAGCAACGATCCGTTGCAGTTTATTTTTTTAATTTTTGTTTTTAAATGTACTTTAAAAAAAATAGATAGTTTTTTTAAATCTTTGTTGCATTATTAGATTCTTCTTCAACGATAATGTGGTTAGAACTATTATATATGCTATTAAGAATGAATGACATTCAAAAATCTCGCCTAACAGGTCCGCGAACACATGTTTAGTTTGCTAGTCTAGTTCCTTTATTGTTTGGCAAGCTATATTGGCTAAACTGATTTTTTTTTAGTTTTTCCTCAATTTTCCAATTTTCCGGGCAACTTTTCAAATTTTTTACGTATTAACCTGTATTGGACTATAACGAACATTAAAAAAAAAATTAGCCAAATCGGTCCAGGCATTTGAGAGATCTGCGCTTACAAAGAAAAAGAAATTCATTTTTATTATATAGATAAATATTTTAACTGCAAACTTTCTGATTGAATATGTATGAAACTGCAATCAGACAAAGAAAGATAAATTTAATAATATGTCTCTTTATTAGAATTTTACAAAAATTATCTACTGAGAAAAAAATATTCCTAGTTTCAAAATATGCATTCATTTTTTGATAATATTAATTTATAAATACGTGAAGAAGCTATTTTCAAGAATAAAATTCACTAAAAGCAAAATTTTAAGCTCAACTACATATTAGGTAAAAAAATAATGAAGTTTCAAATATTTAAAAATTTGAAGTGATAAATGATTTAAAATTAAAATTCTGAAGAAAAAGAACTCACACTTTATTATTATCCATGACATTTTTTCTACTTTATCATGGTAGAAATCATTATTCTACATTATTAAATATATGTTTTGATTAACTAATATCAATAGAATATTTTATATGCGGCCCGAGGCATTTGTTTTTTCTTCAAATGCGGCCCATGTATGCGAAAAGGTTGGACACCCCTGGTCTACAACAAATTTACAACCAATAATATCGAAAACATTAGAATATCACATTAAAAATAAATGTTTATTGTTAAAAATATTATAACTATTGAGTTTGTGATTTTCTTAATTATACATATTTTAAAAATGATATTAATTTTTTATGTGATTTATGGAAATAAATATTAAAAATATTTATAATGATTATAATTTATTTTATTTAATCAATTTGAAAAACTTTAGCAGTCCTTCTAAAATAAGTTTTATTTCTACCGGTCTGGGGCTAAAGAAAAGGTTGAGAATCGCTGATATAGATCATAATTGAATTTTCTATCATAATGAAAAGCCAATAATAATAAACGTACCATTGTTATTTTTTGAAAGAGAAATTGAAAGAAGGGAATAAATATTTGAGTTCAATCCGGAAAAAAAAGGATTTGAGTTTTAATCGTGACTTCGGCGCCAAATGGCTGCATTTGGAGAGTAGGGAGATTGGTAAAGAGGAACGCATATTGAAAGAAGCCGCTACTTTATTTATCGGAAACAGTTTTATAAACAAATTGATCATTATTAAATTTTTATCACCTTTTCCAATGTCTAGCATTACTATTGAAATTTTATAGTAAATATCTACATCCACCAAGATATAACAAACCATCTGCGAAGTCCTCCTTCGGCGGGCATCTACCTAGCAAGAAACGGTGATTGAAAATTTTAGATTTTAAATTATTTTTAAACTCCCACTTATTTATTTAACGAATTGCTTAAGCACGGCCAATCACTGACCTCCATTCGATCTTTTTAACCAATCAGAGGGATCACGTCGTTGTTGTTAAGCGCTTTATAATAATAGATATATTGTTATTCGCTAACAGTTAAGGAGGTCCTTTTGTTCTACGTGAGTCAAAAGAAGTGTAGTATTTAATATTTAATAAATTAAGTTAAAATACAAATGAAAAATAATAGAATTATAAAATAAATAGTATGAATGCCGTAAACGTTTGAAATAAAAACAATTATAAAAAAAATAATTAAATACAAAATTAGTTTGATTTATTTAAATCAGCTGATAATAACTCTTGTATGATTTGGCATTGCGTTGTATTAATACATTTTATGTTTATCTCCAAAAATAGCATTTATGTGATTTTATAAAGTAAATATCTAAGTAAATTCGAAGGTCAGTGATATATTTTATTGTAAAAAAGAAACCTGCATGTTTCAAAAAGCTAATTTTTAGTTTATTTTAACTTTATCTATTCAACTACTAGTAGTATAATTCAAGAGAAAGTGTCAAAATCTTAATTTTCCATAAGACTCTAAGAAAATGTTATTTTCAAAAATTTGCACGCTAATGTGTGAGTGAAAATTCAGCAAAGTATAGATAGAGACTTTAACTATTAAAAAAAATTAAGTTATAGTTAAAATCTAATATTTTTTATTTAATATTGGCGACAAAAGGACCACCTTAACAAGTTGTCGGTCAAAAGAATTGAGATCTGTATTACTGTATTGGAAGACTGCAGATCGGTCAAAATATTGAATTCACTTCAATTTATTTATTTTTAATTCCTCATTGGGTTTAAAAATGTCTAAAAAAGTGGAAAAAAATAATTTTCATGATTTGTTTTATGTCTGTCTGTATGTCTGAATTCCAATGCTCATGTAAACATGAGAACGAAAAGTAGTAGAAAGTTCATTCTTGTGACAAAAAAATCGCTTGCCATGCTTTTAAATTGGTGATTCAAAAATTCAGAAAACATTATTTTCTCATTGATTTTATTATTATTTGTTTAAGACTATGTCATAATATAGGTATAAAAGGGCGTACCGAATCTTGAAAAAATAAATTTTCATTTTTCCTCGATTTTATTTTTATTTAAAGACAAAAAAACTTTGATATAGATATTATGGGCACGTTTGGAGACAATACTACATAAAAATTCTAGTGAGTTTCAAATCCTCCCCGCTTCTTTTGACATCACTGGGCGGGCATTGCCAATCTAAAGTTTGGATGAGAAAGAAAAGAGGATTTCGTCTTACAAAACCATGTAAGTATATGTTGTGCCTTGTGGTTTACAAGCTGTGTCCCGTAGAAATCTTTATTATTAAATTAAATTTTTGATGAGTAAAGAGCTTTACTAGCGCCATTGTAAATTTCACAATATAATTGAAATTAAAAATAGAATGCTCCTTTTTAAATTTATTTTGTTATTATCTTAGAAATAATCTCTTAAACTTACCTAAATCATGTATTAAATTGACGGAAAAAGCAAAAACATTTTCAAAATCATAAATTTGGGAGATTTGGTAATTTTCGAACAGTGAAAGATTTGTTCTAGGAGAAACTGAGGGGTGAACCGCGACCCAAAATCGTGTACACCTGCTTCCACTTCTACTTTCATTTCCAAGTAGAAGACAATAGATGACAATAGATTATCTAATGAATTCCAAATTAATTCCAAATAATTCGTCTTGAAGGAAAAAAGACAATTATAGTCTTGAGAACATTATATCTTTCGGCCTTCTGGCGAATACCCTGTAAAAAGTTTTGTATATATCCTATTTATGTTTCTTGTATATAATTTTAACTAATGACAAGTGTATCAAAATTTTTTATATAAATATTGACTAATTCCCGGTAAGCAGAAAAATTAAATTTTAATTGATTATGTGCTCGGACGAGACTGATTTGTTGTTATTAATTTTGTTCTATTGTTTGGCTCTGAAGATGGCCATAACCAATGGCCGAAACGTTAGTGGTAATTGATAAATAAAAAGAAAAAAATTGAAGCTGCACGTCTCTTATTTTAAACCTAAACATTTAAATAGTATATTTTATAAAGAGTTTGAAATATATATTTTCGTTAGAATATCTCGAAAAAATTATTTTTGAACCTCCTCTTCGAAGGGTAGTTGATACAAAGGGGTAGGCGACCGCCTTCGTCACCCCCTGGATCGGCGCATGGCACAGACGGAGAGGTAGACAAAAAATTATGCTTGAAAATTATTTTTCTTCATCTTTCAAATATATCTTCTAGTAAATACGAATAAGCAAAAAAAAACTTATCTAATAAAAATAATTTAATCGAAAAAAGAGTACAAGATTTGTTGATTTTTAAGAGTAGTCATCCTCTTCAAACAGAAAAAAGAACATCCTCTTTGATTTATCCTTAAAAACAACTTAAGCTCACATTTGTGATAGATATGAATATCGACTGTAAAATAAATATTATTTTAACTCACTGTTTCTTCCATCTATTCTTGTTTTAATGTCTAATCTTACATGTGTTAGTAAAAATTTTATTGTAAGCAGTATTATTTCTTAATCAAAGGCTTGTTTTGTATTAATTTTGTTATATCCTTTAATTTTAACACCTTTGCCCTAATCACTTTCTTTTGAACAGCTACCGAAGTCAGAGAGACTAGTTAATACAATGGTTGCCTGCAACGTCGGCAACCAAAAGTACACCCCACTTGTATAATGAATGGGTCCCTGACGTTACACACAGGCACCTAATTAACTAGTATCTCTGAATTTACCAGATTCACGCAATAAAAAACACTAAAGTAATATAAAATAAATTCAAAATGACTAATAATAATAGGAAGCAGCTGCCAATAGATAAATCAAATTTTTTTGAAACCCACTATCTATTAGAAGTCAATAAGGTAATTCTGAAAGGATTTTTATTTTATTTATCTAATATTTGAGTAAAAGAAAGTATTCCAGTCTTTCTTCTTCATTTTCTTAAAAAGGTTACAGTCAATTCTTTTAAATAATAAGTCGCACTTATATATATCATCTGTCTGATTCTTTGGGGAATCAAAACAGATAAAGTACCTACTGAAATAAAGTAGGTTCTAATGTTTGTGGCCCGATATATACCAAAAACTAATCAGTGCTTCATTTTGTTAAAATAATTGTAGGTTTTAAATTATATGGTATGTTTTCAATTATATTTCAATTGGTTGAACGTGGACGAAAAAAAGGAATCCATACATCCAGTTGCAAAGATTAAATGAAAAAATCGCACTTTTTGGACCCCATGTAATTTTTGGAAAAACGGTCACGTGCTAAAATTCGACCTAAATGAATACTACAATTTATGACTTTGATTGAGACCATGGGTTTCGCAGTCTTTACCTGAAGACACTTTGAAGTCGCTTGGTCCAAGACCGAATCCTATACTTTATCTGTTTCGCATTAGATAAAAGAAAAACATGAATTTTTATCGATTATTGTTTTATGGGCTTAACCGGATTGACTTTTGAACTAATCATATATAGTTATAAGTTTATTTGCAGCAAGTAGAGAACAACCTCATTGTTTTCTTCTAAAAATCAACAACTCTCTTACTTTAATTGAAAAGTTTTTGTTTTGCCGAGAGTAGCAGAGTTGTTGATTCACAAAGAGAAACAAAGAGGTTGTCCTCTGCTTTATGCAAATAAACATACACACATATATATCGAGATGATATATCTGTATATATATATTATTTATTTGTTTGAGACTATAATTTCGAAGACTTGGTCTTCATCATCAGTCTTTTTTAATTATAAATGTTGTTTTTCATGGAGTCAATATCGTATGGATATTGAAAATTTGATGTTCCTTGTTCCCTGGTGGTCAGTTGGTCTAAGCTGGTCTAAGCTGACCACCAGTGAAGAAGGAACATCAAATTTTCAATATCCATTCGATATTGACTACATGAAAATTAATTTTTAAGAAAAAATAAAAACCGACTTCAAAAATTAAATGCAACAAATAAAATACACTAAAAGGTTTAAATAATTATTATCTTATTTAGTTACAACTAAACGACGAAATATTAACATGAAATTACTTTTTGAAGTCGGTGCCAAACAAACTATACCTATAAGCGAGCGTACCCGGCAAACGTACTAAGTAAGATCCGTCGAGTGCGATTCATAAAAGGTATATATTTGGCACCAACTTCAAAAAGTAATTTCATGTTAATATTTCGTCGTTTAGTTGTAACTAAATAAGATAATAATTATTTTATACCTTTTAGTGTATTTTATTTGTTGCATTTAATTTTTTGAAGTCGGTTTTTATTTTTTTCTTAAAAATTTTTATTTTTCTCTTTTTAGTGATGTTATTAATAGTGATGATATCATCAGAACTTGACCAAATTAATATGACACCATCCCTAAGACACCCCTTTCGGATAAAAAAAGAACCATCGAAATCGGTTCATAAACAAAGAGGTTAGGTCTAAACAAACCTAATAAAAAAGGTCTATTACCTATGGAAAAAAATCGAAAAAAAATGGGACCAATCGGAAGCTAGACTGGACCCAATGCAAAAAAAATTTTCAAAATCGGTTGACAATTGGCGGAGATATGAGGTAACATAGGCACACAAAAAAAAAAAAAAAAAAAATTCAGTCGAATAGAGAACCTCCTCCTTTTTTGAAGTCGGTTAAAAAACAACATTTATAATTAAAAAAGACTGATGATGAAGACCAAGTCTTCGAAACTATAGTCTCAAACAAATAAATAATATATATATATATATATATACAGATATATCATCTCGATATATATGTGTGTATGTTTATTTGCATCAAGCAGAGGACAACCTCTTTGTGAACTCTCTTACTCATAAGTTTCCGATATTTGATTCAATCGCGAATCGAATGCAGGTGATTTTTGTTAATTAATAGCAAACGCCTAACACAGGTGTTAACAGATCGAACGCGCTGGACTGGGGGATTGAATATATAACATCTCAGATTACAAATCCATTTGGTGAACCATATTAGTGTTTGGTATAAAGGCGTCATGTGGGCTAATCGCGAAATGATTCTGGATCATAGCTAAATGGATCACATCTTTTTCATTTTCTCTTGGTCCAGACTTAAGATTCAGCAGACTCCAATAGCCTCAATCAGCAGTAGTCTCGCGATATATATATATGTGACCTTCTCCGAGAAAAGGGACTGACGAAAAAAAAACAATTTAAAACCAAAAAATCAAAAAAAATTTTTTTAATGTTTTTCTCATTTTTATCGATTTTCCCAAGTTCGTTTTGTACGTTTTTATGGGGTAAATAAATTTTTATCAGAAATCTAACTCATTTCATCTTATTCTACACCCTTTTAGGTACCAGAATCCACTCTTAAGTCCAAACCCGTTTTTTGACACACTAGGTCCCTTTTCTCGGAGAAGGTCACATATCTTGTTTAAAAGCGCGATCAAAAACAATTCTATTTAATATGTTAATTATTCTTTAATATATTAATTAGAAAATTATTTAAACTCTCTTACTCTTAAGAAAACATATTATCAATTTTAATCTGAGCTCAGTATCATTGAGTATGTCTTTTAAAACCCTATTAAACTTGTTATTTTGTGATTTTCATTTTGAGTCCTTCGCTATTTCTCTATAGAGCCCCAGGCTCGAATTGCTAAAGTACGTTTTTATTTAAATCGAAATTAAAATAGCTATTTGAAAACTCCGATAAATAAATCGATTTAAGAGGTTCTAGATAATTACTTTAATTAGAATCTCAGTGAAATGATGATAAATTTAATTCGTTAAATAAATTAATCTCATAATTAAAATCAAACACATTCAAATGGATTGAAACCGCGACATTCTCTATTCTGCCCGCCTTAATTCAACGGTTAATCCTTTTTTATCAGTTGAATAATGAACCCAGTATTTTGGCAAAACCCACTCCCACCTCAGCTTAGCGCTTTCAGTGTTTGGCTTTTTGGGGTTTGCCGAATATCAGATCTTAGTTCGTTTTTACATCCATTGTTTGTAAATCGTCATTATGATTATTATCCACTTTTCAAGAGTCAAGGCCACAGTATTTTCTATCTCCCTCACTCTCTCCATTGGTGTCTATTAACATAATTATTAATTGAAGGTTAATTAATTAAAGTGTGTTAAAGGGTACTCTTTTAACAAATTAGTTGGATAATAGCCTGAGCATTTCTAAGAAATATCTGGGTAGGGTTTAGAAGATTGAAAAATGTAACAAAATTCATCCATTCGGGGAATTAATTACCTTAATAGTAGAGATAACTAAACGGAATGTCTCGTGGAATACATCTTCGAGAATAAACTAAGATTATGTTTCGAAAAATAACAGGAAAGTAACAATTTTTTACGAAACACCCTCACAGAGAAGATATAATCTTAAATAATTCCTATAATGCGCCACGAGGGGGTGGGGGGTTATCAAGGGGCAAGGGGGGGGGGCAATATAACTCTGTACTAGGGAAATTGGGCTTTATTTTATTACGTTAATTTAATTTGATCTGCTTCGCTATTTGTTGATGGGGTGGGTGTGTCCCTCAGTGTCTGATCCAAGTGGCGCGTCCCTAAAATGGAGAATGAAATTTTAGGTGATGAGTGAAGGATGTAGGGAAATGGGCTTCCTGGTACTAATGCTATAAATAATGATATACAGACCAGCGGTTATGAGAGACAATGAGATAGTTTTATTGATTGACTGTACAATGAACTCTGGTATCTGTATTGCAAGCGAAGTCCTGGAGAGGAGCCTCCGGTGTGTGTATGGGCTCGTTGTATATTCCTTGTACTAGATGAATCAGCGCGTAGGTGTGTGTGTCACTCCGCCGTATGTGTAGGTATGTATATATGTGTATATATCCTGTCCAACTCCAATAACAGTGTGGATATGTGTATATGTAAGACAGTAGCTCTCTTATGCACTCCTTGCTCTCTGAAGTCAATCACGGCGGGACTTGAAGGTATATGTATTCGTATGCTGTGCAACTCCAATAGCAATTATGTTCACTCTCTCACTTCTCTGCAGTCAAACACTGCGGAACTTGAAGGTAAAAGTATAAGTGTATTCTCTTCAACTCCAAAAACAGTGTATGTTCACTCTCTCACCTCTATCAAGTCAATGCTCTGCTGTTATTAATCACTGGTCATTTTCTATGTTTTCTCAGAACTCATCAGTTTCCCTTGTTCGTTGACTAATAGATAGAAGTCCTTAATTAGACTTAATTCTAAATAAAAATAATATGTTAATTAATTATCAAAATAAATTCCTGTTCAACCAGCAGGACCATTGCACTTTAACTCAAATGAATCGACATTTTTGCTTTTGTTGTTAGAGTTCTATCAAATTTTTAATCGTATTTAGAATTAATGAATTTTGCTATTGGTAATTTTTTAATGGTCACTAAAGCAACAGGGGGCCGCAAAAATATTAGAATTTTTTAAGTTTTTATATCTGTTCAAATAAAAATAAGCTGTCGTGTTCTGATGTGGCCATCCACTTGAGTTTACCATACAACCTGGCCCCTCTCTTATATTTAATATTTAATAAAATTATTTATAATCATGTAGGGGAGGGGGTTAGTTTTTCCATTTTTAGACTCCTGGTGCTGGTGGCCCACTGATTATATATACAAAATTTGGTTGAGTTTGGTACAAGAGCCTATATTTTCATTTTTTGACTATGCCCCCCCCCATTTTAGGCGGTTAGTTTTTTGCATTTTTAGACTTCTGGGGACCTCTGATTATGTATACAAAATTTGTTTGAGATTGCTCAAATGGCCTAGATTTTTAATTTTTAACCCCCTCCACCCCCCTCAATTTTGGGTCCATATGCCACAAAATCTAATCAGCTCTTAATCTCAATGGACCAAAACTACGTGTGAAATTTGTTTTCGATATTCAAACTAGTTTTTGAGCTAGCTCGTCCACAAAAATTTGGTAACTCACAGACTAACTAACAGAATAACAGACTAACAGCCAGACAAACTAACAGACATTTTGACAATTTGGTTTCGATATTCACACTAGTTTTTGAGCTAGCTCGTCCACAAAAATTTGGTAACTCACAGAATATCTAACAGATAACAGACTAACAGACAGACTAACTAACAGACAATCAAATTTCTCCTTGTGAAATACCACCAACTCCAACCTAATTTAATTTTAACTAACAGACATTTTGACAATTTGATTTCGATATTCACACTAGTTTTTGAGCTAGCTGATCCACAAAAATTTGGTAACGCACAGACTAACTAACAGAATAACATACTAACAGCCAGACTAACTAAGAGATATTTTGACAAAACAATTATTATCTCGAAAAATATAATTTTTTCGATGTTCACTTATTAGAGCTTTTTTGTAGAGCGAAATGCCATGGTTTTGCTCAATTTTTTTAATCAATATAGTTTCAGCCGTTTTTGAGATATTTCGAAAAAAGTAAGGAAAAAAAACACTTTTTTCATGCACGATTACAATACTTGACCAAACCCTGTATGGTAAAATAAAAATAAATAAAAAAACAATATGTTACTAGTTTTTATGAGTGATACATATCGTCGCTGATCTTACAAAACCTCGTAAGTTCGATTTTTGGCCAAATACATATTCTTAAAACATTCTTAAGTCTGTCTATTGAAAGCTTATTATTCTATTCCAATTTAATTTCGCGCTACGGACAAATAATAAATATTGCATTGTATAGGTATGTATTCGTGTTTAAAATGGTTTTTCTTGTTTTCTGGCAAATTTTGAATTTAGGACTTGTATGATTGATTAGGTTTTGTATGATCATCGACAATATGTAATTGACAGATCAATTTAATGACATCTCATTAAATTGGTTAAATTAAATGAAAACGTTGAGAGCATAGGTAAATTTGACCCAAACAGACAGATAAAATTACAAGTTGAATAATACCATGCAAATATTTTTTATAAGTATAGGTTTACAGTTTGTATACTATAGCTTATAGCAAATAAACTTTCATTTGCAATTATACCTATTTTTCAAGAAATATGTTATTACTACAATCTGAAAAAGCAACTAAATTTATCTATGCAAAGAAATCAAGTCAATATTTTTTCATGCGAGGTAAAATATAGGCGATGAAAATGAAACTTTGAACATGGATTCGAAGAATAGAATCGAATGTTTTCGAAATTTTTCCAAAATGTTTTCAAATTATTCTCAAATGATTACAGATCATTGTGAATTTGATGAAGAACATACTAATTATTTAATTCAATGTCATCTCTAAAAATTAATTGAAAAATATTTTCCAAATATTGAAATTGACAGCAGAAAATTTTGGATTCGCGCTCCCAATAATAACTGGAACAAGGCCAATTTATCATCAACCCACGATGACACTCTGATTGAATTGATAAAGGATTTAAGTTTGAATTCACTTTTCAAGAAAACAAGTTTGGTACAATTTTGGATACATATTTGGAAGGAATATCCATACCTGTTCTCCATTGCCATACAACATGTATTGCCTTTTGCTTCCACATATCTGTGCAAAAAGAGATTTTCCACAATGGTCAATATTAAAACGAAGGAATATTATCTACTCCGATAGACTCTTGTGAGTGTATTCAACAACATTGATGAATTATTGTTACATTTGAGAGTGTTTTTTTGTACGAGTAATTACGAGTTTATGAGGGGGAGGGGGTACTGGACGAGAAAATATTTTAGGATTTTAAGGAGACCACGAATATACTTTCGGGTTTTAAGAGGGCCGCGACTAATAAAAGGTTAAGAACCACTGCACTAGAGCACTTTAAGAATCAGAATAGTTAAATCTTCCGAAATATTATTAAAGGCGTCTCTGATAGTAAAATGAATTGTTAAAATTCCGCTGTGTAAATTGATGCAATATTGTTAAGCTTAAATAAATTGCTTTTTCCCTTTACCCAATTTGCATAACCAGCGCCATATTGTATTTATGTATATTTATCTGAAAATGTTTATAATTTATGTTTGTAAAATTACTCTTACTTTTAGAACTTCTTAGGCACACAGAAATGCTCGATACAGAGACAGAGGAGTTTCACTATTTTCCACTCTTAGTACTGAAAAAACAATGCCTGATACAGCGCACTTTTGAAGGAACAGCTGAAGACAATAATATGTATAAGACTTTTGTCTAAAGCAGTGTTTCTCAACCTTTTTTGGTTGACGGCACACTAAAAATATCTGGAATCATTTGCGGCATATGTAAAATAAAAAAAATAAATAAAAAAGTAAAAGTTGTATGAAACAAAAAAAATAAAAAATGAAATAATTACAAATACTATTTCAAAGTTACAAAACCCATACAATTTTAATTATTTGTCGAAAACGCTTGCGGCACATTTGACAACCTCTCGCGGCACACCTTGAGAAACACTGGCTTAGAGACCCCAAAATCTAAACAGTTCTCTGCATTGAAAATATTAAAATTTTGCTACAGGGCAAACTTTCTAAGACGATTTCTTTTTATAAATTTAATTTTTCTATTGAATGATAAAAATGAAGAAAAAAGTAAAACGTTTTCACAACCCAGTACGTTCGCTAGTTAGAACAAGTATTTTTTCACATTATTGTCTGAATTTTATAAAAGTTCAATTAAATATTTGCTCTCTCTATAACGAATATAATTTTGATCCAAGAGCAAAAGGCCATTCCTAGAATAATAGAAATTAAAAATTAAATCATTAATAGGTCTTGACTTATATTGGCATTCTTGCATTTCCTTCGCTATAAAGGAAGAAGTTGGATAATTCTATCCACACCCTTTTTAGTTATTTTCCTCAATCGGGTTCTAATGAAAGAAGGAAAAGGAAGTCCTCCCCCCCCCGCACATTTATTAATTATGAAAAAAAATTGAAAAATTTCCAAGCCTCGGGTAGCTAGTATGGCGTAGTAAGTAGTAATTAAGATAATAATAAACTTAAATATAAATTCTTTATTTATGCCTTTATTATGACTTCGCATTAAAATCTGAATAACATTTTTTCTTTTTGCATTTTTGAATCGGAACTTTTAAAGCTAGAGCAGTGTTTCTCAACCTTTTTTGGTTGACGTCACAATAACAATTTCTGGAATCATTTGCGGCACACCTGAATATAATAAATTGTAAAAGTTGTATGCCATAGGTACTTGTGCTTCATGATAGCGCACTGCCAAAGAAATGTTGAATTCGTTCGGAGTGTGAGATTTCTTATAAAGTCCTGATATTGATCGCATTGATTATCATTAGTTTAGACTGTTTGAGAAACAAGTGGAAGAAATGAAGTTTAGAGAATGATAACAAGCTCATTTATATATATATATATATATATATATATATATATATATATATATATATATATATTGCACCAAGCATAGGGCAACCTCATTGATTTCTCTTTATGTTACAAACTTAATTCAGTGAAACTTCTTTTCATTATCGTGGGCTCCATCCCCATTAAATTAATAATAATGAATAAATACTATTTTCATTTGGAAAAGGATTAAAATGGATTTTGTTTTAGATTTAGAATTGTATTATATTATTTAGTTTAAGCTAGAATATGAGATTTTTATTTTTGCGCTCAGGGCGAACTCATCATCACCTGCCTTTAATACCTTCATATCTCCATTAAATAATAACCCGAGGGCAGAATTAGCTCGATATCCATTTCCAAAAGCACCTTAGGAAACATTTGATATAATATAATAAAATAATTAAATTACTTAGCATTTCGTTATGTTTTTTAAAAGATTTTTTTAGAAACTTATAAATTTGACCGAGTATCGAGCTCACTCATTTAATTTAGAAAAAATGGTACATTTTTAGAAAGGCTTTCCAATTACAAATGTTTAATTCTGTTGATTAAATAATATTTATCGGTATTTTTGGGGAATTTTTAATTGATACTCAAAAGAGATTAAAATCAACCAATAACCATTGATATGAAGTTGTTCACCTGTGTATTTTTTTTTTAATGATAAGGATGAAAAATAATTAAAATGATGCCGAAATGGATTCGCCTGCTGTGTAAATGTACAATGACATAAGCACAGATTAGAATTTCAACGAAGTGCTCACGTCAGGTTCATTTTGACGCAAAAGTTTGACGTCTCGAGACAATTCATAACGTTTGACATTGGCGTCGCATAGCAACATCACCTATATCGTTGAGGGTCGCAAAGTAATCGAGGTCGTTAATCATAATAGATCCTTAAGAGTAAATATGAAATTTAAAACTTAATTATCTTACAGGTTGGAGATATCACATCAAGATTTTGCCTCTTTTGTGAATTAACTATTTAAGAGTAAATCCAACTTATTTTGCATTTTTTTAACTAAAAATCTGGAAATATAACTTTATTCCACCCCAACAATAATAATATAGTTTTATGTCTCAACTATCTATAGACCAATTTCTAATAATGGTCATGAATTAAAAAACATTTTTAAATTTTTTACGATTTTTCCCATTCAGGTGTGACAATCAAGGGGGCGAAATTGAGAGGGACGGATTTGACATTAGAGAATTTTGATTTGGTAATGTAGGCAGAGACTGGCTTAAAAATATATAAGGTTACAATTTTGGTTACAATTTACTAAAAGTAAAACAAAACTAGAAAGGTTTTTTAAATATATATTTTTATATAAATTTTATCGCAGGGACGGAAATGACACTTATGAACGACATAATGAATCAGTACCTTTATGAAGTCATTTTTCTGTGTTATCATATAAATAAAATTAACACCACTGGTTGCCATTAACAAACCAACTCATCAACTGACAATATTTTTTCTCTTGGCCAATGTAGTGGTGGCGTGAGTCAAGTTATATACTAAAACTATGTTGGGGACTGAATTGACACACTGTTTTTGGTCAATTTTAATAATTTTTTCTAACAAAATTTTAATAACTAGTAAAACTTTATTAAATTATATAGTCTTTATTCATCTTTTTTTTTATTTAGGTGATATTTTATTCAGTCATATTTCAACATTTTTCAACTAAATACACGGGTTTGAAGATTTAAACAACCAAATTGGACCAAGGGCGGATCCAGGAATTTTTTATGGGGGGGGGGGGGGCAGAGACGCCGCCCCCCTCACACACACATAGAACTTTATTTTCAATTTTAAATTTTTTTTTGTTTTTTAATTTTTTTACAAGTATCATATCTCATATTTTAAGTTCATTAAAATAAAAAAATTGTTATAAATTCCCTGTCGATTTGGCCGCCGTTTTTTGGACTCTATGGGGGCGGTCGCCTCCTCCGCCCCCCCCCCTGGATCCGCCCTTGAATTGGACAGAGGGCGGAATTGACTTTTTGTAGATTATTTGAATTGAAAAAATATGAAATTGAGTTAAATCAGCGTTAAAAAATTTATGAGTGCAACAATAAATGTATACAATTAAAGAATATATTATTAAAAATGGAAAATTTATCTTAAATTGGAAAAATAAACCTAGTGGACTTTACAATGAAAAATATATGTTGGATTTGCACTTAACTCGTTTGTGAGCTGCGAACATTGTTTACCTAACAAGTAATAATCGGAATGTGTTTTTTAATTAATATAAAAATAGATTTTCCACAAAATAAGTAATTTTGGAAAATATTTTGATCAACATCCCTTTTTTAAAATTCTAGAGCTTGAATTTAAATAAAATTCGGGCCGTTTCAGGTACATCTTTACTTCGAGTTTTCCTCCTATTTACTTAGCTAATTGAGTAGCAAAATAATGTTTCTTTTGAATTAAGACACAATTCAGCTTGAGCAATTCTAGATTTAATTTATTTTTGGCTCCTCAAACGTGATTTTATTTCCTAGATAGCGGAATTCCGTAACTTCATCAAATTCTCTCGGCTAAATTTAAAACACTCATGTTTCGTTTGTTCTTTCTTTGAATAAACTAAGACCTTATTGAAATAAATGATTTTATATATTCATATAAATATCTATACAAATATTAATCGATTGATAGAAGCAGAAAAATACATTTTTTAATCCACTTCATAAATTATTGTTATGAAAGTTGCCTGGGCACGAATTTAATTCATTACCCTAATGGCATAACGAGTAACAGCCAAGTTTCATTAAAATAATTTAAATTAAAAATTTAGAATCCACAAATTTAGATTGTCATTCAAAATGGAAAGAATGCATTTTGATTGAAAGTAGGTACTATTTTCTTAACTATAATTATTCTCGGCGGATTTAACTTGGCTCTGCATCCTAGATTTCATTATTTTTTTCGAACTTGGCATGTTTTTTCACAGAAGTGTTTTGGATAGGATTTCCCTTATTTTTGTAAGCTAATATGTAACTTTTATTTTTTATTTTTTGAGGGTGGGTTAATTTACCATTTAAAAAATTTCACCTCTTCATTTTAGAGATTAAGGGTAGTAGAGTTTTTGTGATTCATTTTCACTTTTATTATCCCTAACTACAAAATTGCCAAATTGTATATTACTAAGGTCATTACACAATTTAAAAATAATGAAAAAAAGAAAGAAAGAAAGTCCGAGTTTTTCGAATTTTTCCTTTATTATTACCTCCAAACTCTTCCATTATATCAAATTTTAGTATCCTAGATTCATTTCATTATATAATAGATGCTTTACCCTACATAATTCACCCCTTTATTTTAGGGGTTGAAAGAGAGAAAGTTTGGGTTTTGAGAATTTTTCCTTTATTTGGGTACCAGCATACGAAATTTCATGATGCTGGTATGATTGGAAGTACCAGATAGGTTTTGATGACCTGTCAGTCAGTCAGCCAGTCAATGAGTGACAAAATTAGCTATTTTCTCAGGTCCATATCTCAGAGACAATTTAAGATATATTATTGAAATTTGGTACTCTTTTCAAGATGAATTACATAAATACATGTTTATAATTTCACCTCTGTATCTCATATGATCCTTAGCTGCAAGGGGGTCAAGCGTGGCTCGAAATTGTTCGTATAAATAGCGTACAGTGTGTACGGCCAATGCTCTAACTTAGCCTGCGCACGCTGTGCGCTATGACTGTACAATCACGAAAATTGATAGATATAAGGTAAAAATCTATGGTAAAACTACCCATTTAAAATTTCTTAGACGTTTTTGTAATGTAAAACATAATATATCTATAGACTATTCATCTGAAGAAAAATAGAAAATTAATTGTAATTTTCCATTTAAATCACAGCTACTATTTTAGAACTTTTTATTTATAAAATATTCATAGATATAACAAAAATCAATCGAAACAGACCAGTTCAAAAACACAGCCTTCGCCCTGACAGTGGCCTAAAACATAAATTTAAAGAAATGAATACTTGATGAATAGCGACGAAAAAGTCTAATTTATTGAGATGGATTTATTATTTGTACATGGAGAACCAAAACCTAAAAATACATTTGAAGTAACTCAAATTGAACATTAAAATTTCAACGAATGAGAGTATTTAATTAAAAAGCTGTCCTATATTACTTAGGAATTGAAAGTTTTTGTGCGAGAGTAGCAGAATTTTTATATATTAAAGGAGACAATAAGAGCGTGTGCTTCTGCTGGAATTATAAATTTTATTTATTTATTAAATAAATAATTTATTAAATAAATAAAATTTATAATTCCAGCAGAAGACACAGTCTTTTATTTTCTCCTTCAATACTTAGGATTCATTCATATGAAGATTTAGTAAATCATAGGTAAGCATTACGACTAAATTATTCATCTTATTACCCACTGATTTGTTAAATTAATCTCTCTTACCCAAATATTTCAAAAGAACTTGTATTATCAACCAAATTGAGAAATGTATTTGTGGGTTCTTCGTCTCTGTATGTTTTTAATTTTTAGTTTAACCAATATAATTTAACGTGATAGATATAAAACACTCATTAATTGCATAAGAATTTAAAGAATTAACAATACTGTGATAATTGATAAGGAATAGTACATAATTTGGTTAATACTCTGCACGAATGAATCAATCTCGAGGAAAATCACCATTTCTTCGAAAGAGATATTGATTTTTGTTCTTTCAATTGAAAATTCTATCAGAAACTCAAAAGGGTCTTCAAACGATTGGCTTCGAACTAACATACTAGGAAACAAATAATAATTTACAGAGAGAAAACAATGTTGGTTTGGAGTAATCGACTAATGAATTCTAATTAATATAGCAATAAGTAATATAATGTATGAGGCATTAGACCACCTGACCTTATGATGTTTTCAACCAGCACATAGCTTACTTACTAAAATCTGTTTTCCATTTGGAAATATAGTTGTAGGTATAAAAACTCATTGATTGTTGGTTATATTTAAAAAAGCTGTTAGTCTGAAATTAATTATTTGATTAAAATTTAAATTGGAAATTCAGGAGTTTTGACCCTCCCCTTCCCACACGACAGAAGTGATAACTTATATGGCATTTATAATTCTAAAATTATCTTGCAACGAAACCTTGAAGGAGGGAAGAATCCTCCGAAACGTCGCGTCGGTTTGAAAGAAAAGGAGGAAGGATTCCAATAAATTACACCTTATTTGATATGTTTTAATTTTTTCTTTCCTCACTAGCCCTGGGCTGCCTTCCATTACATTCAATTCTAAAATTATTTTTGGAAAAGGAATAATTAGTATATTTTCCGAGAATGATTGAACTGGTACTAGCCACAGTCCAATCGTGACGCGTGACGGCTCAATCTCATTTACTGCCCAGGAAAATAAAAAAGTACATGAGCGCCAAAATTCAAATATAAGATATTAATTTGAGCTTAGAGTTAATGCTGAAGCGCCATCTGTGGCTAGACACAGACCCCAACCTTGACGCGTGGGAACCGTTACAGCGTGACGCGTGATGGATCAATCCCATTTACTGCCAAGTAAAATAACAAGTGTGCAAGGCGCGCCAAAAGAAGTTATCACTTCAAAAATTGCACTTTTATCAAATTGTATCGTTCTTGCGCCATCTCAAGACATGCTATAATCACTGTCTCAAAAATTTGTATGCCTTTTTTACATCAATTAACATTTATTTTATGGTATTGCAATAACATTGTATTGTTTTCGAATACAAAAAAAAGAATCTAGCCAAATCTGTAATTTACGAAACTTTATCGTTCTTATGTTACGTCAAGACATGCTCCAATGTTTTGTATATTTTGTTTTCGTCTTTTCTACTACGAAACGCAACTTTTCCACGCTATCACAAATAAAAAATAAAAATTTGTATTTTTTGTTCCACCCTAATGGGCAACTATTGCACGATTCTACATAATTAGCTGAAATTTGGCACACAAGTTTGTATCAATAAAGTCAAACCGAGTACTAACAAACAAAAAATTACCAAATAATTAAAATTAGCTGAAATCGTATCGAGTCTTGAAAAAGTTATCACTTTTTTCTCAATTATTTCCTATTGACAATATTAGGGAAATACAGCTTATAGTATTCAATTAAGCCTCTGAGCACAAATCACAATTTTTCACAGTGTGGAATGGTTGATTACAAAAATCGAAATTAGGCATTACGTGTTTCTTGAATTCCCTTCTGATTGTACACAGCCCAAGGTGGCTTAGTGGAGTAGGAAGAATGGCGAAGCGGATCTTAAAACAGGGGTTCTCTGCCCGCTTCTGACCATGGAGTGATCGCCATTACTTATCAAAGCAGTTAATTAATTGGAACAAATGGTCCGAGCTAAGAGTCTGCAGACACAACCGAATCTTCTAGTCGTAAAAGAAAGGGAATCAGATGAAAACAACTTAAGAAAGAAGATTATACATTGAAAGAGGTTTATTGATAATTACAGTCTGAAAAGTTAGTAAATTAACAAAAAAAAAAACAAAAAAAAATTAATAGACATTGTGGTGGTGGTGCCAGGTGAAACAACTTTAATAAAGATAAAAGTAAATACAAATAATTGAATGTAATGGAAGGCAGCCCAGAGGTAGTGAGGAAAGAAAAAATTAACACATATAAAATACGGTGTAATTTATTGGAATCCTTCCTCCTTCCTTTCAAACCGACGTTTCGGAGGATTTTTCCCTCCTTCTTCGGGGTTTCAAAGGGTCAATGAATGAAACAAATAAAATGTTTTCTTCTTCTCTCCACAGTAGTGTTCAAAAACTTTCTTCATTTTTAACAAGAGCATAGAAAACAATTTTTTTCCTCCTTTCCTTAATTAGATGGCTAAATGGCTTTTAATCAGCCATCTAATTAAGGAAAGGAGGGGAAAAAAATTTGTTTTTCTATGCTTTTGTTAAAAATGAAGACAGTTTTTGAACACTACTGTGGAGAGAAGAAGGAAACATTTTATTTGTTTCATTCATTGACCCTTTGAAACCCTGAAGAAGGAGGGAAAAATCCTCCGAAACGTCGGTTTGAAAGGAAAGGAGGAAGGATTCCAATAAATTACACCTTATTTGATATGTGTTAATTTTTCTTTCCTCATTACCTCTGGGCTGCCTTCCATTAACTTCAATGTAAATACATATTTTATGAGTTAGTTTTCTAGGTCACTTGTTTCAGTTAATTTCTGTACTTCCTGAAGATGGGTTGATAGCCCGAAATATATCTAGGTATATTGAAAAAATTTACTCTTTTGATTTTTTAATTTTTAACGTGAAAAAGTGACCTAGAAAACTAACTCATAGTAAATTAATATCTCATAAAATATTTATTTACTTTTATCTTTAAAAAAATAGGACCTATTCTTGGGCTAGTTGGTGCCCTAGTGCAAACTTAAAATTAGCTGCCCCACATAAGTCTAAACTTAAAATTTATTTTACATACTACTTTTGTATTATTCTATTATTATTTGTATGAGCATTTTCAACTAAAATATCAAAAAGCGTGGAGGCATGTGTATACTTTTAGTTTAATTAAGTTTTACTCGGCGCCCTTGGAAGATTAGCTCTCTTGTTTATCACGCTATTTGCCCCCCATGGTTAGGAACGGCCCTGAAAATTAGACTATGTAACTTGATTAAGAGAAATAATCTGAGAATCAGATTTTTGAATAGATCCACAAGGATTGTCAAGCAATTTAATAAGAATTTGTATTATTTATCCAACTTTGACCACCTATGATAAAATTGATAGTGCTTAAAACAGGTGAGAAGTTTTTTGAGCCAAGCGAAAAATTAATTATAATGGTGGCTGATTATAACAATGATTTCATTTAAAAAGTAAGAATGTATGTTTTTGATTTTTGTTTATTTTTTGATTTTGCAAAATTATTACATTATTATTTTACGCTTATTTTATACATATAACATATAACTTTAAAATTCTCTAAAATTTTCTGCTTTGGAGTTTCAACACCCATCCCCCAAAGGCGCCTCTGAATATTCGTTTGACACAATCCTCTTATAATCGGTTAAGCATGGGTCTATCAAGATCATCTCTAGGAGTTACATACAGTAATATGATCTAGGCAAAATATATTTAATAAAATTAAAAATTAAAATAAAAAAAATACTAGGTAGATTTCACAAATAAAACAAATATTGCTTATGAGTAGAGACTGGATTCCTATGCAATTGCATATTTTGTTCGCCGCCACATACGACCCAGGGGATCAATTATCTATCCGAATCATGCATTTAGGATACTGTGGGTTAAATTTTATGCTGCATATTTGAGTAATATTGCATAAAATTGCATATTTGAAGGATATTGCATAAAAAACACATTTCGCGCCAATTATGGATGTTTTAAGTGTAACTTTTCGAAGAAAGAATGAAAAAAAGAAGAAATAAAACAGGGGACACTAATTTAAATTCGAATAAAATAAAAATATGTCTCAATGACAAAAGTATAGCGTTAGACGGATTATAATGGATGTAAACAGCAAAACAACAACAAAATCCAATTATTTTTCTTATTATTCAGTAGTACTTTGACTAGATACTATACTCAACTGGCTCGAAAATGCCGAAAAGTTTGCAATAATTTTCTTTAAAATCTCTTTCTGTTAAATAACCCCCTCCCTCCCTCTCCTGCCGTATTTTTTTCGTTCACATTTTTTGAAACATTATTAAATTTATTATGTTTATTTTATTCGAGTGCACCTAATATTTCTTTGAGTTTAAGATTTTTTAATATATTAAATGTAATGAGAATTTTGTGCAATTTTTTACGCAATAAATGTGCATATTTGACATTTGGTGTCTATAGATTATTTTATCATTTTATTCCTTTTATAATACTCCTTCAAATACCAGGTATACCAGTATGAAGTGAGCGTTAAGATACAAATGTGTCGATAGGGAACATTTAATGTGAACGAGCCTTAATTTTTGTTTTGTTTGGTTGGTATGACATATGTTATACATATTTAATATACATCAAGTCATTGAACAAACAACATCATATTTTTTCATCGTGTTAAAAATGTCGAATTTTGTACCCCAAAGTGATGATTTGCGGAAAGCATTAATTTTTTGAGAAAAAGTGCTGCAGAGTCGCATCGAATGCTTGTCGAGGCATATGGTGATCATGCTCTATCAGAAGCAACATGCAAAAGATGGTTTCAACGGTTCAGAGATAATGATTTTGATGTGACAAATGAAGAACGTGGAAGACCACCAAAAAAGTTTGAAGACGCGGAATTGCAAGCAATATTGGATGAAGTGATACTTTGAGTCAAAAGGAAATGGCAGCGATGTTAAATGTTACACAGCAAACAATTCCTGACCATTTAAAGCCTATGGGAAAGATCCAAAAGTGTGGAAAATGGGTGCCACATGAATTGAACGAAGGAAATTTTTACTTTCCCATTAAAAATTAGTCTTTCATTTTCACTAAAAAACGCTCACTTCATACTGGTATACCTAGTATATAGTCTTTTTGTTTTCAATTTTAATTTTTTAGTGGCAAAAAAAATTTATTTGGGTATTATTTACTGCATGTTTTTGCATATTTCAACGTATACTGCATATTACTTGCATATTTCAGCATTTTAGCCGCATATTTTGACAGTTTTTACTTCATAAAAATCCGGTCTCTACTTATGAGCAAGACTAAATATATTTAGGCCTACGATCCCATCTTCAGGAGCTTACATAGATAACCCTCATAGCCAAAGCAATATTTCTGTTATTTGTGAAACCTACATACATAGTAATTTATATTTTTTAAATTTTAATTGTTAATTTTGTTACTTATATTGTTCACATTGTAAAACATATCTTAAGTAGAAATAAATTCTTTTGACACTGCTCGACAAAAATTAAACAAAAATTTCTCCCCGTAAATCTAACGATGGATTCCAGTAGAGTTTTTTATAACACATCAGAGTTTTGAGATATTATCGGTTAAAATGACGAAAAAGGCCATTTTGACCTAGTTCCAAGTCCCATTAAATATTAAATATCAATATGTTGTTTTTAGGTCAATTAGAACTCGAGTTAAAACTAAAATAACTAAGACCTTATCGTAGTTTTAGTTTTTTAGTTATAACTCGAGTTCTAATTGAACTAAAAACAAGTGGTGATTTGAAAATCAAAGAGGAAGCTGTTTTCTATTCCGTCTACAAAATATTTTGATTTCAAATTTTGCTGTTTAATATTGTTAATGAGATTCGAAAAATAAGTCAAAATGGGCTTTTTCGTCATTTAAACCAATAATATCTCAAAACTCTGACGTGTAGTAAAAAATGGGGAAATTGGATGATAATCAGCTGAAATCCATTTTTACGGGGAGAAAATTTTGTTTAATAGTGTAATTTTTAAATTAAACATGAGGGGCTTAAACAAATAACATGATTTTTTAACATGTATGAACAAAGAATCAATAAGGAAAAAGGTTCCAAACAATTAAATGTTTCTATGAACAATTAATAGAAAATTTTTTAAAAATTATTTAATTCTGAGGATGTGTATAAAATCAAAACTCAATAAATGACTCGTATAAAATGAGAGTTATTAAACCTGCAGCCGCATGTTTATTTCAATAGAACGATACTAATTGAGGGAAAATAATTCTATTGAATTTATTCCGAAGGGAATGTAAACACGTCATCGTCCAAAGTAAATAACGCAAATACCAAATGTTGTTTCTAAAAAATATCTATCGAGAGAAAAGGTATTGTATGAAAAATTCCTATTCAATATTCACAATTCGGATGGAACGGTTGATCGTGATTGACAAACGTTTTTAACTATTCAAACCAGCTGTGACATTGATGAAATGCCTTTGAGCCTGGCTGGTAATTGCACTTTCTCATTGTATTAATTTTTTAAGAACGTATTAGAGATCACTTAAATAAAAATAAAATACTGTGCTTACTGCTGGTCCTTGGCGGTTACTCAATTAAAGATTAAAAAAAACATTTAATTCATCTTAAATTGAAATTATCGACTGTTCAGTTACTTTTGCATTTGAGTGTATGTGATGGTCTTATTATACGAGAAAAGAGGACCATCTATATTGAATGTTTTTTTTTCCTGGCCTTGCTCATAACAAAGCATTTGGTCAACTTAATTTTTTTAAATATTTTTAAATTTTTTTTACATTTTTTAAAATATTTTTTCATTTTATAAATTAAATTAAAATATAAATATTTTAAAAAATTTTTTAAAAATTTAAAAAAAATAAAAAAATAAAAAAATATTTTTTAATTTTTTAAAATATTTTAAATTTTTTAAAATGATTTTAAAATATTTTTCAATTTTATTAAAAGTTTAAAAAGTCATATGAAACGAAACATTGTCTTGTGACATGGAGGCGAATTTTAAAATGTTAGAATTCAATCACTCAAACTGTGAAAAAACAATTTTGAAACTGCTCTAAAAGCTGTCTTAATTGATAATTTTTAAGGATTTAGGTGTCGTCCAAGTTACTGTCTTAATTGAGTTAGAGAGGTGGGACAGGTGTCATTTTGTAGCTTTTTTAATGCTCTTTTCAGAGACATACAACATGATATAGGTTGTAATAATTTTTTTTTAATGTAAATCAAATTTTTGATTTTCAATTTTTCTAAAAATTACCAGTTTTAAAATTTTCAAAAAAAAATTCTGTAAATGGATAGTACTTTCATGAACTACTATGAAAAGTATAATGATGGGATGGTAATGAGGTCTATGTTTAAAAAAAATTATACAAAAAAAAAAAAAAATATATTTGACGCTAATGACCTTTGTAGTCGACACGTCCTTAAATAAAAAAAAAAAAAAAAATTATACATTTTGAAAAAACATTTGAGAAAAAAAAACTAAATATTATATCGCTCAGTGGCTCCAGGTACTAGGTATATATATATATATATATATATATATATATATATATATATATATATATATTAAACAATTTATTTTATTTCAAGTATATTCAAAATTAATTTTTTTTTTAAAGTTTAAAAAGTCATATGAAACGAAACATTGACTTGTGACATGGAGGCGAATTTTAAAATGTTAGAATTTAATCATTCAAACCGTTCACAAACAATTTTGAAACTGCTCTAAAAGCTGTCTTAATTGAGTTATAGAGGTGGGACAGGTGTCATTTTGCAGCTTTTTTAATGGTCTTTTCAGAGACATACAACATGATATAGGTTGTAATAAATTTTTTATTTCAAAATGTAAATCAATTTTTTCTAAAAAGTACTTTCATAAACTACTATGCAAAGTATAATGATGGAATTACTAATAGGGTTTATGTTTAAAAAAATTATACATTTTGAAAAAACATTTGAGAAAAAATAACTAAATATTATATCGCTCGGTGGCTCCAACTGGTACTAGGTATATATATATATATTAAACAATTTATTTTATTTCAAGTATATTCAAAATTAAAATTTTTTTTAAAAAGTTTAAAAAGTCATATGAAACGAAACATTGACTTGTGACATGGAGGCGAATTTTAAAATGTTAGAATTCAATCACTCAAACCGTGAACAAACAATTTTGAAACTGCTCTAAAAGCTGTCTTAATTGAGTTATAGAGGTGGGTCAGGTGTCATTTTGCAGCTTTTTTAATGCTCTTTTCAGAGACATACAACATGATATAGGTTGTAATATTTTTTTTTTTCAAAATGTAAATCAAATTTTTTATTTTGATTTTTTCTAAAAAGTACTTTCATAAACTACTAGTGCTGATGGGATGGTAATGGGGTCTAAGTTTAAAAAAATTATACATTTTGAAAAAACATTTGACAAAAAATAACTAAATATTATATCGCTCGGTGGCTCCAACTGGTACTAGGTATATATATATATATATTAAATAATTTATTTTAATTTCAAGTATATTCAAAATTAAATTATTTTTTTTTAAGTTTAAAAGTCTATGAAACGAAACATTGATTGTGACATGGATGCGAATTTGAAATGTTAGAATTCAATCACTCAAACCGTGAACAAACAATTTTGAAACTGCTCTAAAAGCTGTCTGTAATTGAGTTAGAGAGGTGGGACAGGTGTCATTTTGCAGCTTTTTTATGCTCTTTTCAGAGACATACAACATGATATAGGTTGTAATATTTTATTTTTTTTTTTTTTTCAAACGTAAATCAAATTTTTTTGATTTTGATTTTTTCAAAAAGTATTTTCATAAACTACTGGGTGCCAGATGGGATGGTAAAATTGAGTAAAAAATTATACATTTTGAAAAACATTTGAAAAAATAACTAAATATTATTTCTGCTCAGAAATGGCTCCAGGTACTAGGTGTATATAAACATTAAACAATTTATTTTGAGTTTCAAAATTTTTTAAAATATTTTTAAAAATTAAAAAATATTTTAAAAAATTATTAAAAAATATTTTAAAAAATATTTTAAAAAATTAAAAAATTATCTTAAAAATATT